>JAMWET010004078.1:0-412500 GCA_024036415.1 Prochilodus magdalenae | reverse complement strand
AGTATCTGAATTTACCCGTTTTCTCATTATATATTGATTATGTGTTTAAATAATTCAGAACAGTGGACTTAAATATCCAGCAGGCAGTGCCCCTGTGGTCAGAGGAGCTGGAGCACTGTCAAACGCGTGCAGGCAGATGTCATGCATATATCATTAGGGCCTGTATCCTATTTTGGTAATTTATTAATTAGTAGTTATTTTCTTTTTCTATGGAGTCTACTTGTGTGGCTTTATGTATTAAATAATAGGGATGGGTGATATTATAAAATGTATCACATATACAATAGGGTGGACCTCAATAGTTAGAATATATATTTTTCTTCTTCCTTTTTTTTTTTTGTTGCTTATAATGGGATTTGGTTTAACGGTTACAATTAGAAACCCACTAGTTACCCCTTGAACCCCAATCAACTGCACCTGGAGTAAGTCGGGAGATATACCATTTAGAATCCTTTTGGAAAGTGTGACTTTGTGTCTTAAACAGTGTTAGCACAGTATATCAAGTGTTAAGCTTTAATCAGTTTATTGATAGGGTTGTATAGCACTGCTTGTTTGCATTGTGCATTGTGACATTGTGTATCATGAGAGTTTCTTCAAATATCTTGATACTATATTTTGCCATATCATGCAACTCTAGTAAAGTCATAATACTGGTTTAATTATTTAAAAAGTGAGGGGAATTTTCTTTTCCTCTTAAAAAGGGCTGTTTAAATCGTAACTGTGATGTTAAACACATTATAAAATATAAAATAAAGCCTGCTATATGCGTCTGTTGGGTGCGTTTTGCAGATGCACGCAAAGTTACATTTTGTAAACCAACATCTTTGTTAGTCAGCTAGAGATGACGGTCTGATGTGACGATTATTGCAGCTTGTACCTAAAAAGCCTAAGAAAATGAGGTGTTGTGCTGTTCTCATGAAGTGATGCAGTGTTTTCTCCCTTTTTTCAGAGCTGTTGCGCAGCTGTTGGAACGCGAGCGGTGTAAACCTAGACCACGAGCAAGGAGCTTGTAGCCACTGTGGCGAAATTTTTTTCATGTCAGAGACCGAGCACGCTTGCAGTCGTTTATGTCATCCCTTCTTCTCCAGACAGAAGATACCCAAAAATCCCCATCCAGGATCTTTTTATCTTGCTGATAGTGCTGCAAGCCACTCAAAATGTCTGTCAACGTCAACCGCAATGTGTCGGACCAGTTCTACCGCTACAAGATGCCCCGTCTGATTGCAAAGGTACTAAAGGCTGCATGCTTGGTTCTGAGAAAACCTGAATAAAGAAAACTATTAAAAAATGGTAACATTTTTGCGATTAATTTCTTTAATTTCATTTATTAGGTGGAAGGCAAAGGAAATGGAATCAAGACAGTCATTGTCAACATGGTTGATGTTGCAAAGGCACTGAATCGGCCTCCCACATGTAAGTTTAATGCTGTTTTGGCAGTCTGTTCTTTTATGAACTGCATAATTTAAAGTAATATTATGTGTAATATTTGCACAATACATGAGAGCATTAATTTCAGTTCTGTTTAAGTTGGAAGAGGCAAAAAAAAATTCTCCCAGATTTTAAACAATTGTCAATCTAGGAATGCATACTTCACATGCCACATACTGTTCTGATTGTATGACTAGATATGCCAGTTATCCTGTTTTTGTTAATAAACATAGTTGGTCAGAAAAATTAAAATAATATTTTGTAAATGTACAAATATATGTATTTTGTTCAGGTAAATTCACCATTTCATGCTATTATGTCAAGTGGTGTGCATACTTGAAACCTTGTCATAGTGATGTGTATGACCATAGTCTTTTTGTTCTTGTTTGTCTGTCTGAAGTTGTAGCTCCTGCTTTTATGGGCCTGATGAGGCCTGATCATATAACATAAAAGAAAGCAGTGGGAAACTGAACAATTGTCCTATTACAGTCACAATCTGAAAGAAAAATTGCTCACTGTAACATCTGTAATGCTGATGTTGAAGCTCCCTGTCTTAATGGGTGTTTTCAGGATATTGCTGGCCACGTCTTACAAACCTAATCTTTCTGCTTCCTTAGATCCAACCAAGTTTTTCGGCTGTGAGCTGGGGGCACAGACCCAGTTTGACTCGAAGAATGACCGCTACATAGTGAACGGCTCCCATGAGGCCAACAAACTACAGGACATGCTGGATGGATTCATTCGCAAGTTTGTGCTGTGCCCAGAGTGTGACAATCCCGAGACAGACCTAGTAAGTTGGAGTGGTGGCTTGCCGAGTGGTAAATGAGTCAGCCTGGTGTAAGAATGGGTCATCTTGGTATCATAAGATCTGATGTCTCCAAGACTTATTAAAGTGGGCAAAATGCACTTTTAAGTACTGAACATTTATTTTTTATTTATTTATTTATTTATTTATTTTTCAGCATGTTAATCCAAAGAAACAGACCATTGGAAACTCTTGTAAAGCCTGTGGGTACCGGGGCATGCTAGACACTCGCCACAAACTTTGCACATTCATCCTTAAAAATCCACCAGGTGAGTTGGTAACTATATGACTGCTATACTAACTATTCTATTGTTGGCAAGGTGGTTAATCTATTTGCATAGGTGATTAGCTAATAATAAGTGTTAGGTGTTTTTTGTTATGGAGTATAGACATGTCTAGAAATGTTGTCTGTTAAAAAAAAAGAAAATTAGTAGTAGCATTGTGGGATTTTCAGTGGATGTGAATTAAAGAGGTATATGTCCTGAAACAGAAAGTGACAGTGGGTCTGTGAAGAAGGAGAAGGAAAAGAAGAACCGAAAGAAGGACAAGGAAAATGGCTCAGGCAGTGGTGATGCTGGGAACCATAATGAAATTGATGCACCAGATGCTGTGGTGAGTGGGGGGTGGTGTTTTTGTTTTCTTTGAGATGATTTCATTTTAAGTGATGTTGTTATATGCACTTAAATGGAGCCTTTTGTGATGGATCACCTGTTGAGTGTGTTTCTTGGAGTACAGAATGTGCTATAACAATTATTTATGGGTAAACTCATTATGTTTATTTGATATGAAATTCTGATTGAGACAGCACAGTTTGTCTTGTTATAAACACACTGTCTGAGATTACCTCTACTGAATAATTAATCCCAAGTCCTGTAGGCTAGATACATTTCTGCAGTTCTATTAAGTACGTGTTCAGTTTAATTATTTTATGCCTTGTTGGTTTAAATCATTTTATTGGGATAAGCGAAAGGGTTTTTCAAATAAGCTGGTCTGTGTGTAGCATGGAGATGATGATGATGAGGATTGGGCAGAGGAGACCACTGAGGAAGCTCAGCGCCGGCGGATGGAGGAGATCAGTGACCATGCTAAGAACCTGACTCTCACTGAGGACCTGGAGAAGACCCTGGAAGAGAGAGTCAACATATTTTATAACTTTGTGAAAGTACGCTATATCTATTTCAGTCTTTTCAGAACTATTCAGGATGTTGTGTGTAAACAGTAAGCTACTACATTTTGACAGGCTGTCTGAACTTTTATCACCTTGTTGAATTTTGAATACAGTATGGATTGGATCCAGAAAGGGCTTCTTTTCTCAGTGTATTCTTGTCTTAGGGATGACAGGATAGTGTTGATGTTTAAGTCCTGTAGAAATAAGACTGTAATATTGTCTTTTCACTCTGTTTTTAGCAAAAGAAAGAGAGCGGAGCAATAGACTCTGCAGATAAGGAGATTCTGGCTGAGGCAGAGCGACTTGATGTGAGGGCCATGGGGCCACTCATTTTAAGCGAGCTGCTCTTCAATGAGAACATCAGAGACCAGATCAAAAAATATAAACGCCACTTTCTACGTGTAAGTGTCTACAGGTTCTCTAGTAGAAAGCCTTTCCTTTGTTTAGACGTTCAGGCTTTTCAAAAATGACGTAAAAGAATAAAACATTTCTTGTGAACTTTGCAAGAACTCTTACAAAAGGGGTTTTAAAAAGAAGGTTTTGTCCAGAATACATTACCTAGCAAATTCAGCCATTCATTCCTTCCTTCTCTACTGCAGTTCTGCCATAATGACAAGAAGGCTCAGAAATATCTGATGGGTGGCTTTGAGTGTGTGGTAAAGTTGCACCAAGCTCAGCTGCTTTCCAGAGTTCCAATTATTCTCAAGGACTTGTATGATGCTGATCTCCTGGAGGAAGAGGTCATCCTCACCTGGGCTGAGAAGGTATGTACACACACAATGTGCAAGACGAGATTATATGGGGGAATTATCAACACTGCGTTTTACTTTGATACCTCCTGAGAATTTGCTTACTGAAGTCATCATGTTTTCTTTGTTCATATTTCTCCCAAGGTGTCTAAGAAATATGTCTCCAAGGAGTTGGCCAAGGAGATCCATGCCAAGGCAGCTCCTTTTGTCAAATGGCTAAAGGAGGCAGAGGAGGAGAGTGAGGGAAGTGAAGAGGAAGAGGAAGGAGATGATGAGAATGTTGAGGTATACAATTATTTAGTGCTCTCTCTTTTAATCTTCTATATTTAAAAGTTGAACTTCTCTTTAAAACTTAAAGATTTCACTAAACAGATTTAACAGACTATTTTATCATTTCATTCTCGCTCATACAGCACCATTTACCTGCCTAGTCTTGGGTAAGAAGTACCAATTGACAGAGCCCTCCCCTTTCCCTAAATTGACTAGCAAAAGGAAATTGTTTTCTGACTTGGTAGTAGTCACACACTTCAACACACCAAATCCAGATAGCATTACAGAATTTATGGGTTAAAAATCAAAAATAGGCCTTTTACACCTATAAAATGGTAAAATTATAGTAATATTATAAAATTCTCAAGAAGTGGACAGTGATTATACCACAAACAAATACTCTATGTGGAAGGAATTGGGACTCTTTGTAATCCCCCCTCCAACATTTACAATTTAAATAAGGGCTGAATTTGAAACTTGTGGTTGTTAAATTGTTGCTTGGTTATGTTGCAGTAGATCCCTGTTTTACATTATACTATATTAGACATTTTTTGTGCTGTCTGACCGAAGGAATACAGACGGTTAATCTGCAATTTTGAGGATGACTTTACCTGGACGGATCTGCTTTTATGTTGACAAAACAATTCTTTCCTGCATTCCAGGTTGTGTACTCTTCCTCTGCTCGGGAGCTGAAAGTGGAGACTGTTCAGCCAGAAAAAAACGAAGAAGAGGATGACCTTGATATTGATGCCATTTAAAAAGATGATGAAGGAGCAGAAAAATACAATGATGGCCAATTATAACTTTCCCAGCTCTTCTCCAATTATAAAATGATCACTATGGCCTCCTGTCGAGCCCTCTCTCTTTCTGCTCCATGTCTTGTCTTTCCACTAGTTTACTGTTATGGCATGGTTTTAACATGGCGCTTTCATTGTCTTGCTGCTGAACTATTATGTGATGTTTAAGCTCTCTGTATTGAGAAAATTATATTGTGAGTTTGACTTCTTTGATCTATCGATTTAATTCAACTGCACATTTGTTTTTGTGATTGTTTTAATTTCTTTCAGTCATTAAATAAACAGTTTCCTTTCACTTGTTCAGGGATTGGCTGTGTTTTTCTTGGTGTGGAATGATTTCATTCTGTAGGTATCTTGCTGCAGTCATAGCATTGAGCAGTTTCTGTATAATATACGGTCTTTCTATTAATCCAGGCTCTCATACTGTAATGGGTAAGGTTACTCATTCTAACCTCTTGAGGTTGGATGGAGAAAGAGCTACAAGAAAGTAACAAAAGGAAGACTGTTATATTTCAGTAGTTGGCTCTAGTGGTTTGTATTGTAGTATCTATTTAGTTTTCATTTTCGTTGTCATTCAGAAATGACATGTAACCATCTATGCCTTTAAAATGGTAATGGATATGCTGATCAATAGTAGACAGGGTCAAAAAGTAGTCATAAATACTATGGCTATAGAAAAATCATCTTTGGATGTGGTTAGGTCACCTAGTTCACCTACAGATTATAATGTAATGCAATTAAGGAAGTCCTACATAAACATGGTTATAAACTAGATTACTGGGTCTGAAGTCATCAAGAGCAATAAGAAGGTGGATAAGGAAAGCTGAGCTGCCTCTTCCTCTGACCATTAGGTGTCATTATTTACCCATGAGAAATGGCCCTGTCTGTGTGTATGAGTAAATAATCCAGCCTTGAATTACTGAGTTATGTGTTTTCAGTGTGAGGAGTCAAGTGTTTTGGATTTGAATGAATCTGCCTCATTAAAGCAGATGTCATCTGAACACTAATCTGGATCATTTAAACCTAATCCAAACCTAGACGTAGGCTAAAGCCTGGGGGGGATTTCCCAAGCCGGATTTCCCAGTTAGCTAGATCATTTAAACCCATAGACGAGGACTGTCCAATAGGAATGTCCCTCATCTATGTTCTCCTGGACAGGCTTAACTTTGGGCTGGTTGTATTTGGCTCCTCCGAGAATCCTCCTTTGTAAAACCACTACAATAGCAGCCTGTCCCTCAGGTGTGCATAAACGTAGGGAAGGTGTGGTTCTGCTTTAGTCTTACCGGATTATTGGGCGTGATAAAAGGTCGTGTACAGTCTGGAGCTCCACTGGGTTCTGTGTACTGATGTCATTATAGGGACTCCTTGGCACGGAGTACAATGGACGAGCCTTATAAGGTGTCGGCTGATTTCAGTGGGAAAGGGTGTGTCGTGGTGGTATGACGAAGTTTTCTGCCTGTTTCTCACCCTCAGTACACCTAACTTTTGAACGCAGGCACCGCAGTACCCGAGACTGCAGCTCCAATAAGCGCCGAGGCCCGTGTGTCCTCACTTCCTCCGTCTCTACAGGGCCACACGGTGGCCATTTTGGATCTGGCTTTAACGAAAAGCGGCAGCACTCGTCCGTCGGTGGATGGAGCCGATACCGAGAGCGGTCTTCTCGGAGTCCCAGCACCGCTGAAAAACAACCGGCTTCACAAATGAAGGCCGAGACTGGACGAAAAGAAGGTCGTTTCGCGGTGATAGCGACAGCTTTTTATTGTTTTTAGCTAACAAAACATAAAGGGGGTCGTTGGGGCCCTGTTGAGTGCGTTTTCCCCTCAGCACAGCCGGACATCCGAAATGTGAAACGGAGAGCCCGAAGCATCAGGACAAACGGTCTATCAGCCACCCAGCTGCTCGCTTTCTGCTATTTCAGGGCATTGTTTAGTTAAAGGGCTAGCCGATGGCTGGATACCGGCGTTGGACCACAAAAACATCGGGGGACGTCGCCTAACGTAACGCTAGCCTTTTATTTCAGTCTGAAGTTTTTCACGAAGTTTGCGTTGACCGTACTTTCAGCAAATCAATGGTGTCTAGTTAGCTATCGTGCTAACTTTAGTGTAGTAAACTGAATTCCTCATCTTTACAACGTCTGCTGCTTAGAGGTAAAAGTCTTGTCACCAGTGCAATGTCAACAAGAACACCACTACCCACCGTCAACGAGCGGAAAACTGAAAATGTAAGTACCTCTGGTCAGTTTCTAAATGATTCGCTAGGAGTTATTCATATTAATAAAATCCTCAGACTTTACTGTGTTGTTTTTCCCCTGCTTTGTCGCAGTGTAGCCTGCAGGGTTTTTGTGCTGACCGTGCACTTTAAGTGGATTAGCTATCCCTACATTGTAGCCACCGGTCTGGAGACAGATGGGCCACCAGCCTGAGGTGCCGCATGGGGTCTGAAGCATCAAGGATAGAAACTGAGCCCCTATTAAGCGCAGCATATGTTTAAGCTAGTCTGTCCGAGCTGTGTGTTTAAGTGTGTAAGGTCACCCCGGGCTGTCCGGTCCTGGTCGTGTATGAGTGTGTCTTCCTTTGGTCGGTCAGGGCTGATGCGCATTGGCGTGAATGCGCCGGAGCTAACCTTGGCGATCAGCCCCCGCACCGATGACTGCTGCGCTTACCTGAACCATTTGAGTACGTCCTGTTACAGTAACGATATAGTTCAGTATATAAAATAATTAATAACCTGCTCAGAAGACGTGTGCGTTTATGTCATCAGTGCGTCACGGGGTTGTGTCCGCAGAGTGTGTACGTGATGTGCGCGTTCAACCGCACACACACACACGTATATATGCATATATATTATACGTTATGTGTAAATACACCTATTTAGAGATGTGATCTGGATCTCAGTGACTCAGGCAGAACACTACAAGCAAACAGCAGGTGGATGGATGGACATGGATTCCATGTAGTATGTTGCATTTTTAAACTTCTGAATTGTGTTGCACATTTTCTGTCACCTTGGGATGCAGACAGATGTGTCCGATAACCTTTGGAAAGCAGATAGTGAGCCTTACTAGACTGCCACTGTCTGAGGAACGCAAGAAGAACAGTGTCAGACTGCATAGTGATTAAACTGCACAACATAGACTTTCACATTCATTGAGGATATTAATTATACCTATGCCTTTAAAGGGGAAGTCCACCAATTAATAAATCTGTATGATTGACTCTGAGGTGAGTCATTCAGGGTGGCATGATCTGAAGTGGTTTATTGTGAGCTCCAGACTGCATTTTTTTTTTTTGCAGTGGTGCCTATAGGAGCCAGGGATCATGCCTGTCTATAACACAAATATAGCCATTATATTTACTGTCTTCCTACACACACCTTCTCAGTTTTGTAATCTCAGTTACAGTGTGGTAGTTTTCTTTGGGCACTGATTTGCCATACAGCGCCCTTCATGTATTCTGATTTGTAAATTACTCTACAACAGAGCATTTCAGACCAGAGCACTTTATATACATCCCAACAGTTTAATTCTGCAGCAGTTTTGGAAAAATTGGTGGAGTTCCACATTTTAGGTATTTGATAGAAATAGTAGTGAGAGGTGTCGGTCAGTCTGGGCGTCAATAGGGATGACCCAACCCTGTTAACAGGATGGCCCCTCAGTAATGGGTATCGGCACACAGAGTATCGATGTGTTCCCACTGAAAACAGCCGAGCGGTCTGGTTCAATGCCATTCAGCCAGAAAGGTTCTCAGTTTATTATGAAGCCTCACGTCAGCACTGTAAGTTGTCTTTTTTCAGTATGATCTTTTGCATTTTATCTTATCGTTTGTCACTGTTTGTGCTGTGGCAGTTGCTTTACAAGACTCAAATCTGTTCTAATTTTCATGTTTTTACGTTTACAGATTTGTTTTTCTGTTTTTGTTTTCAGCGAAGCCTTGTATTTGCATGTTAGATCTGACTATGGAACACTGAAGTTGGCACCAGTGACAATGTGTAGGGTTTAGGTAAAACTATGTGTAGTGCAGTGTCAGCTTTCCCTGGAGACAGTAGAGTGTTGTTGGAGTATCACATGAGGCTTACCAACTTGCAAACTGTTCATGTTGATGCACAAACCACTGAAACGGTTCAGTAGGCTTCCTTTGTCATTAAGGAAATAGCAAGTCCGCAGCTTATAATATAAGTGGTTGTGCTAAACGATTTAAATAAATGTTTGAGATTAATTGCAGTGCTTTGTGTATTTATTTACCAATAATCATATTTATTTGCTCAAATTTAGCCATTTTTTTTATATTTAGAAAAATCAGAATGTGTTTACCATCAGAAAATATTTTTTACTTCATTACATCATGTGATTTCCATAAAGCAGATATAGTTTTTAGTTTTCTTCACCAGTGTAGTATAACCATTACTAAAACTAAAAGCTCACTGTTACTGAGCTGAAGAAGACTGGGCTCTCACATTAGCACATTATCTGTTCAAATAATGTGACCTCATCTACCATGGTGCCAGGATCTTGTTGCTGCAGACTGCATTCTCATTATCCTCATCATTATGACTGCAAGGCGTTTAATTTTATGAGGCTGCACCAACAACACCATCTTTTAGTTTATTTTATTAAACTAAACGCTGCTTTAGCCCTTGGGTCGTGTAGTGCTGTTTGCTGTGAAGGAAAGTAAGGATAAATCATTGTTTACACACAGAGAACCCAGAACCCTGACTGTAATGAGTCCATATGTGTGTGAGGCGCGTGTGCTGGTGTTTGTACCTTCATTAATAATAATATTTTGTAATATTTGGATGGACTAAAATGTGGTGGTGTTAAGGCGGCACAAACAAATTTACTTGACTAACCAAAATCGCTGTTCCTTTTAAAATGGTTAAAATATTTAGGGAGGTTTACAACTACAGGTGTGTCTATAAGAGCTCTATCATGTAATTGCTGAAAATACGGCAACAACAGAAGTGCTAGCTATAAACACAAACATGTTCAAGGTGGGGTTTCAAGAGTTCCAACCTGTCTGCTATTGGAGCCTTTTACTACTCTACATGTTCCCGGTTTATTTATAGTCCTTCCGGGAACGCTATACAGTGTAGTGTCCCAAAGATGTCCTCTAATGCTAAAGTAACTGGAGTTGCAGGTTTCAGTGGTGTGTTTTGTTCACCACTGTGTTGGTAATAAGTCGTAATGACTGGTTTTATCTGTAGAGCCATTCATTAAATTTACTTTTTTAAATGGTTTACTTAAACAAGAGGACTCCAAATATATAGACTAATCTGACTTATTCCTAATGTAATCTATCTATTTCTATAATCTATATTTAATTGTCTTTTAGAAAAGATGCTATGAAATTAATTTTCATGTGCAAACTTATCAGGAGCCTGATGTTGGGTTTTGAGAGGTGACAAATTGCATTTTTCACTGGATAAAACTCCTGCTGTCCAGTTCCATATTTGGGCTATGTGGGCTGTCATCAGAGTTGAGGAAAAGTCATTACCTTGATAAATGGTGCATTATCTCTAGTCAGCCCTCCTCCTCAATGACCTTGTGTCTGTGGTCATGTTTTTATGATCAAACGTGGGTTTGCCTTGAACACCTTGACTTTTAGCAGATATATAGCCTAGATACAAGTAAAACGGATAAGTGAAGCAAATCAGAGCTGCATAGTGTAATGATTATTTGCTGTCTTATCTTTGTGTGCCTCTTTTCTGGAATCCCATGCGTCAGACTTACAGGTGTGACTTTTAATGCAGTTTACTGGGATGTCAGGAACACAAATCCATGTGCTGACCAGTATCTGATGAGTATCTAAGTATCTGATCAGATTCTGAATATTGTTTGTTTGTGCGGTAGTTGATGGAAAATGATGCTGACATAAGGGGCTGGGGCAATTCACTGTCAGTTTTAAATGGAACAAATAGTGTGTTAGACAGGAATCTATTTCCACCGCTGTGTGGTTGATATGGTAGTCATTATGTCAGCTTTTCCTCCGCCAACTCCAAAACAGCGATCACATCCTGTGTGTGTGGGTAGGTGGTCAGTGTGGTCACTAAATAAAAATAGGAGCTGTTCAATGAGAGTATTAGACGGCATATAGAAACAAAATATGATCCTTGTTATGATGTGCAAGGCTAGTATTTAAACAGGCACTGTCCTGTGAGACTCTTCAGCCGTAGTCAGTTTACACAACACTATAGCAAACTATAGTATTTATACTGTCTGTGGTATTTAGGCCAGTAGCTTGGAGCTACGATGTAGGTAGTATTAGATTGTTAATGATCTTTGTTTGTTTATTTAGTTCCTGAATTGTTTATATTTCAATATTTCCAATCCACAGCACACTTCCAACGGTCATGGCCGAGTGGAGGGAACCTCTCGATCTGCAAGGTCGAGTGGACGAAACCGGAATTCGGGCAGTTCAGGAACTGAAGAGCAGCACCCTCATGTTGGGAATTACCGGCTCCTCAAAACCATCGGAAAGGGCAATTTTGCCAAGGTCAAACTTGCCCGTCACATCCTCACAGGCAGAGAGGTGAGTGGACAGAGGTCACGAGTGTGCTTCCTGTCACACTGCTCTTTAATAGTGTAAAGAATGTTACTGCTCTGATATTTGAGGGAATTACGACTGTACACCCTATCTATTAGTTGTGGGGTAATAGTAGTAGAGTCCTGAAGAGTACCTTGTTTGTAACTATAATATGTCAAAGAGAGCCAAGTTAGGTCATTGTCAGGGTTTGTCCGTATCCTGTATTCATCCTTCATTTGGCAAGGATTTTTGTTTATTATTATAACTGTGCTGCAGCTGATATGGATGTATTATTTGTTTATTTTTTTGGGCCTGAACAGCAAGTGAAGACTTTGTCGGTTCATAACTTGTTGGGTACTTGTAAATGGTATGGTAAGTTTGAAATATGGACTAATGATCATATTCTTTTACAGGTGGCGATAAAAATAATTGATAAGACGCAACTGAATCCCACAAGCCTTCAAAAGGTGAGCGAATATGGGTTAAATATTATGTGCTGGTTGTATTGCTAATGTTTTAACACACATCTGGTAAATAACTGGTCTTTTAAACACTGTCTACACTGTCAGCTTTAGGCTAACCTTGAGTCAGCAGGTTTGTATGCTTGTTCTCAAGGAAATGATGTCAGCTATCTCAGGAAAGGAGTTTGTTTTGAACTCAGAAGCATTGTTTCAGGCTGTTGATTTTTTTTTTTTTTTGTCCAATGGGCTTTTGTAAGGTGCAGATCAGAGTTTGTTGTGTCATTTTCATTTTGTGTATGTTTAACTTTAAATGGTCAATTCCGTTTCCAGCTCCTGTCTGGCTGATGGCTATCAGAGGTTGTGCTGTAGTTGAACACAAAAGACTGTGCTGCATGACTGATACAGTTACTATGAAAAACATTAGACCTACGGATGTGTAGGGATTGTCAAGTATTAGGCTAACCAGGGAAAATATACCAACAATGAATTCAGTGAATTATCATGTTTTTAAATGTTGAAATCCTTTAACCCACTAGCACCAGTGCACTGTTCATATCTGTGCATTAAGATATGTCAATATTAGGCAAAAACATTTTTGGGTTTTTCCCCGCACTTTTTCTATTCTGTGGTAAACTGAATATACATTGTCATTTTTGTTCCTCTTTGTCCACAATATACATATATGATGTATGTCTTATGAGTATCTTCCTAAAGCCTAAAACTGTCTGCTGTATTTCACCATGATTCTCCCCTCACGATGCAAAACGGGTGATCCTAAAAGTGGTGAAGCTGCCATCAGCATTGTTCTGGCCTTGTAATTGACAAGGGCAATGCTGACTGCAGCTTCACCACTTTTAGGATCGCCCGTTTTCCATCAAAACTGGTGGGTTCGTTCACTGGATGCTTGTCCAGCAGTAAAGTATTAAAGTAGCCCTCTTTTAGGGTATCAATACACGAAAACTGATCAGGTTTAAGCTGTTAATGTTAAGCAAGTCATGAGCAGGGTCATCCACAATCCGAGAGAGAGAGCAAATTTCACTGAGAAAATTTGCAGTAACTATTTAGAAGGGTAGCATTTACGCTAAAAACCCCTAGCCTGAAGGCTGTTTTAACTCTGCTGGAAACCTACCATTCTGTCACCACCGTGAAATTATGAATGGTCTACGTCTTATTGGTTTAATCTTTTGTGTAGTTAAACAGGTGTATGATCTTTCTCTGTGTTCCACTGTTTTGGTGTAACATGGTGTTGGTTTCTAGCCTGAGTACTTGATTTGTAAAAAGTGATATGAATTTGATGAGTCGATAGTATGTGTTAGAGATAATATGTGCTGGAGACTCAATCAAAACTTAATAATCCTGCTGATCTGAGACTTAATAAATCCAAAACCGCAATTGTAAATAAAAAGCTAGAAAAGGCAACCTCTGTGTCAAGCGTGTGTGCACTGGTAGTAAAGTTGTGCATGAGGAGTGGATGTAATGTGTGATCAGTTGTTGTTTTAGTACTTCTGTACATTTAGTGTATAGCTTATGTCTAAAACACTGTGTTTTATGTGGCAGTATTAAGAAAACACGTTTGGTTTGTGGTGAATCTTAGTTTGATTTGTGGTGAGACAATGAAGAAGGGCCATCAGTCACACATGTTCATGGCAGTACTAAGGCCACGCCCAGACAGAGGAAGGAAGAATGAATTTTCTGGGTTTTTTTTTTTTTTTTTTTTTTTTTTTTAGAAGTATTGTCATATTTCTGCAACCCCCCCCCCCTAACCCAAACCCAGGTTTAGTAATACAAGTTAGGCTTTTACTTTTATAGATATCTGAATGTCCAAAATATTTTTAACTAAATATTTTTAACTAAAACTCTTCAATTAAAATGTAAAAAGTGTACTGTTATGCTCAAACTATAGATTTGTTACAAGTTTGGATCTAATTAGACCTGGACAATAGAATGGTGTAATCGTGTGTCGTTAATGATTAGCCAGTAACCCGAAAGTGTAAAAGGTGGCCTTTTGGGGAAAGAACTGAGTGAGAATTAGAGAGGACTGATTTGCTCTTTAACAGCTTATGTTGGGGCTTTGGTAGTTAGTTTCATTGTGAGAGATGGTGAGTGGGGGTTGTTAAGGAACTGTGTTCTTGTTCTCTTTTATTTTTTAAATTGCATGGATATTTTACTCTACGTTATTAAAATCGCAAGTAAATGCCATCCTGCTTAGAACTTGAGCTTGCCCGAGTGACTTCTCTCCATTTTTAATGAGTTTGTTCAAACTGAGTGTACTGTGATTGTGCTGAGAATAAGTTACTGCTAACTAGCTGATGAATAAATCAAGAAACCATTAAACAGAGAAATCATTCAACTTTATGGTACGGCTCTCCAGGACTAGAGCTGGACATCCCTGTGGTAAAATGGTCAACATGGTGTACAGAACCTCAAGCTTGTGTTTTTACTGTTAAAGTAGCTCATCATTTTTGTTTTCTTATTTAAAGATGTTGACAAAAGTGGATTTGTCTGGACAATCTGCAGATCTGTTAAGAATCTATGTTACGCTCTGAGTCTCTTGGCTCGTGCTGGTGGTAGCAGCTGGCTGGAGGGAGTGAGAAAGACCAAGGGCAGATGGACAGATAGGTGGCAGATAGAAGTGAGGTGAGACTGAGGGACAGCAGGACGGTTTTTGAGGGGCAGATAAGGAGAGAGACAGAAGGGCTGGTGACGTTGGTGGAGTGCGAGAATCATAAGCGCATGAGGATAGATAAAGTGAAACTCAAATGGGAGAAGATTAAAGCGTGAAGAAAGCATGAGAGCAGGAGGGATCTGAGCAGTGGATGGGGTGCTCATTGGGGATTACGTTGATAATGTGGGAATTGAATCTGTGCCCATTCTGACACATGCGTTCAGAGGCCACTTCCCTATTATTAGCCGGGCACTGTAGCGCAATGCAGCCACCATTAGTTTTTCCACAGCACCATTGATTAGGATTCTGTGAATATTCTGCCTTTCGTGCCTGCTGGTGCCAAGCCAACACAAACAAAGCTTTGATTTGTATGTGGCTCTTTGATTACTGCAGAAAAGCAACTATGCTTTCTGTAGATTGTTTAACATTGTCTTTATTTTTGTCTCTGATTTATTGCCCTTTCTTCCTGTTTTCTACACTCTCCTGCCTCTTTTGTGTGTTTTTCACTTGTCTTTACAGACCTCATCGCTTTGACCTTGAGTTATCTTTTGTAGCATTGCAGTACCACAGGTGCATTTCTAGTCTGCAGCAATGCAGTACCACAGGTGTATTGCTAGTTTCAGAGTTTTCAGTGGATTTAGTTCCAAACCTTACATGTGTCCATTTGAGTGTGTGAGCACCTTTCGGTGGGTAAGCGGTTGTGTAATAGTGTGTAGGCGTTCAGGCACCGAGCCCGCACTTGTCCCTCGACTGAGGAGAGTTGTTGTGCCGTAGTGTTCCTTAGTCATCAGTGAGGTGTTAAGATGGCGGATCTGAGACTGAATAAGAGAGAGGGAATGGAGAATGATGAAGAAACTGAAAGAGAGGGGCATCTGTTCCTCAGACAGAATTATAATAATGCTTTTCTGAATTCTGCTGAGCATGAGAGGTAACGTTTAGTGTGAAGTCTTGCTCTGGGAGATCCTCATCCCTGCACATTTTGAAGGTTTCCCTGTTCTCAGCACTCATCAGGCCTCTAACCAACAAATTATAGAGCAGAGAGAACCTCACATCATGCAGAGCATTGGTACTCCTTATTTAGTTATTTACTAACTAAATAAACAAACCGCAATTTACGCCATTTCTACTAGCATGGTTTGGTGTCTGAATTTTGCTTCTTTAGTGCCAAAGCTAATTTTGCTAAATAGTCATCAGTAACCACCCAAATTGTTTCTGTAAATGCATCCCCAACGCCTCACTCTACTTACTCAAACCACATCTAGGTTTTATCAATGTTGCATAGACATGATATGGTTAAGTGTATAGTATGACTTAACTGTGCTTCACCATATAGCTGAATTGAGATTTTGTCCAGTCTTTTTTCTTTCACCACTGTTATGAAATCTGACTTCTCTGGAATGGAGCATTTTGTATCAAACCTCTGAATGACTTTATTTACTTCTTAACATCTGAATTATGCCGATATTTAGGATGTTCAGTGGAATTCCCATTTAAGTTACATCATAGGGATCTGTGTTGATTTTTTTTTTTAAGGTGGACTCTTCCCTTCCGGAGCAGTTTCCCAATCTTAACCTGGACTGATTTGGTTCCAAGGGAGGGCAGACATACGGGGATCTTTTTTATGAAGCAGGGAAAGTCCTGGCATCAGACTGACATAGAGAGGCCTGTAGAAACTTTGCCCTCTAGTTAGTCAGTGTGAGGAATGTACTTTGAGGATAATAATAGATCCATAATAGGTGTAATAATAGGTATCCATGTGAAGTGAGGATCTCCTCCAACCCACTGAGAACAGCTTTTTCCTTCACGTGTGTGAGAGTGTGAGTGTCCTGTTCAAACGTGAAATCTGAGTGCAGAATGAGATGCTGAGAAATAAGTGGTTGTTAGGTTTGATGATTCAGTGGCTGTCGGAAAGAGTGCTTCGGAGGTCTCTCTGAACCCTGTAACCTCTGACCCTCCCACACTCCAACATCGTGCTGCCCCTCCCTGATCTACTCTGTCTGCTGCTCTCTTTGTCACTCTTTCTATTTCTATCTCTTTCTCTCAGTGTTTCTTTCTTTTTTTCTTTTTCTCTTTTTCTCTTTCTGTCTCTGTCTCCATCTGTCTTTGTTTTATTTCTCTCTCTTCATCTCTGTCGCTTTTTCTGTCTCTCTGTCAGTATCTTTTTGGCATTGGCTCTATCTGTCTCAAATCTGTACATTTTAACACTCTCATCAACATCTGTTTTTTTTTTTATTTCTCTCTGACCCTCTCTTTTTTTGGACTCTTTCTATCTCTCTGTCTGTTTTTTCTGTTTCTGTCTTTCTTTCTTTCAGTCTTTTTGCTGTGCTTTTTGTCTGTCTGTCTCTTATGCATTTTCTCTCTCTGTCTCTTATGCATTCTCTCTCTCTCTCTCTCTCTCTCTCTCTCTCTCTCTCTCTCTCTCTCTCTCTCTCTCTCTCTCTCTCTCTCTCTCTCTCTCTCTCTCACTCATATTGTGTGATATGTATTTCCTAATGTTTATTTTTTCTGAAAGCTTTTTCTAAGATGTTGTGAATCTTTTAGATTTGCATTTGTGCCTCTCTGTTGAGGGTGTCTGTCTGTGTGAGTCAGAGAACAGGGCATTACAGTGTGTGTTAAAGACGAATTCAATGTGTGAACCATCCCAGAAGCGCCTGTAACACTTGCTCCGCATCTTTAGCACCCTCTCCAAGCTAGAGCTGTATTAATGAGGAGAGAAGGGCACAAGCTAACAGCTCAGGAACACGGCCTGCCTGACATTTCATCTATAAAAGATGAATGACAGTCAGAGGTCTGTTAGTAGGCATCAATTATGTATAGCACTTAACATTAAATTCCAGTGCGATAAACCGTCATGTAGAGAGCGCTCGCTCATATGGCTTAGAGCACTCTGTGCATGCTTGCAATAAAATGCTGGTAATGGGTGATGACTAATATAATAGTCTGTACTGTAATGTCATAATTACATAATTACCTCATAATCATGAAACTGCCTCATCTCATTTGATTACACTGTTTGCAATTATTTAAAGTAGCACTGGTCATTTTCCACACTCATTGGCCTTTGCAGTCATATGTTTCCGTCTCAATAAACAGAATTAAGTTGGATGTTGTTTTTTTTTTTTCATCAGTTGGGTTGGGGAAAATATGCGTAAATAAAGTAATTTTAATCGAGTCTTATGACTGCAACACAAGTTTTAACTTCTGACAGGTCCTCCAACGCATGTAGATCGTAATGTACATTTAATGGTTAGGTTTGTCTATGACAGTGCAACATTTATTTGAGCTTGAGCTGTGACGGTCATCCTGCTTTCAACAATTAGAAAAAACAGGTGATTTCCAATGTTTACTCAACTGGGACAGACGAAATACAACGTGTAGTGCCACATGTACTAATAATACAGCAACAATAGTAGTAGCAGCAGCAGCGGGAGTAATGGTAAAAATGCTTTTTGTTCAGTGTTTCACCTGTTGCGTGACACAAAATCCCATTAAACATGATTAATAATGCTCACATTTAGGACTGCACATTATCCTGAAACTGACATTGCAGTATTTTTTGTGAGGTTTATATTGCAATATTAAAAAATACGAACATCTTTTCGAGATGACTTGATCAGCTCTAAATAGGGTGGTTTTGTGAGTGAGTGCAGGGTTGAATATGACCTTCAGTGCTCTGTAGGTGGTTTTAATGCACCAAACACAAAAGTTGAGACCCCCAATATGTCAGACCTGTACAATAATCAGACAATATGAGCCATGAGAATTTTTCCTTTTGTTTTAAGCAGCAAAAAGTTGTAGCATGACAGTAATTAGCATTATTTTACATCACACGTCCTGCGATGTGACTGTTGTGTATGCAATGAAGAGACGATATAATGTGCACACCCTACTAGCATAATGAACATCACTTATGATGATATCCATGATATGCTCAGGAATGCCTACTATGTCATTTTTTTAAAGTAAGCCATACAGGATGGCTTACTAGCCAGTATGACCAGTTTAGTTTGTACTTTCATAGTAACATACAGAGAACAAAACAAGACAATTAAAAGTAACTTATTAATTATTTTAAAAAGCATAGTTATTTATTTTAATCATGTTAGAGCTCCGTGATTGTGACAGGCCTGATGTGATCTCTGCGAAATGCTGCAATATTAAAGATATCTATATAATTTAAATATAGAAGGACAGTAGTGGAACATGTTCTAATGTTTGGTCTAAAGTATTGTCGTGTCATTTTAGTTTAAAATAATGTCTTTTTTTTTTTCTCCCACAGCTCTTCAGGGAAGTCAGAATAATGAAGATTTTAAACCATCCAAATATTGGTAAGAGAAAATTTTACTTTGAATGGAGGAAAAAAAGGTGTATGCATTCTCACTTTTCTTTCTCTCGTTATAGCAGCGAGTCTTGCGGAGTAAAGAGTTCCTTTAATTTCCACCTCCGCATTTGTCGTGATTTTGTACTTGCAAATAAGATAATAAGTAGTTGAATCAGACATATCATCATGTCGACACAGATTGAGGCTCTGTGTGTTCCTTCTGTAAATTTAGACTAGCTGCTGCAAATGCTTGTGGAAATCCTGCCTCTGTGTGTGAGAGAAGGAGAGAGATGTTTCCTTGGAGACGTTTCGTTGCTGGCAGCACTCACCCCTGCAGCGGGGAAAGGCCGCAGTGATGGATGTGCATTGTAGAGCTCATCTCTCCATTTGAAAATAAGCAGCTTCTGCCTTGTACTTTATGATCAGCCTCAGTGGTTAAACAGTCTGGAAGAACAAATATCTGGAGGTAGTTCACAATACAGTATGTACGGTACTGCACCCTTCTTTTATGTCCAGTAAAAACAGCCAGAAAAGGCTGAAAACCGGAATAAATATATTTAATATTAAATGTTTCAATATTTAATGCTTCCATGCTCTAACTTTTATTACAGCTTCTATTTATGACATCCAAAGTTTAGTCTTGGAGTTTGGTTGCATTTTCTGATTCTTGACATATAAAACACATTCAGTGTTGAGACCTGAACTTTGGGAAACTAAATTCTGAAGCAGACAAGTTCAGATAACGACGGCAGCAGGCTGCTCACCCTTTAAGACGTGTAACAGTCTGCAAAGTCTTGCATGGTTGCAGGTAGTCTGATTAATTCTCCAACTGTGGAAATGCGCCCCCCAACTTTAAGTGTGTAAAGTCTGAAAAATAAACAACTTGTTTAGAAGTCAGTAACTGTACCCATTCTTCGCAAAGTAATACCTTACATAAATATCCATACTGACATCATCAGTGTGGTTTTTCAACGTTGCCATGTTTGTTTTGATCACATTCCTGCATAACACCCATGGCACAGTTATGGCATTGCATGTGACCTTATGTGTGCGCACTTAGGCAGGAAAAGATTTACACAAAACTACGATAAAACTGGACAAACAAGTCATCTTGAGAAAAAAGGTGGCGGCAGTTAGTGGGTAGGTCGATGAGTTTCTAAGGTATAAAGCCTCATAGCATGGAATGTACACTTGTGTCTCTTACGTAAAGCATCCATTGCCCTTGTCGTGCCCTGCATGCTCCGAATGTTTTGCAGAATATAGGTGCAGTGCTTATAAATAAGACATGGTCTCCAGAGGGAAAGAATCCATCTCGACATATCTCATCTTTCTGGAGAAAATAAAGCTCACATGAAAGGGGAGTAGAAGGAAGGAGACAAGAGACTAGCGGAGCTGGTAGAACCAGTCTTTATGAAAAGGCTGCATTGTTTTAAAAATGACTCCATGATCCGATTTTAATCATTCTGCAGTATTTAAACATAATCTCCAAAGCTTTACTTTGTCTTATTTGAAACAGATGAGAAGCAAGCCTCTGACTCATTTTAGTATGAGGGGTTTAATTTGAAGGTTTGCAAAGCTCTCTATAAAAATAAACTCCTCCATGTGTTTTTCTCCCTACAGTAAAGCTCTTTGAGGTGATTGAAACTGAGAAGACTCTGTTTCTTGTGATGGAGTATGCCAGTGGAGGTCAGTGCGTGTGCTTGTGCTTGCCTCTTTTTTTTGGTTTTGTGTTATCTGGGTTTTAATTGTTTTATTTGGTATGCAGGTGAGGTGTTTGACTACCTGGTGGCCCATGGGAGGATGAAGGAGAAAGAGGCCAGAGCTAAATTTAGACAGGTGCTGTGCTCCCTACATCTCACCGCAGTGTGATTTACACTCATATTCTCACGCACGCAGACACACGCACAGATTGTAAACGCAAGTAACAATTCTCAACACTGGTTGACCATGCAGTCTCTGGAAAAACCTGTTCTGTGTGCAGATGTTCTCAGGAAGTTAATAAACAAAGTAAAGTCCATCTGAGCTCTACCATCTCTCACGCACTTATGATTAACGCCTGTTATTCATATGGAATAAATAAACACATGGCAAGACCTGGACTTCATAACCCTACAAACTAAAAGGTGGAATAAAATTGGACCAGAATGAAGATTGTTGGCATACACAAACTTTGTTACACAACATGTTATCCTGACTGATAATCCCTAAAAACTAGGAATCATGGTATCAGGAGGCAATTGCCTTTTTAAAACCCACCAGAATCAGACATCTTTAGATTTTACATGCAGTAAAAGAGAATTGTGACAAATGGCTGCTTAAATGCTTAACCATTTATGAGTATAGGATAAAATAAGATGCTTTTAATGTATTTTGTTAAACTGGTTAAGTTTGAATTTACATTTATAATCTAATTAGAGTTTTACATTTGCCCAGTCACTGTTTATACAAAGAAATGATCAAGTAAAATCAAAATCAGTCTGTTATCAGTGAGGTGATCTTTACATTTATTTTAGTTGTCCTATGTGAGTATATAAAATTTGAAGTTGTTTTGCTTTGCTGTGGTGCTGTCATTTAACCTATCCTTTTTTTAAATAGCACTACAAAAGAGATGACACATCAGTTTTAAACGTAAAACAGATTTTAAATTTAACTTAAACTTGATGCAAATATTTCCATTAAAAAAACTCTAACGTACTATATCAGTGCATTTATAGTACAAACTCTGCTTTAATCAGCATTGCTATTGTAACTTTCAGCAAGCACTGGGTAGTGGATGTGGCATGGCAGAGTTTGGTTGTCTCTGTAAACTTCTGCGTGTCATTCTTTAGTCGGTTCCTCTTCGTGACATGCACTGCTGAATCTGCCTCAGGGTTAAAGCAAGGTTACAGTGCGGAGCTTCATCACAGGGAACCCAAGGGTAACCAGTGTGGAAATATTGATTGGAAAGTAGAAATGAGCCTGTTACAGCAGATGATCCCTCCTGCCATGTTGCTCAGAGCTTGGACAGTGTTCCTGTTCATGTACTTGGTGATCATGGAAGGTGATGACAGAAGTGATAACTGTAGCTTGTTTTAAAATCTTGATCACAGTTGAAGTGACGTGGTCTTCATGGTAATTAGAGTTTACACTGAAATGTGATTTGTTAGAGCCACTTCATGCAACATTGATAAACATTAGGGGAATGTAACTGTCAATGGCCCGAAATCACAAAGCACAAAGAACATGCTTGTAATTCTACACCCTCTGCCAACTCTATACACATTTTTGGTTTGCACTATATGAAGATTGAAATATCCTTCGGCATGTGCGGATATAATAATTTAATATTACAGTTACAGGTTTTCACTGTTTTACAACATCATCTTTACAGCGTAAAAAAAAAAAATACATATGTACAAGAGAATACATGTTCATGCATGAATTGTTTTGAATGTAGTATTGCCATTGCAATAATGTGCTGGTGATTATATTTAAAAAGTATGGCTCCTTCATGGCGGAGCTGCCTTTTATTTCTTTTTGAAATTCTGTTCTTTGAGAGTCCTACTGTGCTTCTTGTCTTCAGTTGGCCTTTGACTTGGCTAGCATGTCAAGCTTACTTAAAGCTCTGAAGATACTAAGACTAGTGACACACCTGTACAAACCTCAAACGATGAAGCAAGGGACTCTATATGATAGCTTGTGGAATATTCTGGAGCAGGTGCAATTGGTTACATTATTTTTGTTACAGTTTTTCCAGAGTATCCCCATTAATGATAGTGCCAGTGTTGAATATCATATATATATAATATACCTTTAGTTTAAGCTGGAGCTTAGCTAAACTCGGGTTATTGTTCTTTTTTTTTCTACTCTTCTCAACTAAATGTTAAAACTGTAATAACCCTGACATGTTTTAATATGCAACTTATATATTTTCTTTTTCTTCTTCTGTTTTTCTTTATTCTCATCAGATTGTGTCCGCTGTGCAGTACTGTCACCAAAAGCACATCGTTCACAGAGACCTGAAGGTAAGCTCATGCGTACATGCATGCATCTGGCTCTGTGCCCTTATGGGTGAATCTAAGTACAGTGACTTTATGCCCTTTGCTGTAAACTTACCAGTTACTCCTTTAAAAATGCTGATGTAAAGCATTTATTCTTTGCTATACATATATTTGTTTGCTCTAGATGTCTTGAGTGTTAAAGTAGAAAAGCACGGAGTGTTTGAGAACAGACTCATTATCCAGATTGGAAACACACACACACACACACACACACACACACTGTTTTCACTTCAATGCAGCATAAATGATCCATGAGAACAGAGAGAAGGCTGGAGGGCTCCAGCAGAGTGGTGTGCGTTCAGTTGTAAAAGGATTGCAGGTTGTGTTTACCTGTAGATGCCTTGTTTTATACTTTTTATAAAGTGTGTGCACAGTCTCGTACATAATACACAGTATCTGAGGCTCAGCACACCCCTCTATAGAGGAACTATACTGAAGCGCAGAAGATCACGCTGTAATAAACATCACAGCTTTTTATTAACATTCTAAATTGCTGTTCCATATATTTGCATTGTTCTCCCTGCATAGCTTTATATAGCTATTGCTTTTTGATCTGCCAGATAAAAAAATTTGCGTGTAAACCTTCTCCAGCTTGCTGGCTCAATGTTCCTGTGCCTATGGCATCATTCACCATACTGTAACTGGTCCATTTGTGCTGTGCAAAAATCTGTTGGTATGTTGTCTTCCTGTATCGAAAGTTTAACAGTTCCGCTGTGTTTGATAATGATATAAAAATAACTGTTTAAAATGGCATAAGTCCAAGATGAAATGGCTAAATTCATCTTATTGCTGCTTACATATCTGCAGATTGTGTCCATCATTTGGCATGAATCTTTCCCTAAAGCTTCCTTTGGTCATTTCTTCCAGGCTGAGAACCTGCTGCTGGATGCTGATATGAACATAAAGATAGCAGATTTTGGCTTTAGCAACGAGTTCACTGTTGGGAATAAGTTGGACACGTTCTGCGGTAGTCCTCCCTATGCAGCTCCTGAGCTCTTCCAGGGGAAGAAATATGACGGCCCTGAGGTGGACGTCTGGAGCCTGGGTGTCATCCTCTACACCTTGGTCAGCGGATCACTGCCATTTGATGGCCAGAACCTCAAGGTTTGAGCTTCTTACATAGTCTAAGGTTATGACCGAAATAGATCTTTGTGTTTTAGGCCACTATTTGTCCCCTGGAGTCGGAATTGTATATTGTAAATGTGATTTTTGAAGGCACTATAAAAATCTCAAAATGCAGAGGTAGTTTCTCCACCATTAAGTAAAATCACCATCAGTTTAATGTATACCAAAGTGCATTGCAAATGTCTTGTTACTAAGCAGCATACAGAGGCACATTGACAAGCGTTAGCAGCGCGGTTGCTGAGACACTAAATGTTTAAAAAAAAAAACTCTTTATGACGCTTTTTTTGGAGAAACTTGCTGATTACGAAGTTTTTATTGCAGTTTAGTAAATTAGAGTTCACCCCTACATACTGCACTATGGGAGGTGTTGGTGCATTTTGTTCTATGTCTGGGGTTTTCCAGGCATTATAGTGTAACTTTTCATTAAAACTGTTTAAACTATGTTAAAATACTGATGTTTAATCGAACATGTGTGCGTTCTCCAGGAACTCCGTGAACGCGTATTGAGGGGTAAATATCGGATTCCCTTCTACATGTCAACTGACTGTGAGAATCTCCTGAAGCGCTTCTTGGTGCTGAACCCTGCCAAGAGAGGAACACTAGAGGTTGGTCTCTTTATTTTCAACTCTTCAGCATTGTTCATCCTTTAGTTCATCCTATCTTCAGATTGTGTCCCTCCTTTCTGTCTCTGTTGTTTTGTTCATTTCTGACCCATTATTGCTCCATCTGTTCCTTTTTTTTTCCTTTGTCCATCCCTGAATCAGTCCTCACCTCTTCAGTCATACGTCTCGTTACTCAGCTGTTCAGATGCGTCAATGCTTCTTTCCAATCTGTTGTCTGTCTGTCTTTCTCTTCTTTTGCTGTTCTGACCACCACTTCTACTCTCACTCTCTCTTTTTTTTTTTTTTTCTCTCTTTCTCTGGGGGATGTAGTATGATGGCACTCTATTGCCGTTCCCATGAAAAGATGAATAATGCAGTTACTCCCTGATCATTCTGTGGAAAAGGGTGTGGGGGCAGAATGCTTGTTCTACAGCTCAGAGATTTGAACTCGCATCTCCTTGTGAACTAATACCTTTAAAAAAAGAGTTAGATTTCAGGTTTGCTAGAATTAATTTTTCTTGCTCGTCTCGTCAGCTGTATGCTAATCACTGTCCTACAGCATGTTCCGACAATGATTATGTTAATATTTTCAAGCAAGCTTTGTATATCTAATATGGCATAATACAGAAGTGTTGTGTCTCTTTGCTTTCTTTTAGCAAACCATGAAGGACCGCTGGATCAATGCAGGCTCAGAGGAGGATGAGCTCAAACCTTACACTGAACCAGAGACTGATATCTCTGACCAGAAGAGAATAGGTACTAAAACGAATGTGACTGCTTTCTCAAATGGGTTTCTCACCCTGTGAAAAACATGAGCTCTGAGGGGGGGGGATTAACATGACATGTTCGGATTCATTTTATTTTGTACTTTCTACGTTTTCCTCAATAAAGAGCCCCTAGTTAAATGTAATAAAATAAATGAATAATGAAAGATACATGCAGAGAGAATGAAGTACAGTTAGATGATATATTGGGAGTGCATATACTGAAAGCTTGCATGAGCAGTGTAAAGTGGTGTGTTGCGCAATTCACAGCAGCTGAACATCTCTCTGCCCCACAACTCTCCCCACCCCAGCACATGTCTGTGAAGAACTCCCCGTGTGCCTTTAGTTGGTGGGAGCTCAAAGTGGTTGAGCACATGGTTGTGAGGGGAGCTCAAAGTGGTTGAGCACATGGTTGTGAGGGGAGCTTTGTGTAGTGCAGCATACGGAACTTACAATGTATAACAAAGCCTAGCGGTGCAGCTGGGATGGTCCTCTGATCCCTAAAGCACAGCTTACTGATCCTTAGCAGTCCGCCACTTGAAAGTCAGGTGCCTCTGCCTGTGTAATCACATACACCCACCCACCTAGTGTTGTTTTCGCAGTGTCAGCTGGGTATGTCCACCTAGCTTCCCCAGCAACTGCAACTTATAAAGATATTCATCTCCTGAGGGATAGAAAAAGTGGTGGGTAGTAGTAATGATAAAGAAAGGCACACAGTGTGTGCTCCAGAGACAGTGCCCAGTTTGAAGTGCTTCTCTGGAAAGAGACGCTTAGCCCCATGCTTGCGCGATACACAAACTTCATCCATCTGCCTCTCCAGTCCAGTGGCCCTCTGTACTATGACAGCGTTGCACTCCTACACGTGACTACCCAGGAAAAGCTCCTAGACACGTGCTCATGAGTATATACTTCAAACTGTCTTTATAGGTTCATTGTGTTCTTCAAAGCAAAGAAAACAAACTTCATGTTTTATTCTGTATTGGATGTTCTGATATTCTGATTTACATATTGGTTACTCTCCAGATGTTATGGTTGGTATGGGCTACTCTAGGGATGAGATCCAGGAGTCTCTTTCCAAGATGAAATATGATGAGATCACAGCCACGTACTTGCTTCTGGGCAGGAAGGCCAATGAGGTGAGGACCTGTTTTGCACAGAATATACTACACAACAGCTCGAAATACAAAGTGTTAAAGTGACTAGTAAATCTAGCCACATCTAGTAAATCATATGGAACTAACTGTATGGATTTTGATCTTGGCGTTTGCTTAGGAGGTGAGTGACTCCAGTTCCAATAGTAATCTCTCTGTGGCGAAGAACAGACCCACCAGCGAGATGAATGGCCAATCACCAGCTCACCTTAAGGTCCAAAGAAGTGTTTCATCTAATCAGAAAACTAGACGCTACAGTGATCAAGGTGATGCTCAGCAGTTGCTGTTTTTTGTTAAACCTTGTTACGATATTTTCATTTTCTGAATCATATTGAAATAATAAATCTGTCCCGTATCATTACTTTCATTTGAATAGACTAACAACTTTGAAGTGGAAAGCTTTGTGACCTGGAAAATATGAACACGCACCTTTTAGTTTTGACCTTAATATCTCTTCTCCTCTATCCTGTCTCCCTCCCAGTGGGTGGTGTAGCTAACTCAGGGTTGAGTAATGTTAAGAAGGCTGTCCCAGGCTCAGCAGATGTTGATGTCAAGCAGGACGGAGGGGTGGTAGGCCGTAAGGCTCCGTCAAACAGCCCTCCCAGCCCACTACTGGGCAATGCCAATAATCCCAACAAAGCAGACATACCTGAGCGCAAAACAGGCAGCTCTGTCACTCCCAATGTGAGTTTCTGTGTCTGTTTTATAGTGTGTTTTATCTTTTTATAGTATTGTCTTTCAAATTTAATAGCATTGCATTTGCCTTAATGCAGTTTTAGTGATGCTTTATACAGTCTGTATTCTGATATGTTGCTGAGTAGAGGTGTTATGATGTTTCCTAGAATAACTCTGGATCTGCAGGAATGTCCCGGAGAAACACGTATGTGTGCAGTGATAGGAACAACACAGAACGCCTTTCTGTTATTCCCAATGGAAAGGAGAACAGGTAGAGTTTGTAAAGTCATTTGTTGTAGGCCAGAAATGTTTTGTAATGTTACACAAGATTCATTTTAATATTCATATCTGTCTACATTATAATGTATTCTGCAAGCAGAAGAAAAATGCCTGCATAACTGTCTGTGTCTTCTCCTCGCCCCCGCCCGTGTTTCTGCAGTGCGACTTTGTCTCCTGACCAGCGGAACCCTGGTGCCTCCACTCACAGCATTAGCAATGCTGCCACAACTGATAAACTACGCTTCCCACGAGGCACTGCAAGCCGCAGCACCTTCCATGGCCAGCTGAGGGAGCGTCGTACCGCAACGTACAATGGCCCGCCAGCCTCACCCACGCAGCCTCGCAGCCGTGGCAATGCCAACAATCTGCTCACCAAGCTCACCTCTAAACTTACACGCAGGTAAACACTCCCACACTAAATCCTCTCACAACATTAGCGATGTCCAAGATAGATTATCTGTGCTTAATTTCAGAAAAAAATAGTAATGAAAACAAAACACATTATATTGGAGGCAATTCATGTTACTTATTTTAGAAAATGAATCAAATTATCCACCTTTTTATTTTTTTTTACTCATTTTAATTTGTCACTCCTAGTGTAAGCTCAGTAGCAAATAGTCTTCACATGACATCCATCTGTGTAATGTTTCCATTCTCCTTTTGTTTTGTCATCTGTTTGTGTTATAGAAACATGTCATTCAGGTTTTCCAAAAGGTAGGATTTCAAGTTTATTGGGGCAATTAATCAACTAAAGAGTTGGAATACTAACATTTTAGTGCTTAGTGTTTTTCTTTGATTGCTGTTACTGTGATCATTTATCTTGTGGTGTTCGATTACGCATGTGTTAAAGCTTTATCTGCATGCTTTCACTAGACAAAATCAGTCTCCTGCTACTGATTGCAACTAATCAAGTTGATCTGCTCGATGGGGCCAGCTGATGTATTCGGCTCATGCTTGTAGAAACCTACAGTATGGATCTTGAGCTTGTACTAAATATCTTCCTATAAACTTCCACACATAGTTGCTGCATGAACTATTCATGGGTCTTTGATTATGTTGCAATCTTATCAGACATTAAATCATTATTGGCTACTAGTTCAAATCTTATAACTGAAACAATTTATTTTCTCTGTCAAGACAAGGATACATTTAGGGTTAAATGATTAGTGTCAGATGAAGCATATGGAGGCTGTGTGAGACACCTGCACCAAGATTTTCAACTTTGTGACTGTGGGTATAGCGAGGTTGTGTGAAAGGAATTAGGTTAACTGGTTAACTAGATTAAGTTTATAGTGATTGAAAGCAAATGGTCAGTAATCTTGTAGACTGTTGAGTCTACTGCCATCTAGTGGTATAGGGAAGTTGCCTCTCTGGGTCTTTCTGGGATGTTTTTGGCATTGTCTCTCATTCCACCCCATGTTCCTTGGTCGTCTTCCACTTTTTTTTTTTTTTTTTTTTACTTCTGTAGGATTTGTGTTTTTTTTTTTTTTTTTGTATAAAATCTGTACAGAACAAAAGTAGACTACACATGCACTCACACTTGACCTACATTTCTGAAAACATTGCCACCAACACATCCTAATATATGGGTGTCCACAGGAAGAACTCTTGGTGGTCTTATCAGATTCTGCAGTCTCCCTCCCTTCTCTTTTTCAGTTTACCACTTTAACATTTAAGTACCACAGATTCATATACTTATGATCTCTAATATCTACAAAATGTTCTTCTTTGCTGATTCTGCTGTCAGTTTCAACCTGCCTCTCTTTATCCCTTCTGCTCTCCTCCCTTTCTTCTTTTACTTCTTTTTCTCCTACACCTCTTCTGCCCTTGCTGTCTTTTCATCTCTCCTTCTTGCCGGTTTTCTCCGTCAGGGTCACTTTTGACCCGAACAAGCGGCAGTCTGCCGTCAAATCAGGGCCGGGGGCCCCTTCTGGTCCCCCCACCCTTTCAGCCCCCTCCAACCCTGCGCCAAAGACTCTTAGTAAGTCTGTGCTCTTCTCCTCTACTGTCTCCTTCCCTCCGAGCCATGCTGTTCTCCATCCCCTCATTTTCTGGCAACATGTGACTCTGCAAAGGCCTACTCTTCCTCTGCCTCCTCTGAATTGCATTTCATTCCTTTTTTAAGCCGTTTTTATCATTAAACTCCGTCTTTCTTTGCAGATTCAGGAGCAGTGGCTATAGGGAGTTGTAGGAATGCGCAGATGGAGAGTGTCTAGAGTAAGGGCTTATTGTAATGCACACATAACGACACAGGTGTGTCTTTAGGGGATAAAAGAAGGTGTCTGTGTATGTGAGTATTTGTGTCGTTATGTGCTGTATGCGCACTTAGATTGAGTGTGTGTGTGCGAGAGAAGGTTTGTATGGAAGGGCTGTTTTATTTTGGCACCTCTCAGCAAAATAATACACACTCTCCTACACATTCTCCCGCATGAGCACAGTCTATGTACAGCCATGGCTTACATGTAAATCTATATGCATCCGGTGTGGGCTCACATGTAGCATCTCCTTGACAGGGCTCTGAACCGGTTTGAGAAACAACACCTGAAAAGCAGATATCCTTAGCTGTTCCAGAACTGAAACCTAGAAGTCAAAATCAAAGCTTTATTGTCATTATTGGCTGGGGTAAATAGACCAGGTGTTGGTCCCGAGCAGTCTTTGGATGAAAAGCTTAGTATACTATAAAAGTTTTCTCCAAGTAAAAGCAGTTCAATCCGTCAACCTTTTTGAAATTTTGAAGTACCTGAAAACAGTGTAACCAAGCAAGACAAAATGAACAAGAGAGCTTTAAAGAAACTTAAACAAAAGCTCAAATAGGCAATAGAAAAAACATAAACTAGCAATAAAATGGGATTTAACTAAAACAAATTAAAAATAAGCCAAATTAAAATCAATAAATCGAACATCAAATAGAACAGTGGCAATAAAGTAGTGAAAAAAAGCAGAAGGGAACTAAGGTCAAAAAAAGCAGTTGCAGGCTGAGTAGAAGTGGTTAGAGATTGATTGAGTGTTTAAAATGTCTGAGTGACATCAGCGAGCAGAGCTTTAAAGTTTCCTGTAGTGCGTTCCAGCTCGCTCTTGTATTCTAGCTAAAAGCAGGTTCTCCTAATACAGTAAAAACTCTTAGAACCCGAAATGTGATTAAGCCTTTCAGAGCGGGTCTGATAAATGTTCATTATTTACAGAGAACATAAATGTGGTATTAGACGGCACCTTCCCGGGAAGTTCACTATAAATAAATTATATAACGTTATTATGTAAATCAGGCAGTTCAGTTCAGTTCATGAAAGCCTTACTACATTAATCAAAGAGATGACTCGGCTGTGTTTGATGAGGCAGACTGTGCAGTGCTGTAGCTAGGACTGTGTGCATTAATCAGAAAATCAATCCTGTTTGTTGCCCTTCACTCGTGACAATAATGTAATATGTTGAGAACAGAATTCAACCTTTCTCCCTTTCCGTTTCTGAGCCCTGCTCCTCACACCTTTAGAGCAGACACTCTGCCCTGTGCAAAAGCATGGCAGCTCAGCTCGACTCTGTGACCTTATCAGAGAATTTTAATGACATTTAACTTCCGGCTCCTGTGTGTTTAAATTTAGTTGTGTATGACCACTTTACACAACCGACCACAAAACTGCTGAGACGCCTTGTTCATTTTAGGTTACTGCCCTGTTGTCTCTGTCTCACTCTTTTTCTCATCTCATTCCCTGTTCATTTGATTCCCTATTCCCTACCCTAACTGATGCTTTCTAACCTGGCTAAATGTTCTGTCCTTCCTCTCTTCTTCTTTTCTGTTTTCTAATGCAATATAATAGAGTCTCAACCGAGTTTGAGAGAAGCGGGAGATTTGAGGGCACAAGGTGAGGATTTCCTGAAATCCTTTTCTCTCACTCAACTACGTCAGAGAGAATCTGATCAGCTGCTACGTTGTAGCACATTTTTAAAAAACTCTATGCTTGAAAAATCATTGGTCTGGCCTGATGCTAGTGTGATCTGTTATTTAGCGTTGCATGTAAATTTGAATGTAGCACAATGTTACTGTTGTGATCTGAATGTTTGGTATAATCTGTGTGTTCTACACTGCATGCTGACTGCTATCAGTGGTGTGTTACGCCTTTTAGCGTAGTTAGATCCTAGCTGGGCAATATGCATGGTTACGTATGCAGGTATTCATTTCAGTGGTTCCTGTAAGTTCCTACCTCTCCTATCCAGAATTTACTACTCTTACTCGGGATTTTCTTGTCCAACTCTTTCATTTTTCTGTAATTGTCTTTTAACTCTGTTTGCTTCTTCGCTCAGTCGCCATGTACCTGGGGATCAGCAAAAAGATGAAGGGAAAGATGGAAAAGACGGGAAGCCCCGCTCTCTCCGTTTCACCTGGAGTATGAACACCACCAGCACCATGGAGCCGGCCGCCATCATGAACGAGATCCGCAAGGTTCTGGATGCCAACAACTGCGACTATGAGCAGCGTGAACGCTTCCTGCTTCTTTGCGTCCATGGCGACGGCCGCGCCGACAGCCTTGTCCAATGGGAGATGGAGGTTTGCAAATTGCCCCGCCTCTCACTCAATGGCGTCCGCTTTAAGCGGATATCGGGGACATCCATCGCTTTTAAGAACATTGCTTCCAAAGTTGCCAGTGAACTCAAGCTATGAATATAATCTATGTAGAGGAATATATGAAAGTGTTAAAATCCTATATAGAGAAATTTAAGCAGTACAATCACAAACGTAGCAGTTTCCAAATGTGTTTTTTTTTTTTTTTTTTTTTAAACCACTTACCATTATATATTTAAAATAATGTATAGACTTTAACATTGCTTAAAGCAATAATTTCTTATGTGTCAATTGTTAAAAGTTGCTGAACACTGTAAAAGAGAACTGGTTTAAACCTTTCGGTTAAGTATACTTAATTGTATACTCCATGACACGCTCTGAGTATCCAAAAAAAAAAAAAAAAAAAAGTTTAAAAAGACGTGGCCTAAAAATTCTGTACCCGAGATCTTTTTGAAGTGGAGCTTGCTTTTCTTTTCTTTTCCTCTTATCCAGACAGTGTTACATATAGGTATTTGGTGTCTTGAGCAGCCCATATGTAAAGGGTATGAGTAAAATCTCTTAACGGGGCTAAAATGCTTTTAAATTGCAAGTACTTTGGATCTCTGTCGCTCTGCACCTCAGTCTAGTTTCTTTTGTCATTGAAAGTGCTTGTTCTTGACACTTGCTGCAGCCAGCTCAGTTTCAGTTCAGTTTCACTGTGTGAATGTAATGAGACGTTGCTGAAGGACAGAAAAAAAGTTATTTTATTTATTTCTTTTTATGCCCACCTTTCAAGTGTATTTGTGTATATAATGTACCTTGTTTTACAACTATTACACATTGTCTTACTCTTGCTTTTCAAGTTCTAATATTTTCAGGGCTACTTGTAAATGGTCACTGATGAGATTCAATATTAAAACAGCTATACCTGACTGTACTTTAGTACTGACTCATAAGCTTTGGTTGTTACTGTAATTCATAAAGAAAACATGCACATTTGTCAGCCATTTCTGAATCAATCTAGCAAGAACAACTCCTCTCCATACAATACAAGTGTAAATACTAAACAACAGATTTTTAAAAAGAATTAATATTCGGCTTATCTATTTGTATACATTTTATAAGTTCATAGTAATTTAAAGTTATCTATCTTGAGATGTGATTGACAGTTCCTAAGGTATTATGGCTTAGTGAGTTTGTGATTCTTGCCTCTAGTTATGGAGGGTCTCTAGTTTTTTCCCTTCTCGTTGCTCAGAAAAGGCACTAAAACATGCAGGGCAGTGGACCTTCAGGACCAGGATTGAGAAACAGTACTGTACATGCTACATCATTTTGTAGCCTTTCTTTACTCAGTTTCTCATGTGTTGCACAGTACGTACGTACATACCAACTATTTGGGTGAACCTCATTGTATCTAGGTTGATTGTTCAATTAAACAGCTTTACTTACAACACTGTAGTTCTGCAATTACACACTATCTCCATACAGTGTTAATCCCTTTTCACCCTGTTGTAATGGTTATGACCACCACAGAGCAGATTTTGTGAATAATTTTCAGTATTTTAGTAATACTGAGCTGGTGGTTTTTAAACAGCTCATTGCCACTGCTGGACTGAGAATACTTCCCCAACCAGAACTGTCCAGCCAGCAACATCCTGAGAACAGAGTGCTCTGACTACTGCTGAACAATTTACATCTACGAAAGGTCGACAGGCAAGATAGGAGTGCCTAGTAGAGTGGACATGGAGTGGACACAGTGTTCATAAACTCCAGCAGCACTGCTCTGCTGGTTTCACTGTACAAGTGCAACACATCAACACCGTGTCAGTTTCATTGCAGTGTTGAGAATGATCCACCAGCAAAATGATACATGCACTGTGGGAGTCCTGACCATTAAAGAACAGGGTAAAAAGAGGCAAACAATGTATGCAGCAAGGCATATAGACTACAATCTAATTTTAGCACTACAAAAAGGTGCACCTATATGGTAAGCAGAGCTGATTAGGTGGACGGTGAGTATAGATACAAAGCAGTGTACCTAAAGAAGTGGCTGGTAGGTGTTTGTATTTACAGACACACTAACTAAAAATTTTGAAGTTACAATGCACACCCTCTATCCTACCTGAAATAGGGTAGCAACAGTAGTTGTCCGAGAGGTAAATGAGTTATTGTTGATTCTAGCCTAGGATCTGGCTAGGCATGTTCCTTGTTAGCCACTTGGGGAGGCCCATGATCTTCCGTTGCCCTAGGCAGTGACACTGCTGGTATTGCTCACAGACTCGGGCATGTGTTAAGTAGCAAGTAGTCAGTTTCAGATCTGTTGCTTCAACAGCTGTTCATGACAGGTGATGCAGCTTTACTGAAAAGAGACAGTAGACTGGGCTACAAGGACCAAGAGTGTTTAATTCTCTCATGTCACCATAACGGTGAATCTCCGATGTGTGATACAGAGGGAAACCACAGCTTAAATACAACATGAATTCATGGATGGAGTCAACATACATTCATTTTAAAGGTAGGATTGGAATGTGGGGAGGAGATGGGAAATCTGGAATTTTAGGAAAGCGAGGTAGAGGGGTGGTTTGGCTGGGTTCACTTTTGGGCAGGCATGAGGTCATCAATGGACTGGCTTTTCTCCAAACGCTTCTCCATTTCGATCAGCAGCTTGACTCCATCTACAACCATCTGAACCAGCTCCACCTCTGAGAACCCCAGCCGGTCAGCGTTAGAGATATCAAATACACCACCCACAGCAGCAGTGTCCACGCCACCTTACACAACACAGCACAATAAATCATAATTAGTACCACAGCTAATAGCTTCAGTTTCACCAACAACCTATAGATGGCAGCATTATGTGCTTCAGGAAAATGGGTATCTGGTGATGGAGTTACAAATCAGTTGCAACACTGTGTCCATTACCTGTTCCACGTTTTTGCAGCCGTAGTCTCTTGAGAATCTCCTCAAACTTGCTGTGCTTGCTCAAGTTGGGAAGTTTGACATGTACGCCCCCACGCAATCCTGTCCCCAGGTTAGATGGGCAGGTGAGGATGTAGCCAAGATGCTCATTCCACATAAACGCATGTCCTTTGTTCTTGAACAGCTCCTCGATCTGAAAGCACAAATGTTTCATTAGCCTGTAAGGATTGTATGAAGAAAAGGAAGAAAAAAAAAAAAAAAAAAATTATGGAGCTGCTTACCTTTGTAAGGCCTGTACAGAAACGAGTGAAGACTTCCTTCATGTTGCCACCTTTCTGCATTGAAATGACACGCAAGTGATCCTCCTCATTCACCCACACTAGGAATGTCTTGTTGTCATTGTGCCTAACAAAACAGTGTAAAAATACAAAATATGATCCAAAATCCTAAATTTACATAACAGAAAGAAAGACCAGGGTTGAGAAACAATACTGTCTTTAAGGATGCCACTTAACATTGATACCCATCATGCAAAGGCTATAGACTTCCAATTCTTATGACTACTTGCAGAACAGCATCTGAACACAACTGAGTACACCAAGTTTCCACTGGGTGTAGGGGCCTGGATGACTTACTCATTTACTACTTCATTTATTTCCAAATGTCACCTTTGTGAGAGTATGTTGATGCACATTTAACCTAAATTTACAATTCTATAATTTCTTTTAGACTGAGAATCTATATCTAATCTATAATCATAAATATAAAGATCATCCTACCAGATGCCCCTGGCATCAGGCCAATCACGGGCCATTCCTGAGGCCAGCAGCAGAGGAGACACAGGTTTGTCAAACAGGAAGTGATCATCAATGAGCTGCTGTTGCTCTGCATCCGTCATGTTCTTCAGAGCATAATACTTCCCTTTCAGATCTCCACTTAGGGCACCCAAAGCTGAGGCAGAAGGGAGGAGAGGGGAAAGAATGAACAACATTTCTTGCTGATAAAAATATATATATATATATATATATATATATAAAAATCTGAAATATATCATGGTAATGTGAAGGACTGACATACACAGACAATATTTACTGATTTCATTATTCAGTTAATTATTTAATTAGCCCCCCCATCTGTTCTGTTTGTCCCCTAAACTGCAAAGACTGTTCTCACGAAGATGAGACCAACAGGAAACAGTCCAAAGAAATCTCACTGTTCCACTATTAAAATATAAAACTAGAGAAAATTTAATGCAAACATTTTTAAAGTTAGAATGCATCTCAACACACCCATTAAAATAGCACATATCTGCTCATCACCACGACATTTATATGTGGAAAAGCATCTAAACATCCTATGAACATTATAACTCCTAGACTTAGTTAGTCCTACAGGTGCAGATTATTAGCAAGAATGGCTTTAAAGGAAGCACAAACTATTACAAAAGATTATGGACATTTAAAATCAACACAGACCTATGAAGTTTTGGCAAATACTACCCGTCACCACTAGAGGGAGCCACATAACCAGATCTGCCATTTATAATACTAGCCAGCATGCAGTAACTCAGAACCGCACCTTCCACAGAGAGTTTTTCAATGCCTCTCCTCTCTCCACGACTACAATGTGGTGGCAGGCAAAACCCGCGAATGCTTCTACCAGTTCGCACACGAGAGCTCAGCACATAGTTTGGGTCCAGGTCATCTCCACCCTTCAGAAAAAGAAAGAACACAAATTTAAAAAAAGAGAATCTTAGTAATTGTACAACATTGCAGTTGTGGACAAGCCATGTACAGCCTCATACCTTAAGGTTGGCTGGGTTCAGGTCAGTTTTGTGTTTGTCTGTTGGCTTGTAACCTCCATGTCTATCCTGAATGACTGGGTCCAGCAGATCTTTAAACACTTCATAAGTCTCCTCGTCACCAGCCACACAGCCCACCGTCATAATGAAGGGGTGGCCTAGGATGTGGACACAAACAATTGTATAGGCATTCAAAAAAATAAAAATAAAAATACAAACACACACACACACACACCACAACAACAACAACAACAACATTACACAAACGTAATTTGGTCCTATTGTGGAGTAAATTTTACAAATTACATAAAAAATCCTTTAATCCTGCACTGAGGCTTAAGCTGCATGGCTCAAAGTGTGCTTTGAATACTGGACAGTATGAACTCATCTGACCCCTCAAAGCCCGAGTGTGTTCTTTTACCAGGATTATCTACTCCAGTCTGAATGACATTATCTATGGTGAAGCCGCTGGAAGTGGAGCGCTCACGGAGCTTCTTGTACATCTCCAGAGTCAAAACCTTGGACATATGGTTGTGGTGCTGACTGAGGTCTGGGTACTCATCCTCAGCAGGGAGTTGCTTGGTGTTCAGAGTAGCCATTTTACGAGTGCTACACAAATACAATAACAGAACACATTGTACAGGGGGAGCAAAAAGCCATCAGTCACACTAGCTACATTCCTGACTCTGTGGCTGATGAAGCAAGGTTTTTAACTATTGTTCCGTGTTTACACACTATAATTCAGCAGGGTCACTGTACAGCACATTCTGTAAAATGCCTTGGAGATGGCTTTCAAAAACCCTTTGAAGCATGCTAGCACCGGAAGCTTCTATTTAGATACTTAAATTTTACTTAGATTCAGGATGTAGGCTATTAACGTTTCATCGCTAATAGTGAAGAGTTGTGTTTCAGCTACAGCATTTGTTAACTGTGGAATATGAACAGGTGTTACCATTAATATTTTTGATCTGACACAAATACTGATGCTTTTAAAATGTTACGATAGCCATTTATTCTGCGGTTGTCTGTGTGTGAGAAAGGCAGAGGAAAAGAGTAGAAAGAAAGTATTTTGTAAAATTGCTACAACTATTTCCTACCCTTTTTTATAAAATATTTTTAAAAGTTTACTTATTGTGAGCATATTTTTATTACTGAAATAAGGGTCATAGCTGAGGAGTGGCCAGAGATGGCCAGTGTCACCCTGGAATGAACCATGGCCTTTATGTTCAACATTCAAACATTAAAAGACTTCCTTCATGCTTCCTTCCAAACCTGCCAGTCAATTTTGAAAGTCTGGCGACTTTGCATTTAATAATTTGCGTATTGGCTCACTTCCTAAGTATGAGAAGACTCCGTAGTGAGGACAGCCTATGAATAATTTCTATAAATAAAATCATTTATTAGTCCCACATCGTGCACGTTTTTTAAAGTTAGCACATTAAAGAGAAGCATTGATTCATTCATGTCATTATTTTCCCATGAATGGCTTAAATTTGTCACATCAACACATTTTTGTCATTCAGTTTGGCTGTACTGATGTTTCATTTTACAGAAATGGTATTCAGGTTATGGACAGACAAGTAAAGAAATGTATGTAACTTATCGAGTTCTATAATATTTTTTTTTGTCCTCTGCAATGTGCCACCCTAATAAAAATCTGTGGGTCTTTTCTGTCGCCACAGTGTAGAAGTTCTAGCTATGCTCTTGCCAAAAAGACACGTTAGGATCAACGGTATGGAAACCTCAGTATCAATTGTTCCACCTCTCACAAAGAACAGGGGGCTCCGTGTGCGTGCGGGGACTTTACCTGGGTTATCTACCCCGGTCTGAATCACATCGTCCAACGTAAAGCCGCTGGGTGTCTCCTTGCTGCGTAGCCGCTCGTATATGGCCGGAGTGAGCACCTTGGCCATGTGGTTGTTGTGCTTGCTGAGGTCGGGGTATTCCGCCTCGGCTGAGTACTTCATCTTCAGCTGGTTGTGAGTGTTTCCGAAAGGCATGGTTGATGCTAACTGAACGCGCCGTGAATGGGACAGAAAATAACGCCAGTTACAGCCGAAGCAGCTCCACACACGATCAGTCTTGAAATAATCCACACAACGACTTGGTTTTGTTGAGTAGGCTATAAATTTGGTACTAATGCACCTCAGTGTGTAACTTGAGTATATAATGTTCATTCAGAACGGCAAAACCGCTAATGAAACCCAGAGAACAGACGGCAACGTCCGCTCCTGCTGAAAGGCGGAGTAACGCAGACCGACAGAATGACTGACGGCAACGTGCTAACACGGATACAGCAATCAGCCAATAGCATAAACTCCGCAAAGACCAACTGTGATGCGAGGATAAACATTAAATATTCACAGAATTGATTTGATCAAATCCAAAAACTCAGTCCGTGCTTACAAGCATGGAAAATGTTAAAAACTCAAAAGGCAGAGAACTTCAGTGTGCGCACACGCCTGACATACCAGTCACCAAAACCAAGCCGTTATCTATTAGAGCTCATTCCTAGACTATCAGCTCAAAGTGTCTGCAGATTTGTGTTCTAGCTGCTGACGCTTTTAATGAGCCTTTTCTTTGGGGAAAAACACACATCCTTACCTGTGGACTAGTACTAGATGAAGACGGGGCTGACACAAAGATCCCTATTTTTCCGGCTGGGGAGTGCGCACTCCAAACTTACTCTGCTCTCCAGGGTTTGTCTCCTGGTGGAGCATTTGCTTTATAGGACGTAAGAGCGGCTCCTATTGGCTACTATTTGTAGTCCATTTACACGATTGGAAGAGTTGCAAGGACTGAGGACACATCATTCAGTACAACGTACTTCCAGTAACATACAGTACTTTCTACATATGGACTTTTATTCTATTTATTTGACAACACTGTAGGTGACGTAGGGCCACAGCTGTCTGAATAATGCAACTCTATTTGCAAGTGTAACACTTGGGAATACTGGTTCTGAAATGTTCAAATATTAATCAGAGCAGTTATGAACCCCCCATGCACCCACTATTTCACTAACTGCTTTAGTTTTTAAAAAAAATAATACCACCAATTTTTACTATATTTAACATTTCTCAACAATTCAGTCTTTGATATGTATACAGAGTCATTCAGAGTGGCTCGTAGAGAAGCTAGCACTGTACCTCTATTCTAAACCACCAGTGATTTACACAAGTCTTGTGATATTGATGACGACAAGATTTTGGGGAATATTTTGTCCGCCATAAATAGTTAAAAAATAAATGAGCCTATACGCAAATGAAGCTGAAGCCTAATCGCAAAACTTTCTCAAAACTGCATCTCAACGTTTGTGCTGAATTTTTGAGAAACCGATGGAGTTCCCCTTTAACAGATATCAAACTTGCTTACTACAAACATGATCTAAAGAATAGCACAGTGTACCGATTTCTCGGCTCTATCAAACATACTAAACCTGTCAGTTAACTGTTGAGTTACTGTATTCACCATACTGGGCAGGAAACTGGAGCTCACCATCCATGCTCTAAGGGAAAACTGCCCCCTGCCTATTGCGTCATTTGTCTGCGACACGCGAGTAACTCTTCAGTAGGAACACCGGTCTTTCACATACATTCCCCACAAGAGGTATCTTCTGTTTCCAGTTTTTCAGATATGTGCATAAGTACACATGAACAAATCGTCAACCGCTGAAGCAGTTTTATAGTTGAAACGCTTCTACAAATAGCTGCCGAAGTCGACCTGCAGACTGGCTGGGTGAGCATCGTGTATAGGCGGTCAGACACGTGTGGTGCTGTTTAGCTCAGCCACAATATAAAACACAAATCCTGGTTGACAAAAGGTAAGCATTATTTAGCGTATCGTTTGTATACATTTAGTTGCGTGAGCTACACCTGATGTTTCATATGTGAGACTTGCATCGTAGCGCTAGCTGTCTAGCTAACATTAGATAATAGAGCATATAGTCTGAATGAATGGTTCCTAAAATACCTGGTGGCTCGCTGGTCTATCCTGTGCGAGCGGTGTTTTCTTATCACGACCACATTATTCAGCTCGTTCGCACGTTTTTATATCCAGCATGTACTGCCAGCCGATAAAAACGAAAAGGTCATGACGTTTGCCGTAGGTGATCTGCCAAACTACGTACACCCTACCTTGATGACTGAAAGGTAGTTGGTTAGCTAGCTAAACCATTCCGTGCAGGCACTGCAGGTAGTTACTCTCGGTCAAGCCGATAAGTTATTTGCTTGCTAGCAAATAGTTTATGTAGGTTGGCTAAATGGGTTGTAACTAAATTGTGATACTGCAATGGCATTTCGTGTATAATTAATGTTTTACCATTTTATATGATAAAATAATGTTATATCAAGTTTTAAAAAGCATTAATTTAGATGGTGGGCTAGCTGCTGTGCACATATTTGGTTAGATAGTTTATGTTAACTAGCTACCACATCTCGGTTAGCATAGCTAACCACCAGGCTGTCCTTGCTAATGTTAATTACCGAGCTAGTTAGCTTTGCTAGCAGTGCTAAATGTACAGTGACCCTACTCAATTAAATAATAAAGTAGGACTGTTAGTGTATGATATACTCTCTAATTTTATACTTTTATACTTTTATTCACTTCTGTTACTCACATGATATTCATTTTGGCCAGGACTTTCAGTGAAGCTCTCGGAGCAGGATCGGAGCCGTTAAACTCGTTGTCCAGATTTTAAAAAAATAGCATCGGTTTGGAACGTCCAGCGCTTTCAAATAACAACACCCTGCGGGCACGTGCAGTCTGAAATTTAATGTAACTCATATTTAAACATCATAACAATCTAAATATAAACTCACCGTACATTTATCAGGTACACCGTGTACACACAGTGGTGGTCCTGTGGGGGCTCTGATCAATGAAAAACTGGGTGAAAGGGGCTCATAAAAGTATGCAGAGAATCAGATGAGCTGCAGTCTGTAATTGTAGAACCAGAAAGTACAACTTTATGTAAGATGGAGATGATACTATGGATAGCCATAAGCCATAAGGACCTAATACCTTATTAAGTGCTCTGTGAATATATAATGTAACTAATTTTAATATTTTATCTCGTTATCACATCTTGAAGCAAAAAAAAAAAAAAAACTTGTCTAGAGCGAAAGTACATATTTTGACTTTGGGTCCCAATACTAAGGACACTGACCTTTGCCTAGATCTTTATCGGACACGGTCTCCTACTCTAATCATGGATAATGTTGACACCTAAAATATTGATGAGTGTTGCATTCCTCTGATTTACTCCATGAACAATTCATCGACTGATTAGTTGTCTTTTCCATTTGTCCTGATTGTGGAGGTTTTGATTGCTGATGTGTCAAATATCACATCCTTCTTTCCCACAGCAGACCTTATTTGTTTTGTTTTATTTTTTGTTTTTTTTGTCCAGGAGCTTTTTTCTAGTGTCCCATGAGTTTTGTGGAGTACTCCGAGTTCATTCAGGAAGGAGATGTGGTCATCATCTTTCTTGGTCATGAATCCATGATGCCCATCAAAGTGGAGGCTGGGGCCCAAACCCAGACCCGATATGGAGCTATCCGGCACTCCAGTGACTTAATCGGGCGACGGTTTGGTTCTAAGGTGACCTGCAGTAAGGGAGGATGGGTGTATGTGCTGCACCCCACTCCAGAGCTCTGGACTGTGAATCTGCCCCACCGGACACAGATCCTCTACACCACAGACATCGCCAATATTACACTGATGCTGGACCTCAAACCAGGCTCTGTCGTCTGTGAATCGGGTGAGAGGACTGATACATGATTTTCTTCCATCCAATTGTTTGTATGCATTGCATTATCTAGTCAAACTTTTCCAGAGCTATGTCATGGTTTAAGCAATATCTAAAGCTTAAAGATGTCGTACCATGCAAATCCAAAATTTCCACAAATAGAAATTGTCATAGCCAATAGAATATGATGTAGTGCATTAACACAGTTGAAAACTTTTCATTTATCGTTTTGTGAAGTCATGAGAAAAAAAGTCATTAAAGCAGGATAATGTGAGAATTGATGTTTCACTTTTACACGAGTACAGACTTTGAACCCCCCCCTTATGGATGAGTGTACAGGAGGGAGGCTGCATTTGTTGACGAGCTGAAGCTTACGAAATAAGACTCCCACACAGGCATATTGGAGCCACAGGTTACACTCACAATTGCGGTTGTCTCTATGTGTAGACAGCAAAAATTGCAAGTGCACTGTACTGTAGTGTCCATATGTGTGCATGATGCTTGGGTACACAAAAGTGAGTCAGTATTCAGCAGCTGCAAAAAAACAGAGCCAGGTCAACTGATGAATTCGAGTAGTATTACAGGATTTTATTGCAGGAGGTCCTGATCTTCCAAAGGCGTGAGGGTAACAAAGACTGACCAAAGTATTGGCTTTTGATGAATTTATTTTTTTGCATGCTAGCCTGAAACGGGGCTGTGGTTAAATGACTTTTGGCATCCAATAAACTACAGTACTCATTCTAATGGAACATGCAGGCATCTTGGCATGGAGTTCCTAATGGTGTCCTGTGATAATCCATCCCATGCAGTTTGAATATTCTCACACAATTCCTGCAGATTTTGCAGTAGGGGTGGACGGGGTGTGACACCAGGCCTTTTGGTCAAGTGACATGTGGCAACAAACCGCTCATCTTGGCACTGACCATGGTACCTCCACACAAGGTTTTGTTGGTCGTCTCCACCAAGACAAAAACGGGACTCGTCACTGAAGATGTCCCACTGCCATTCTGAGTCACCCCATGACAGTCTGGCGCAGCACCATTGTAGTCTTTGGCGACGCTGATGTGGTGTTAAGGGCAGTCGTCATAACAGTCTGTATGCTTGTAGTCTGCCACCGGTGTGGACACAGGATGAGCCTGTCCTTGCTTAGGTCACATGTGTGGTGCAAGAAACCTGAATCATTTGCTTCTCTCATGATGTCAGACTTGCCTCATTCCTGCCAGTTAATTCCTTCTGGGTGAAACTATTTGTGCAACTGCTTCTAGTTCTGTCATAATGTAAAAAGATCTAACTCTGAGACAAATGACCATTTTAACATTTGTTCATTCATTGTGTTGCTTGTATCAGTAGTTGCATTTTGACTGTCTGTCCTGAAAGTGACTTTGTGATTAAGCTGAGTAAATATTTAGTGCTTATCAAAGTTTGAATGCAAGTGGGCCATGTAATGTGCTTCTGTGAGAGAGGGGTCACCTTGTGGAATTGCCACAACTGCCAAAGGCCTGTTTCAGTTACAGCTCCTCATAATTTAATAATTAAATCGGATCATGGAGTTTTGAAGAATTTGTAGATGTCTACCAACTACATGGCCAATGGTATGAGATGAGGTCCAGTGACAGTGACTGACAGGACCTGTCTAACTAATCTGAAAGAGGTAGCAAATGTATACTGGCCACAGAGGACTGCATGGACGTCTGCTTATGCAATGTACTCTCAGGTAGACTCCCTTGAATATTGTAGAAAGGAGTGTTTATGTTTCTTCATTCCTCTCTGGGTCAGTATGGTGTTTTTCCTTCACTTTTTTCAGCTTATTCACTGAGTGGGAGCCAGTCTAAGTCTGAATGGATCCATTTAATGGCTTCAGAGCACATACACACCCTTTCAGAGCTTTAATGCACCCTCATTACTTGCTGCACTCAGTGGTCTTGTTTTCCTGCTAAATGATTTATTTGTTTGGGTTTCTGAAGCATAGAGTTTTATCGAACACAGCGTTCTGGCGTTTGGGTGTTTGGTGCAGTGTGGCATAAAAAGAGTTTAAAATATCATTCAGTCATTAACTGATGAATGTCATTTGTCCTTCAGTCGTGTTTCTTGTGTTCAGTTGTCGCTGTTGTAAGTTGTCAATTTTGTTCATGTTGTAAATAGCATTGTTACAGTCTCCTTTACATTTTGCGTTTTTTCTGCTCCTCTGTGGCTTTCCCTGCCTCTTATACTCCAAGATATCACATCTTATGTCTCTCTTATGTCTTTGCCTGCCCTTCTTTCCCTGAGCTCCTCATTCTGAGCTCAGTTATCCTGTTGCATCTGAATACCGCCCTGTGGGCCAAACATTGACCCCATTGTTGCCATGAGAACAAAAGATATGGTGATGTAACACTGCAGGCCGGAGGAGTTGGCATGTGCACTTTTGTGAATCTGTGTGTATGTGATGTACATGTATGTGGGTGTTCACATGAAACGTGTGAGTTTGTGTGCAGGTGTTACGGCACCAAAATGTATTTTCAGAATCACAGTATCGAGAATGCATGTGCTTAAAGGGAACCCTGACTATTCAGACTTGTATGCCTTAAACCAGTGTAAAAAGCCAGGAAAATTTAGATATGACGCACAGACCACATGGGAAAGCTTTATCATAAAAAACGTGAAAAATAGGCAAATTTCTCTATAACAGGGGTGTGCAATCTTATCTGCAAAGGGCTGGTGTGGCTGCAGGTTTTCATAGAAACCTGATTGATTAATGAACTACACATATGTTGCAGGTAAGATTGGCTGTACTAGCAGGCCACGGTTATCATCCTGTGATACAGAAAAGCAGACAGTCTAAAAAGCTATTTTCTTCTTTTCTCTACAGAAAGTAGGGAAGAGAGCGTTGCTCTAGGCTTTATAACTTTGTAGACAGTTTACATGGACAAAAAGTATTCAGTTTTTAAACAGTCAATCAGTCGTATTCTGTTAAACACAGTAATAATAACTGGCTCATTTGTTTGCTATACATTCACTGCTTTATTCACTGATCTAGATTTATCCAGTATATGTAAGTGCATAATCAGTTGATTCCTGCTGTGAGTCTTTTCAGTGGTGTGACATTTTAACCTTTTTTCCTTGTGAATGTATGTTTGAGACAGGTACAGGCAGCGGGTCACTGTCCCATGCTATTCTCCGCACCATTGCGCCCAGTGGTCACCTACACACAGTGGAGTTCCATGCCCAAAGAGCAGAAAAGGCGGCTGAAGAGTTCAAAGACCACAAGGTGGCCCATCTGGTAACTGTCCGAAACCAAGACGTGTGTAAAGAGGGCTTTGGTGTTGTGGGAGTGGCCGATGCAGTCTTTCTGGACATCCCCTCACCGTGGGAGGCTGTCACGCATGCCAAGAAAGCCTTCAAACGCAAGGGTGAGTGTGTGAGGAGTGTAGCTAAAGTTAATGATACGGTAGCTTCATGTGCTTGCTTTAGTTGAGAACATTGCTTATGAAGTCATCCATCCAATATTTCTGTTAGTAACCATAGATCTGCTTTGCACAGTTCTGAGCCAGGCTTCATTTGCTCATGTCTCATAAGACAAGGGTTTTTAGTAGAGCACTGACCTGTCTGTAGTAGTCCAAAGCGCCTATTATAATCACATTTTCTCGCTGTATGCATGGGAGCTGTAAGAAATCTTGTAATTCCGTTTTTTCTGTTGTTATTGTCCTGTTATTGAGGAAATATTCAGCAGTAGCTATTAGCCAGTCCTTCTCTGTTAATCGTATACTGATAGGACGGTGTGGAAACATTAATGTTGCTATAATTCCATTCTGTATACAATCACTGCTTCTATTTAGTGGAATACTATACATAAAATGAATAGAGTACTACATATCATGCTGCTGTCATACCGCTTAATAAAGAGGCCAAATGTGCATTTTCAGGTCCTTCCTTTAAGGGCTCTAGTGTGCTCTAGTAGCAGACTGCAGTCAGGCTGATTCGCTACATTGTTAGCCCCCTTTCACCCTGTTCTTCGAAGGTCAGAACCCCCACATAGTGGTTATTCTTTGGGTGGTGGATCATTTTCAGCACTGAAGGGACACTGACATGGTGTGTTAGTGTGTCTGGTGCTGGTGTGAGTGGGCCTGGATTGGTTATAAAACACTGTAGTATCACTACTAGACTGAGAATAGCCCACCAATCAAAACTATCATATGTGATCACTGATGAAGGATCAGAGGATGACTAACACAAACTGTGTGAAGATATATGTATTATTAGAATTGTGATGTATGATCCATAAGGTATTTTCCCAAATTCAGATAAACAGCAGAACTTCAGTCTTTATATACTGTAAGTATTGAAGCACCAGAGCAGAGTTGTCACAATATTTATTTATTTTTCTTATTTCTTATCAGTTCTCTTAATAGAACAATGCATATGTTAGAACAGTGCTATTCGTATACTAAAGGTAATATACAGATACACTTCATGTTTTTGTTGTTTTAAATGTACTATTTCAGCCTTTATGGTTGCTCTATAGTTAAAGATGGGGTTCTTTATATTGGTGTCCACAGTGGCATAGCTAAAGTTCAGTCCAGCCAGGAAAGATGGTGAGTTTGAATCCTGGTGAAGCCGTGATCAAGCACAAAAGGCACTCTCTTCTGCCAGGAGCTGGGGCTTTGGAAAGTCACTATACAAGTAAAACTGCCTAAACTCTTAACTGTGAAACTTGATCTTGTTGTCTGGTTAGACAAGTATGTGGTACATGGTTGTATTGGCACAGTTACACCTAAAGTCTTGTCATAACAACGCTGTTTGTTCTGCCGTGGTGGTCACGGATGATCAGTCTCAAGAGGAGACTGAGTACCTGAGCATGAAGGGCCTTCTGTAGGTCTGAGCAGCTCTGTACCCAGCAGGCAGGCTTGGGCTTGTCAGCAGCTCAGCTGGGGTTTAAAGATTTGCAGTGTGTGCTTTTAATTGGTGTGCTGGGAGACGGACTTTAGAAATACATTAAAAATAAACAACTGTTGGTTATTGTTATTAGTCATGGCTTCCCTGAGGAATGAGAATGATGCTGAAGAGAAAGTAGTATGTTAAAGCAGTCCCTAGTCATCTATGAATCTTGGCAATATTCCTAATCCTATAGAATTACGTGTATGGGAAAGTTGAGATTGAAAATCTCCCCTCTGTCCCAAATGACTCTTGGTTTGATAGCAGTGAAATTGTTTCTGAACTCGCATGCTCTCGTGCGCTCTCTCTCTCTCTCTCTCTCGCGCTCTCTCTCTCTCTCGCGCTCTCTCTCATATTCTCACTTTCAGACGTGCGAACCACTACAGCTTTCTTTTGGCTGGCAGGCTTTTGACCATAAAGGGATAGGCTGTGAGGGTTGGGTTCCTCAAGGAGAGACTTGGGGAGATATTTAACTTGTCTCTTACACACTCCCACACCCCCTGTCACACTATTTCACATTCACTCTTTTTATTGAGAGTTATTGAGAGTCCTTGCACGTTAAAGGACTAATACTGCAACTCCTCAGCTGTTCTGCGTATCTCATTGGTTCAGCTAAGAGGTAATTCAGAGTGGTTTGTTGTTCATTGTTCAGATTTTCTTTCAGTTGACACAAGAACCATGGTTGGACATGTCAACCATTTTTAGTTAATGTTTTAAGGTAATGGTACAGTGGTGGTAAAACTGGAAACACAAACACACCCTCCATCACTCCATCTCTAAGTATCCTTCTCTACAAAGTGTTCAAATACTTTGGGCCTTATTCACCAATATCTTCTTAAACGTGTTCCTGAGAAAGTTCCCCTGAACAGTTCACACATTTGCGCTCCAAGTGTGTGTAGATTCTGTTCTTACTCAAGAATAAATCCCAAATAAGAGAACACTGGAGAATGTCCTTGTGAACACTGTGTATGTGGGAGAATGGGTGGTAAAGAGGCCCAATGTTTCAGGTATCTTATATCATATCAGTAACCATTTCATGTCATAACTTGCTCTGCAAGAAAGTTTTAGAAGTGTAAGTCTGGTTCCTATCAGCTGTGAACAGTTCTGACTCTAGAACAGAGCATTTAACGCAGAAGCACTCCGAGTTACTAAATTACATCTTAACCAATTAGGCTGACAGATTTCACAATCTGGGGATTTCCCCCCTTAAACGGGGCATGCAGAGCGGCTGATGAGGCTACGTGCTGCAGGTCGGATTTCCTTAGCTATCCGTAGAAAAATGTATGGTATGTTTCAGATGCAACAGCCCTGCAGTTCCTCCCTCTGTTAGTCTCAGCTGTTGTTTGGCCTGTAGCTGACTGGTGTTCAGGATTCTGAGACCATGGAGGATTCCTGCACTGGCAGAGCTTTCCTCTCTCCCAGGATTTAGTTGCAACAGCCCTGCAGTTCCTCCTGTGTTAGTCTGGTTGCTGGGCTGACCTTGAGGATCTGAGACCATGGAGGATTATGCACAGCGGTTGCAGGGAATGACCTTATTTGTCAGTGGAATGTTTATCGGAGCATATTTTAATCTCTCTCTCTCGCGCGCTCTCTCTCTCTCTCTCTCGCTCTCTCTCTCTTTCACGCTCTCTCTCTCTCTCTCTCTGTCTCTCTCTCTCGCTGTGTCTCTCTCTCACTCTCTCTATTGCTTTCTCTCTCACTTGCTTGCTCTCTTTCTCTCTGTCTATCACTGAAGTACAGTATTGCTCCTTATGCAGCTTTGACTGTTTATTAAGGAGCATGAAAAATAGTTGTGACTGTTCTGTCTATATAAAAACAAATGGGGCACAAAGGTCTCTTGCGGTGTGTGTGCGTGTCACTTCAGGTGTGTTTCTGTGACGAGGCTGAAGAGGTCATGTTGGCTCAGTGAGCTGAACACCTGTTATACCTGTTAGCTTTTATATTTTCATCACTGGATAATTCTGTATGGTCTCCAGGGGGATGTGAAGTACAGCTGTGTATGTATGTGCATGCATGAAGAATACACAAGTATAAATACGGAATCCATCCTCATCTGGACAAGTGCAGTAGTCGCTACCGCAGGGTCTTTTTTGAGTACATTAAATACTTGAATGTAATGTAATAAATTAGCACAAGCCAGTAGCACTAAGCTAAAATCAGAGGAGTCAGTTCATTGGTAGAAAAATCTACAGGAAAGCTCATCAAATCTAACTTGCTGTCTCTTTACAGAGAAAGTCCTGCCTTTCAGTATAAAGAGACGTTGGGTTTGTCTTGTGAAAGATAACTTTTTTTTGTTAAAAATTATTTGGTTCTAATGCAACAAATTAATTCGCTTGTAGGATTTTTATAGGATGATTACTAAAGTTTTTGAACCATTAATGTGGCTTTCAGTTTAAGGTTTCTAAGACCAAAGAACACTATTAAGAAGACCAGAGTGGACATTTTCCTAAAGGTCTATGCCAAAATGCTTTTCAAATAGATAACGTTAGCATTAGCTACTGACAGAAAGCGCTAGTCATGTATTACTGATCATGGCTTGGTTTGCATCAGCAAATTGTGAGGCCTCGTCATGCGTTTTCCCTACCCAGCAGTTGCTAGTTGCTTAATCTAACTATCTATTAACAGAACTCATGCTGTGTAGTTTCTACACTTTTCATCCAGAGGATGATGTTCACAGAAGGATTTCAGTAACTGCTTCAGCAGTGACCAGCAGAATTGCAGTTACAGGATTTGGTGGTTGTTAACCCTGAGTGATGTTTAGTACTGTTTACTACACAAATACATTATTTATCTTGTTTCCAGTAATTTGGCTAAAACTGTTTTGTACCTCTCTTAAAGGACTTGATCAGTGTAAGTTTTGTCTTGTTTATGTCGACTAATGGTTGCAGCACTGTTGTCCTTCAGGTACTCATTAGCCACTGCACTGCGTAGTAATCCACTGTTTCCTTCTCTATACATTTTAAAGAGGACTTATTATGGTTATTGTCTGTGTTCATATGTTTATTTTGGGGACACCTGTAAAAAATACTTTCATCACTTTTCGTCACCATTAGACCTATGTCTAAACCAATCTGTTTAAGCTCCTGTGTCTTTAGGCCCACCTCTTGATGAGTCCACCATGCTCTGATTGGTCAGTTCACCTACTCTGCTCTTATAGATCAACTGCCAGAATGGTTCCCCCTTGCATGGTCTCCAGTACTTCCTGTGCATTGTGTGAGAGCATACCAGTAGGCGGGAAATAAGAATTGTAATTACAGTATGAAGTCAACAGTTGAACAGCAAAGCGTTTCAGGCAGCTGAAAAAAAAGGTTCCTATTAAAAAAAATTATTATTGTACAGTCTAGCTGATTTCTGCAACAACACAAGAGCTGGTTTACAAAAGGTTTGCCATGGGGAATTTGAGGAGTCCTTTTACACTTCAGCTTTTGAATTGGATTAAAAGCTAATTGGCTGCCTTGATCCTACTGTAAAAGAGGCTGTCATTACATGTAAATGCTCCTGAACATTGTTACATTGACCCCGATTAAAGGGACACCATTTAATTTTCCCATTCTGATTGCTTAAGCAGCCTTGCATTGTGGCACATATGTTGCAGCAAACGAGGAGTCGCATCCAAAGCTTAAATTCTGACTCAGATCTGATGAGGATCTATTATCCATACTGCATTTCGGTCCCATCCAGTGCAATAAAACAATGAATTTGGGTAATTTGTAGGTAAATCATTTGTGTTTGATTGCAGGTGGCTTAAATGAGCCAAACATCCTGATTCTCCAATGCTCTTCACAAATACTTCCATCCTGTCTCTATATTGTCTGTGTCCGTTGTTTTTCTCCACTCCCTTCAAATTACCTGGAAACAATCTTTGAAAACGTTTTTGGCAGTATGCCAGATCAGATGGACTGATGGTCTTTCCCTGAGGTCAGCTTTATAGCTGCCTTGTAAATCTGTGTCTCTGCCTCTTCTCTTTGTGCAGGAGGCCGTTTGTGTTCATTCTCACCATGTATAGAGCAAGTCCAGAGGACGTGTGAGGCCCTGCTGGAGCAAGGTTTTGAGGAGATCTGCACTCTGGAGGTTCTACAGAGGGTGCACGATGTCCGTTCCATTACTTTGCCCTTGCCGGACTTTGGCCCGGAGGATGGAGGAGCAGAGAGTGCCAAAATGGCCTCTGACTCTGCCCAAGAGGTCGTTTCGCCTGCAGCAAACTCTGGATATGCCTCAGTGACCTGCCGAACTGCTACAGCTCCCAGAGAGATGGCTGGACACACAGGGTACCTCACCTTTGCCACCAAACCTCGGGGCTAAAGAATGCCAGGGGTTGGAGGGTGTTTCTGAACACACAGTGTAATAACACTGTGTGGATCAGTATGGAGCGTGGACAGTCGCCCTATGCTCATGTACTTTCATCGACTCCCATAGTGCACATGAACACACCCTTGACTCTGCCTCCAGACTGTCTGATGAGCTGTCATATTGCTTAACATAAGGTGCTGAGAAGGTTTATAGTAATCAGAGTCGGGCCAACGCAGCTGCTTGCGAAATGAGTGGATGAGAAAGTAGATAAGGCTATATTCTTTAAAATACAGTCATGATTTTATTTTGTGAAAAGCACAGCAGTGCATTTTAATTTTCCCCGTTTGTTACAATAAATTAAAAATGAGAAAGCACATGTCCTTCTTGTCATGATTTCACTGTGTCCTGAACCTCAGATATTCTGTGGTCACTGTCAGTTAAATTTACACGTTTAAAAATTACACTTTTATAATTACACTTAATTTTATTTACAACCTTTTTCCGTCCTTAAAATAACACAGGGAATTCCCTGATACAGATGACCCAAACAGCTCTTAACTCCTGAGCAGGAGGGCCTTACTAAAACCTCTACAAGTGGATCTTTTGAATTTAATTCAGTAGTTTGCAAACTATACACCATAGTTACTCATTCTACTCTTTATTTATTATATTTTGCATAAAAGACTGCTTTGGAGAAAATCGTGTTTCGCTGTGACCTCTGGGCATTGTGTGTTCTGGAGAATCTAATGATGGTTGAGTTTCTTGCATACTGGTGTTCACTTGAATTTAACATGCAGAAAGCTGTTAACTCCACACATTGTCAAGAAGGACAGATCGCTACAAAGAGGTAGAAGACCTGACGAAGCAGGGAAAGGCCGTGTTAAAATCAGTGATGCATTTCAAAGGTGGAGGGACCTCCTAGAGTTGACAAGGCTGACGTAGGCTTCTTATTCGCCATTTTCTGGTTCAAAATTTCAAGTTCCATCTTAAATTATTCTGCTGGTACATTCTGGATCCTGGGGCAGGCTATTGTTCTCTCTTCACATTCATATATTGGCAATTTTCTATACAACAGATGTTTTTATGGCCACAAAGATTTAAAGGAAGAAAAAGTCCTGTCAAAGTTTGCTTCAGCCATGCCTGTCAATGAATTTAGGGTGTAGTGGTTTTGCTGTTGAGTTCAAATATCAGCTGTTCTTCAGAATTACTAACTGTCCCTTAAGTCAGTTGTCTTGCGTGTTAACATGGAGCTCTGTTGGTGACGGCCCGTCCTAATAAAAGTAATGTATGGCAACACTGTGGTCGGGTAGTGCTAAAAGATCATTTCCGATAAAAATCGCAATTTAGAGAAGTGTAAGAGCTGCGGATTTAATTATAGACTATTTTATCTAAACCCTGTCCTATATGGGGAACGCTAACATACGAGATTGTAAACTGTAGTTGAGGCAGTCAAACAACTATATGTGGTGGCATCACAACCACAACTAACTGTGAAAGAGGATGCACTGGTATTACTAACCAAATAACAGGCCTGCAATTCAATTGCTATTAAAATTGCAGTTACAAAACTAATTATAATTAGATATTGTACTTAAATTCACAGAGGCGATTCAGTTTGTGCATTTATTAGTTCATGGCTCATTATTAGCGCTTAGCAAGAAGCATCTTGTCTACATACTTGTAAAGTTGCTTCATGCTGTAGTGCTGTACCGATTACAGTTCTCCTTTCTGTGAACTCTGAAAAGCACTGCACCGTGCATGTAATAAAAAGTGCTTTACAAGCATGCTTAGCGTTAATTTAATAATTCACAAATGTTCAGTCCAAATTGTTATGGCAGTATGAGTTTGTATGTGCATAAGGAGTGAGAGAGGGGAGTCTGCAGCAGGAGGTTAAGGTCTAAACACTCTGAGCCATGCACAATTTAAGAAGTCTAAAAAAGTCTGTTACAAAACAAGACAAGCTGCTAAAAATGCTGAAATATTCAGGTGAATTATTTTATTTAGCTCCTACATTAGTGTCTATTTACATGTAGTACTGATTTGTCTTACTGTCAGTCTTACATGAACGACAGAGCCGAGTTTTGTATTTCTCTTAAGTTAAGAACAAAGTGTGCCGCAGTTCTGTAATGGTCCCTTATCTAATATTGTAAGCAACTCTTCCGCACTACCTCAACCCTCCCACGTTTGTATTAGAGTGATTTGTGACTCTCTAGTTAAGCCTGTGCACCATAAAAGGTAGCGTTCCCTCTGCACTCTGATCCTTAACAGTGCAGATCATGTGCGCAGGTATCCCTTGCTCATGCATGCAGTTTTCTTTTCTTGGTGTATGTGTCCCTGATTTGTCTTGTTTAACATGCAGTTTTGGATGCCCAGATAGCATCTTGATTAAGATCTGTGTTCCAGAAGTATATTCCTGTTGTTGAAACAAAACTTTGCATCTCTAAAAACCATACTGCACTTTTAATGCAACTGGACTTTTTAAAAAAAATTGTTTGGGACCACTTCGTCTATTCTTCATGAATTTGTGCACACAATGTACAGAGCAGCAAAACTTGAAAACAACAAAAAGTATATATCAGTGACAGCAGTGATAGACTTGCTGCTTCTGAATGCCACTAATTGCATTGCATTGCAGTTTGAAAAATCACAACAAAGAGCACCAAAACCAGCATATGTTGTGGCTTGATGCAAGTATCAATCACCATGACCAAGCTGGGTGACCAGCTACACCAGCATACTTGGCTGTGCTATTTTTTTTCTAGCTGTGAAATTACACACAGAAGTTCCTTTTCCCATATATAGCATGTATGTTGGAGAGAGCTGGTCAATAAAGGGTTGGTGAGCAGCTGATGTAACAGTTGGATTGAGGGGTGTGTTATTTTAAGCCTGTTGTTTAACAGAGGAGGGATGAGAATAGAGCTGAGAGAGGCGGTCCACCTGTGTCTGTCCCCTGTCCTCTCAACCCTGAGGGTCTAAGCTGCTGCACAAGGAGCCAGAATAGCTGCTCTTAGTCCCTGCAAATCCACACATACCTTAAGCTGCTTCCCTTCAGGACCTCAGCTCCTGTATGAATGTGCCAAATTGTGCGGTTCATTCCAGGACACTAATGGGCACGTGACGTGTTGAATGAAGAAGTGGGTGGCATGTTTGCATTAAGGCTAAAAACTGCCCTTTAGAAACTGTTTAATGGAAGCTATAAGTAAACAGCTACACAGTCAATGCGCTATTATTGTAGACGTAATGCAGGCCCAGCTCTTTAATCGCGTACTTTCCTTTTTTAGATAGAAAGCACCTTAAAAATTATGCTTACTACTGATTCACCATTAGCTGGCTCATGATGTGCTGCACTCCAGAGGGGGGGACTGTGTCTTGTATCCTCTCTTGCATTGTGTGTCTTTGTTTAAATCTATTAGGGTTACATTGGTGTCATGTTGAATGCAGTTGTAGGTCATGCTAGATCACCTTGACCTTTCTAAAGCTAAACCACCATTTGATAAATGAATGCTAGCTATAATAGTTGCTCATGTCCCAGTTTCTTTTTTATATGTTGGAAGGTGGTGTCACCAATCTTATCCACAAAGGGCCGGTGTGGCTGGAGATTTCCAATGCAACCAACCACATCTGGTGTAGTATGGCTGTAAAAGTTGGACTTTTGACTTGCCTAGCCTATCTTTCTCTTAACAAAGCAAATCCAGGGCAAAGCAAATCATTAAATGTGCATAATGGCGATCAACCACTTCCTGAACTTTCCTATCAGCACAACTGTTAAAGCCAGAGCCACTTTCTCATGTTCTGCCCAGGGACATTCTTCTTAACCTCTACAGAAATGCTGACCACCCTTACTCCCAATATCTTTGGCCTAGGTTGTGAAGATGAACATTGGCAGAGCAGCAAGGCTGCTAAGGAGTTGTGCTTCTATGACCTTGTTCCTACGCCCTTGTTCCAGTAAATGTTAGAGGAAAGATGCTTACATCTACAGTTAAGTGCTTACCGATAGCCGTCAGCTAAATGCAGACTTTCACTCACGCATGCGTACGCACACACAGTCTGTTTGCTCTCCAAGTTAACCCCTTTTAATCCTGCAGAAGAAGCCAGCTGAAAAAAAAAGTAGCACTGATAAGCTTAGTGAAGCAAAGCAGGCTTCTACTGTTTGGTTGTCAGGTTGGTAAAGCCGTTATAGAAGCTCCGTTTGGTGCAGGAAAGCACCTGGCTGCTGATAGCCCTACAACCTCCCCCATCTCCACCCAGTGCCATTCATGACCTCTCAGTACCCTGAACCTTGACCCTATCTGTAGTTTGCCCAAAACTGAGGCCTGACACATTTCTGTTAATGTAAATTTAGAGGAGCTACGACTGCTGATAGTTCACTGATGTGTGGCATGCAGTTAGACAAAGAGCTGTTTGCATATCTTGTGCAACGGCCATGTTGGGTCTATGCCCTTGCACAGTGTTGAGAAAGGAATGTTAACACTAGTTTCTGGTATCTGTGAGAATACATGATTTTAGCCATGCTGCTTTTGTGCACCGACCATGTGGGAGTGATCCATGATTTATTTTGGTGGGTACAGTCAGTGTGGGAATATGTCGCAGTTAAGAAAGAAACAGGAGATTCACCGTTTCCCATAGTGGGAGTGGGAAGGGGCGGTGGTGAGCAAATGACTGACGTCAGAGTAAAGATTACTCATACAGATGCACTGAGGAACAAGTGTTTGTTCTTGAACTGTTGTGGAGGAGAGCAGGTCTATATATTGACGTATAGTGCGAAGCTAGCCAATGCTGTTAGCTGATGTAGCAGAATTAGCATAGTCGCATTAGTGGGCAGTTCATAAAGATTTGGTGGGGCTTGAAGTGTCTCCGGAGAAGCATGCAATAGCCTCCACCCTACTAGCTTGGTAACATCATGTAGGAGGAGCCTTATGTAGAGGGTGGAATTGGACACTCCTAAATAGGATAGACATGGTTAAAAATAACAGAAACAAAGAATAAATGTGATGCACAACTGTTTATTCTTTCATACGAGGTTTAGGAACATGTTTATGAGGTGCATACAGGCCATAAACATGAGTTTGTTCAGCAAATGTGCTGCTGTTATAATGGCTTGTTCTTGATCATGTTTTTCAGTTCTCCAACTGTGTATGCAGTGTGAAGACTTTCCACTGTTTCATGACACTGGGGCCTCTTCCTCTTCTCTAATTCAAACCAGACTTTGCATCTGAGTCACTGGTTTCTACAGAGACGGAGCTGGAATGTTCCCCTCAATCACGGGTTTCCCGGTCCAGACCTGATCACATGACATATACCAAACATATGTTGCTGTTTTGGATCTCTCTGGATCCTCTCTCCATGGAAAAAAAGCAAAGAGCCTTTGTGTACATTCCCAATCTTAAATAGCAGACTGTTTTTAAAGGCTGGTGCCTGTGTAGGTGGCTGGTTGGACAATTCATGAATCCTAAGAATTGTAGTTTCACAAGTGGAGATTCTTCTTCACTTTCAACCGCTATACTTTGTGGCCTACACAGTGTTATTTTCATCTCCCCTTACACTTCCTTTAAAAGCTGTCTTTCTGACACTTACCCTACATTTCCATTGTTTCAACCTTGTTCCTATTCCCTCTCACCCCTTTTCTCTGTGCCTCCCACTCATTGTCCCTCAGGCCATCTGTCTTCTTCCATACAGTTGCTTAATAAACATAATGTAACTCTTCAAGGTCTTTTCTACACACATACAGTAACAGATACATAAATATGTGTATAGAAAGAAACCTGCACTTGCTTGCCCTGCAATTTAATGACATCCATTTGAATAATCCTAAAGGGTAGCTTTAGTGTATAAACTAGCTTCCTGTGCATGCATATGTCTGCAAAGCCATAAAGCCCACAGCTGCCGGAAAAGCTTTGTTAGAGTTCCAGCCTTTTTCTCTGTTAGAAGGTGATGTCATCTTGTAACACAATCCATATTGGCCACCTACCAGGAAGCTTGGCAGGCTATCGCACAACACACAGAGAGCTAGATATGTAATAACTTACCACTCTGAAACATCCTGCTCCAGTCTAGCTGGCAAAAGTGGATCAGGTTTACCAACATGATCTGGCTTTTCAGGATCAAACTCAAACCAAAGACATTGTAAGAATAGTTAAAGCAGTGTTGGTGTTAATGCTGCTCTGGCCTTTGACCAGTCAGTGCACACTGAGCTCATCGGGAGGTGGGACTTGGAGACACAGGAGGTCTAACAGAGCGTTTCAGACAGAGGATGAATACAGATGTAGAGCAAGAGCTAAAGTCTTTGGGGAAAATTGAAGCATGTCAATTTCAGAATTTTTGTACATTTTTGGAGATGGGAGATTTTATATGGAAAAGACAATAATAGACAAAATCAGAGAGCATTCTTCATTAATATACTCTGGGTTAGCTAGAACAAGCAGCAAATGTTCTTAGCGGCCTCTACACATTCTTTCAGACCCATAGACACGAGTTGTCTTCTCACAGTGGTAGGATGGACAGAAACACCTGTCAATAATTTCCTAATCTACAGAAGGAGTGGATCTTTATTTTCTCTTCCCTGTCAAAGATTAAAGCTTTAAGTACCGCTTAATCTGATAGTGACAGATTTGTGGTCAACCAGCATGGTTATTAAGTGTCCTACTTATGTCCTCTATGCTCTGCTTTGAAAACATTTTTCTTTATGCAAGAGGACAACACTATATCTCAGGTATGTTTCTTGGACAAATGAATTTGATTGAAAATGAATTAAAATCGTGGGTTTCTCAGACTTTTGCATGGTACTGTTTTTCTGACATTCTGTTCATCTCTTTACTGATCTGAAATAGTAAACATGGCTCAACCTGACAGCAGCACAGGTTCTTTCAATAACCGGTCTATAACCACACCCAGGGGCTAGCTCCAGTTTTGGAGAGACAGAAATGGCTGCTATCAAGATAAGCCATATGTCAATACTGTATATGGATGGCTGAAAAAGTGATGCCGTTTAAATGAATGATATGCGGTAGATTGTATATCCATACAAAACAAACCACCTGGTAGTATGAAGTGCTGTAATTCCTCCCCTGCTTTTAATCCCTGGGATACCTTGAGTCTTAAAAGGATATGCGTGGTGGAGTTGTAGACTGTTCTGCAGCCAGGCCTTTCTTAGGACTTCCCGTGTGCTTTTTTTTAATTCACATAAAATATCTGTTTATGACTCCAGCTGGAGAGAGTCTGCCACAAACGGGGACTGTCCTCTGAAAACAGGAATAGTTATCCTACCTCACATGAGCCTAAGACCAGCATTCCCAATTCCAAGCATTGGGTAAAGGGGTATAAAATGTGTCTCCATTTAATTCCTCAGGGGTGAGTTGGAGTGGCATTTGTAATCCAGACTAATCATTCAACATCAGTGCTTAACCTCACTAATGCTCTTCTGGCAGAATACAATCAATGTTCCCACAACTAACATGCAGTGAAAAGCCTTCCTAGAAGAGTAGCTGTTATTGCAGCAAAGGACAAACGCCCCACTATTACCCTTGACTTCAGAGGAAAGGTTGGATGAGCAGGTGTAGATGACAGCCTAACAAATAACACAGCGCTGAGGTGTGTTTGCTGATGTCATTGGTATATTCATCAACTGCATAATAGTACTGCCAAGCCCCCCACTATTGCTGTAAGGCCATTACATTGTGCTCATACGGTATCTTCTACAGCACTTCCTCATTAAACTGTCGGTCTTGTTATTGTTTTATTAGATCACGGATAAAGACAAAGAGCACAATCACAAAAGGCCTGAGGCTGAGGAATACAATCTCAGGCAATATCTTAATGTCTCTACTTACAAGCCTGGAGTGCTGCTGACTCACCGATTGTATTTCGACAATGATCTTGTGTTCGCTGTTGTCTTTTTTAGATTCACTGTTTCACTGGCAGTAACTACTTGAAGTTACTTGATAAAATGCAAGAAAGTGCTACTCTGCCCTTGAGAGTCCTTTGTCACACTCTTTCAGAGATGCATGTAAAGGTGTCAAACAAACTTCACCTTGTTACTGAAGCTCACACACTGCTTTCTTTCACAAGTGGGTGAAAGAAAAGCCGAATACGAATGCAAAAATGAATGTGAATGTGTGGGTGGGGCTGACTGTTTTGATTCTCCTCATTAATGCTTTGTTCTTTCATTCTCACACATCCACGTGGTGGGTTCTGGGTCAGCTGAGTGAGTGATGAGGAAAAGGGGGAGTGGACGACAAGATGAAGGGATAGCGCTAGTGAGTGAGGAGTACGGGCCTTTTGTTATCTGCCCTGAGAATGCCACATTCACTCTAGGTTTGGAGTGCTGCCCAATTGCCCAGAACCAAGCTGATGGAGGTTGCCCTTCTGGTGCCCCTTTTATCCACAACAAGCCGAGCCTTTGTACTTAAAAGTGGTTAAACATTTGACCTGGAGAGGCTAAAATCCGATAGCGTGTTAGTACAAAAGCATTAGCCACTGATTGTATTTAAGTGTTTTCTGAGATTTGGGATAATCAAGCAATGTGGTGCTTTATTATTATAATTATTATCATTCTCTTCTTATTATTTCTTGTACTATTGTTTTTCATCACCTTTAATAAGGTGTCATAGTGTATGTATCTACATGAATGTATTTATTCAGCATTTTAGCATTTTAGGATTGTTCAGCATTGCTTTCTGATGTCTACATAAAAGGTACATGCAGCTTAGGGTAATAAATGGCCAGGAAAAAAAACATTTACAAACCTATGATTTGCTGCTACAACTGTTTTTTACTCTTTTGGAGAGTCATGAACAATTTGATGAGCTCCAGTTTGCTAATTTCTCGACATTAAACCAGGCAGGATATAAAATAAACCTCTGTGTATATCCCTTATCCTATTTAGCTACCGATATTAACATTATTTAATCTTATTATTATACATACACTTTATTATACATAATGCTTCATCCATTAAAAAGTGGAGAAAATTACACAGCATGGCTGCTACTTACAGGTTGTGATGCTAATTGTTGGTGTTCTGATGCTAAAAAGGTAAAACAGCCTATGTTGAGTCATGTTTTATTTTTGTAGCACCTTTTGCAACAGAAGTTGTCACAAAGCAGCTACACAGAGAATCCAGGTCCAAGTCCTCAATGAGGAAGCCAAGAGTAACAATGGGAAGGAAAAACCCCCACAGAGCAAGAGGAACCAAGACTCCATCTTCCTCTGGTTGACAACGGTTAGCAAAACAAGCACAAGAGCAATATTTAAACGAATTTTACAGTTATAGGCAATATTGCATAGAATAACCATTAACTGTTATAGTGCTATGAGAGTAATAATAAGAAACACTTGAGTCTGAATGAAACCCAGTCACTGTTACCAGTGAAACCAAGTAGTTCCTCAGAGTAGAAACCTAGGATATCCATTACTGCTGCTAAAAGCCTATAGCAATAATCTATTAGGGAGAATTCTAATAGAATCTGATCAGTTCTGTCTGTGCTAAATGCTGAGTGAAGCTGCTTGATATTGTAAGGAACTGTCTGGAGTGCCCTGCGCAGAGCCAACTAATAATACTAAATTAAAATTGTACCTGGATCTTGTTAAAGATGTGGGACTTGTAGCCAGCATCCTATTTGCCAGCTTCTCTTGTGAGTTTTCCCTTCCACCTTATATTGTACCACATTGTCTGGCGCCTATACAAGCTGTAGCATGTAAGGTGGAATGGAACATTTGATCGAGAATGCTTGTAAAATGGAAGCCAATACAGCCTTGTTTAAAGATGAACATCAATCATGCCGTCAATAGTTCGGTTTTCTTGGAAAGGGTATGAAAAGTGAAGACAGCCTGGAATGATAGATTTACCCACGCAGTTCTACATTTTCTTTCTGTTGCTCGTTGTCATTGTTTTGCCAGGCTGGAACACGAGCCGGTATATGTACATTTCCAGATGTCATATTGGGTGGAGTCAACACATAACAGTTTAGGATTTTGCTTGTTTTACTAAGCTATTTTGTAAAAGCGGAATCCGTATCTGGAGGAGACAACAGTGTCCGTGGTTCATGGTATGTCATTTCTGTGTACTGAACCCTCCATATTCAACTATGCCAATGTAAGTACAGTTTCCCGTTCTCTGTCACATTTAATGCCGTCAGTTCTGTAGCTCATTGTTAGGCGATGTTCTATTGTTTTCGTTATGCCTTACCTTACCTACAGTAAAACTGTTGGGTTGGTTTGTAAAGTGACCTTGAGTTCTGAAAGGGCACTATATAAATAAGACTTCTGCTTGAGGGATGATTACTCCTTGTGTGCTCATGAATCATTACTTAGGGACTGTAAATACTGCTGGTTTCTGGACTGCTGGTACAGAACTAGTTTAAAACAGACGTTCTTAAATTATTGGACTAATTTGTTCTGTTCTTTGCCTACATAGTTTAATAGGTCCTAATGTATTGTCTTGAAAAGATATGATATCTTTAACCAGTGCTCTTTGAGGACACGCGCAGTTAAACACACAAGATAAAAGACCTGAAAGGGGCCTCTGGACCACATATATGACATCACCAAAATGACTTTTAAAATTATCTGACTGGCTGGCAGTCAAAGGTTTGTGACTGATCCTATGACTAGAGGCCTTAAAACGCCATGTGGCAAGTCTCCTTCATAACAGAAACTGTATGGGAGGGTTACATTTCCTGGTTTATAGTAGATGGCTTACTCATGTAGTGAGACAGTACACACTGTAAAAAGTGCTTAGTTGGTCCACCCCCTCTAAAAAAAGCTGTGTGGTTATGAGCAGATGAGCTAGGTTTACTCAACCTAAAATAAGAACTTTGAACAAATGATTATTTCATTAAAGTCATTTTTTGAGTCGAGTAAAACTCTTTTTTTAGGTTGTACCAAAGAAGCACATTTTTAGTGCCTGCACATACATGCACAGAGCAGCTTCCTGTGGAAAAAACAGTTGGCCAGACGTGTGTGAGACTCCTCATTTCTTCCTGCGCCGTGCCTCAGGTGTCATGTGGCTGTTTGGAGTAGATAAGCTCGGTTACGTTACTGCCAGGCTTCGACCTTCACTCTTCGACACCTGACACGTACCACATCGGTCAAGTGAGAATCAGGAAATGAACTGACATCTAGGGCATGATGCAGGGTTCATTCAAAGCTTCTTTCCAAAAGCAGAGCGCCACAGTAATTCACAGCTTACTTTACCTTCTATAACACATACAAATCAACTTACCGGCTAGTTATTAAGACCATGTAAGTCCTGATAATGATTTGGTGTCCTAATAAGAGTAACTTTAATGAACTGAGCTGTGGCCAGCCTCTTGTTTGCCTGCTAGTTAGTTTTTAATCATATTGTTATGCTTTAGTTTATTGTCCCCATCCAGATAATAAGGAGTAGGCCGATCTCCAAAAAGGTTAATTTAGACGAGAGTGGAAAGAACATAGTTTACCTTTAATGTAAGTTGTTCAGTTTGAAAAGAATTTATTATTCTGTAGCTTTGAAATTTTTTGTAGCTTTTGAAGCATTTTTATTGAGCTATCCATCAGTTAAACAACAAACAGGACAGCAATCATCTTTTTTGCTACATATGTAGCAAAAAAAAATGTATATATGTATATACTCCCCCGTAAGACTGACCCTGGAAGCCAGTGTATGCCATAAGCTGAATAACTAAACTCTTTAGAGTCTCTGTCATTCTTCTTTTCCCCGTTTCTGTCTTGCAACATTGCAAAACAGGTCCTTTCAGTACTGAAATGCCTCATACTCAACAAGTTCATGACCTTACAAACTAATGAAAAGCTATCTGTTAGGGGTTTATAACAACACTTGACCAGTGGAATGACCAGTTCTTCGTTGCTACACTGAAAGCTTTATGTGTGGCTTATGAGTGCCAGCCCTGCACTTTGGTGTCACAGGTTCCACTCAGCGCTCGTGGTGGAGTAACGTCTTTGTACATCCCAGCAGGCACAAAACCATGCGTGCACACATGCACGTACACACATGCACTGTGGAGAGAGGTATAGGGCAATCTGCATGAAACTTTCTTCAGTATTACACTGCGTCTATCATTCCTAAGGGGTGAGCTGCCCTCTTCTGGTTACACAGAAGACTTTCAGCACCATCAATGAACTACACAATATGTGTGTGTGTGTGTGTGGTAGTTAGGGTGGGGTTACAAAAACAAGTAACTTTGCATACAGCTCTGCTTGCCAGGGTGTTAGGCGAGAGATGGACCAGAACGACTTGAAGGGTGTTGTCCTGTAGTATTTAGCATGGCATTAAGGATTTGAGTAGCAGTGGGGAATTCTTATGTAGTGCAATTCACTCGATAGTCACTAGGGAAGTGTATGTAGTCAAAGTGGTCACCAGAGCTGTGTTTCCACCTGGTTTGACAAGTTATGCCAGGTTTTGCAATGTGTGTTAGAACAGGGCTTGTTCATTTAGTAGAATTTATGTGGTAGCCATTACAGACGTGTATACAGTCACAGTGTGCCTGATAGTCACATTGTTATTTAACTCCCTGGTGTCTAAATCACTTTTGGCACAATCTTCCATTTATCATGAATGTACTGTTGAAAATTTCTTGTGGTTGCATCCTAAACTATGTTTCTACAAGTGTTAACACCTGACTTAAATTATTGCAATTAAGTAATAAAATATTATATATAAAAGAAATACAACCATGCCAACAACCATAAGCTTGCAATAGATGGTGCCATAGAAAGACTATTTTGGTTCCCTAAAGGACTTTTCAATGAGAAGTTAATTAAGGAACAGTTATTAATAATAACTGAAAATAACGGAAAATAATATCTGCAAATGTGAAGAGCTCTAAATGACCTCCACATAATGTATGGGTTCTGAACTAAGGTGGTGTCCAAACTTTTGTATTTGGGGTAACAAGAATAATAAAATACAAATTAAAACATTTTAGGCTTCACCACATTGTCTAAGATGGATGTTATGATCTCACACTATATTGTATTGCTATGGAATTTAATTGCTATAGAAATTTTATCAGTATCATGCAGCATAAATATTCATTCTCTCACTGGCTAAAAGGGTGGGGCTAGGATAACTTGATGGATCGAATCAAAAATGCTTAACGGCCAACTTTAGAATACACCTTTGGCAGCACTGTTCTGTTTTCCTAAGTTCATATGTCCAAGCATTAAACAATTTAAGAGCCTTTATAGCAGTATATGTGCTATACAGGAGAAGAAAATGACTGTTGCAGTGTGATTATTGTTAGTGTAGCTAACTTGAACGAACGTCTTGAGTGGAAATGAAATGGTTAAGTGCCATGATGGACCCAAACGTCTGCTGTTATTATCCAGCTGTGGCTGTCTCCCAACTGAGCCATGCCTTTATAGAGCAGATGAGAAAGCATTAAACAGAAAGCTCTGGGCAACATTAGGAGTAAATCAGAGATGCACAAATATGGAAATTGTGGACTGATGTTGATGTCTGATGTTTTTCATGTAAATACCTGTCTATACTGATAGATAAGCAGTTACAGAATCCAGAAATTGTTTTGATGAATGAAACTTGGTGGGTAGTTTTGACATTGAGACACATGAAAATGATATAAATTTCATGCTCTGCTGTGCATCTGATGTAAGCAAAGACAGTCCTTATCACTGTATCTGATTCACCTAACACCAACAATTGTGGACTTTCAGCAAGCAGTGATCTCCTACATCAGTTAATCTGATGCCATTCTAAAACAACTGCACAGAACTGCGCCATGTCACTCCAAGGCAGTCTGGTGCAATACCATTGCAGTGGTTAAAGACTGTAACGGTATCATTCCAGACTGTCACGGAGTGACTCAGAATTGCAGCAGGTCATTTTCAGTGACGAGTCCTGTTTTTTTTTTTGTGGAGACGACCAACAAACCCATGTGTGGAGGCACCGTGGTCAGTGCCACTATGAACGATTTGTTGTCATGCATCACACTTCACCTCCAACCCTACCATACAATCTGCAGGAACTGTGTGGGATTATTCAAGCTGCATGGGATGGATTATCACATGACCCTCTAAGGAACTATGGGTTAGCAAACATGGTGGCCCAATGCAGTACTGAAAGAAACTACATCTGTATGTGTAGCTCAAATTTTTTTTTGCCCATATCAATCTAAATCATTCATCATTTTTTGTTCCAGGTAACCTTTATCTTTCTTCCCCACAGCATTGCAATTCTGCGTTTCCTTCTGGGTGCAACTATTCTTTTGATGAAAAGTGTACTTTTCTGAAATACAGTATATGTATTATTTTTTTCCCCAGTTTGAGTAAGGCTCAAATCTCTCTCAAATTGCCCAATTACTATTTTCTAAATGTATAATATTACAGTATCATCACAACAATAAATTTACTTTAAGCCATAATATTTGTTTTGTGTCGTACCAAAGACTATCTTGTCTCTGTTCCCTGAGAATCCACTGACAATTTTGAATCCAGTACAGTCACTGTGCCGGAATTTCTCACAGACAGCCAGGGAATAGGAGATGAGTTTTGCAGCTGTCGTGTCTGAATGATGTGATTAATTGGCTGAAGTTGAGGCACATGCCACAGCCGACATTCCAGCAGCTGCCCTGGAGGTTTTGGTTTACCGCAAACACAGACCTGTACAAGCCAAATGTGTACAGAATTGCATTGTTTGAAACACAGAGACTTCACTCATCCAGTCACTCTTGACTCTACCAGACACAGCACTGAAACTGAGAATAGCATACTGAATACAGACAGTATGTTTTAGATGTTTTCAGATTCAGATACATTTAACATGACACTGGGGCTAATGTCAAATAAACACACTGACCGGGTTTAACTGTAAAGATACAGCACATGGAAAGCGAACCTAGGCTTTATCTCCTGGGTGTAAAATGTTTGTAAGACGCACAAGAGCCCAGGCAATGGTGTTGCATAACTCCTGAGTAATACCCACTGTATTAGTTTGTATGTTCTTTACCAGTTGGACACGGGCGGTGGGGGAGGGGATCAGTATATTACAGTAGCCTGTTAATAGTAGCCCACTCAGTGGGGGCTAGGGAAGGAGTACATGTAAACACAAAGGGGGAAGGGGTTAAAGAACAACTGTCATCACATGTGACCTTCAACTCGTGACCACTTAAGGGAATCCCCTGTATCCAGCCTACATACACAATGGCCAATACTATGTGGACAGCCGTTCTAATTACTGAGTTTTGGTGTTGACCCGTACTGAAATACCAAGGAGCACTATCATAGGATGCAGGCTTTGCCAGCCACAAAGTCTGTTTGTAAAATTCATTTCCTGCTAGATCTAGTTTGGTCGAATATAAGAGATACCATTATGAAAAGGAAGTATTTAGAGACAATAATAGCTCAACCTCAAAGCGGTAAACACGGAACAGGGCTAAAGCATGTACTGTACCAAATGTACCTTGTACCTTTAGTCACTACAGTTTTAAACCACCTCTGGAAGCAACATCAGAACAAGAAATTTGCATCAGCAGCATCATGAAATGTATTTCCATGTCTGAGCAGCTGCACACAAATTTAAACAGCAGCAGTAATGGTGTAAAACATGCTTCCTCTGGATCCTGGAGCAGCGGAAATGCATTCCCCAGGGTAATGAATTACTCTACATCAGTGCAGCCATGGCAGTGGCAGGACTGTGCCCCTTCGCACAAAGTGAAGTGAAGTCTGCAAAGACATGGCTTAACAAGTTTAGTGTAGAGGAACTCCAGTGGCTTGCACAGAGTCCTGACCTCAACCCCACTAAACACTTTTGGGATGAACTGGAATGTGGATTGCAGGCCAGGCCTTTTCATCCAGCATCAGTGCCTGCCCTCAAAAATTCTTTAATTCTTAAAAACCTCAGGACATTACATAATAACCACTACACAGGTCACAGACATGCTGGCTGCAGAGCTTGTGTCTCTGTGAATTTGACATTCTGTGGTTGATTTCAGATGAATACATACTGTATTCAGGGTATTTACAGTAATGGTTCAGGCAAAATGTTGTGAATCACCATTCATTTCATAAAACTAGTTATGATATATCAGATATATCACAGGCATTGGACACTAGCATTATCCAGATCTACACAGAAATCATCAAAACTTCCATCTGGTTTGGTTCCTCCACTTTACAAGCAGGAGGCAAACTCCAGCACAGGACAGCGATGATCATCATAGGATGTAATCTGTCAATGCTTCAGGATATCTGCAAGGGCGGGGTGATGAAGCATGCTGGCAAAGTTACAACTGATCCCTCTCATCCTAGACATCACAGTCTCTCCCAGCAACCCCTGTCACAACAGCTTTTGCCCAGACCTGTAGTGTTCAATAACCACAGTGGACACTAACACTTTAAACTGAAACGAATTCTGTATACACCCATTATTATAATATCTCTACTCATCATCAAAATAGGTTTGCTCCCAATAGGAAGGGTTGGAAGGAATGCAATTCTGATGGAAGTAAAGGTTACCAGACACAGTAAATGCTGATAAATTTAGACAGGTATTTCAGCACATGTTGGTCAATTCATCATTTCTCCCTTTCCATGGTTCTTGCAAGAATCTCCCAGATCTTTCATTTCACTGGTGCATGCCTTTTTTTATCCACTGCCGACAACAGTATGCTATGGTGGTATCTGCATTAACGGTATGGCATGCAATACATGAACAAGACCGTCCTGCTTCTTGGAGGCCTACGATATGATCCACCTTTATCTTTTCCAACAGCGCAAATTGCTTTTAAACTCTTCTCTGAGGGATACTTCATTTGCAAAGAATGCTATAAACACAACAGCTCAAGTCGGAATAAAACGCATGCACAACAGGACAACCTTATAAGGTCAGTCAGGTACAGAGGCCTGTCCTTGTTTACGTCATATGGGCGGCTGAGCGAAATCTGGATCATTCATATGTCTCATGAAATCAACCTACCCACCAAGTTTCATTCCTGTCAGTACCCTGACTCTATATATATATATCTACATATGCATATATATCCATCTCTTAAGCTCATTTCACACTGGCACTTTATTATTCTTTATTCTATTTATTGGATTTTATTGTAATTTACTGTTATTTTAGTTAAACACTTTGTCTGCATGCTTCTCTTGTCTGTTCAGTTTGTTACATGTCTTACCTGTCTGCATTCACCTTGTACCATAGTTGGTGGGAGAAAAAATTCATTCTGATGTTTGTCATACAATCCACGTCACGCTTTTCAGTTTTTTAAAAAACATTTTGAACGGGCTACTTTTGTGTGTTTGCTTCTGAAACAGCCGGGAAAGCAGCAGCAGTCAGTTGTAGCCACGGAACCCAGCTAAATACCTTACGACCCAGCAGAAATAGTACAGGTAGCTCATGCACACATCTTCAGGCTCCCAGCTTATTTACAGCATTTAAGTCTCTTGCCCATGACACTACCAAGAGACTGTGAGCATCAGTACATCTCCTGGGTATTGTGTGAATCATGAAAACGTACCGTATGTGACAAGTGAACTTCAATTTGGTCAACTATGAGCATAGTTATTGGGCGCCCTCTACTGGCCCTAACTGAGAATTTCCATTTTCCTTATGATGTACTGTATATCAGCAGCTGGTCATCACAATTAGCTGATTTTCCTTTCTACGGCTCACAAGCCTGGTAATTAACTGATGAGTTTAATCAGGTGTGCTTCGGCAAGAAAATCACTAATCTGCTGGAATCTGGCCCTACAGGACGGGAGATCCCCCTCCTCCTGCCATCCAGCCACATGCAAATAAGTACACATACAGGGATCACATCCTGTACACATTTTAATGCCCGAGTACTGTTTATTTATGATTTAATATACTGGGGAAAATACTTAACTAAATGTGGGATATGCTAAAAATTATTATTAAATATAGGCACTAATGTTTACATTAACATTTCACCAGGGGAAACTGACTCATAGCCAATAAATGGGGGCACATTGGTAGCTGTGTAATGGGTCCTTAATCCTTTGTTTTTGTATGACTACTGAGCTCCTCCCCCAGAACTCAAAAGGAGGGGTTTACTCAGGGGAATGATTACTGTCCTCCTCTGCCCCCACCCGGACCGCTTGCCTGGTGACATACTGCTAGCCAGATGGATGAGATATCACATAAGGACATGGATCTGTCACAGCTGCAGGACTGTGTGTGTGTGTGTGTGCATTTATCTGTTTATACACACGTAAGATCTGGAAATTTTTCCATGAGTGTAAATTTTGTTAGCTTTTTTAAATGTTGTGTTTGTTCCACTGTTAACTGCTAAATTTATTTTGGGATCAATAAAGTATCTATCTATCTATCTATCTATCTATCTATCTATCTATCTATCTATCTATCCATCCATCTATCCATCCATCCATCCATCCATCCATCCATATTTAATCAGCATGGATCAAAATCAAACTACTAAAGTGAGAGAGTTAACTTTGTAATTCAGTACAGTAGTATAAGGAACAGTAGAGAAACATGTAGTTGCTATATGTAGTTGTCATGGATGTACATTCACACTTTGCATGTCTGTGTGGGTATTCTCTGGGGGGCCTCCTAGGTGTAAATGTATATGTCTCTGTCTGCCCTGTGATAGACTGCTGGCCTATCCAGGGTGTATCGTGTCTTCTGCCCCCTTGAGATCTGAGAAAGGAACCTGTGGCCCAGCTGGAATAAACAGTAGTGACTGGGAGAGATCTGCAAGGATCACACAGAAGCAACATGTTGAAATAGACAGAGGAGGGAAACTAAAATAAACCTTAAAAAAAACGTAAATAAAGCATCAACCATGGCCGTCAAGTGTTTGGTGTCACAATCCCCTTTACAGCCTGGAACGACGGCACATTACTGCACATCGAGATGGTTATGAAACTAGGGTCTAAGGTTTGAGATTCGTCCATTTTACTGCACTCTTGCACAAAAGCAGGTTTTATATTCAAAGGCGATGTTCATGATTCTAAAGAGTGACTGTTGATACCTGAACTTAACAGTCAAAGACATACACTTCACCTTCAGTGCTCCTTCCTTCAGAAGCTCCACCCCTAAAGTCACAAACTGACCTATTTGTTCTGTGAAAGAGCAAAAATAAGTTATTGGTACCCACCTATCCAGCAGAAACAGAGCCACCTCTTCATTTGTGCTTAAATGCTTTATAACTCTTCATGAAGCTAACGTCTGTTTTTGTTTGAGTTTTCCCATTCCCCCTTAAATGATGGAGGAGTTACATTCCTGTGCCTCTGGCTAGTGTAACCGTCCTCCTGCTTCACGTCTAAATGAATAACGTGACATAAAAAGAAGCTAAAATACAATCACTTTTGAGTCTGATTTTTTATTTTCAGCCTCGGCCAAAGCCTTGGGTCATGAAGTTAGTGCAGTGTAACCTACGAAGATTCGTGCACCGATACTAACATGCTAACCAAAACAAATCCTCAACACTTTGACAACAGCTTATTTACAGCTCTACACGTTCATACAGCAGGTTTACAGCAGAAAAGGAGACGGACATGTAATGATAAATGTTTATTAGTGAAACAGGTACGACCTGTAAGGTAGACTGATATAGTAGTATTAGAACCTGTAGTTGCTTCCTGACTCCACATACTGTACCACATGCAGTACACAGTGCGTAGAGTATCCATGTTAAAGGTGCCATAGGATGCTTTATCAAAATGCCCAGATGAGGTTGCACATGCCTATTTGCATCCTATGAGTTGTTCCTAGAATTAAACATTTCCCCTTTTTTTCCTTTTGTGGCGAGTTCTGATCTGATTGGAGGGTGGCATGGTGGCACAGTGGCACAGTGTGTAGCTCTTTCACGTCACAGCGAGAAGGGCCTGGGTTTGATTCCCAGGCAGGGCGCCTGGGGTCCTTGTACTCTCTCCCTAGGTCTGTGTGGTCTGAATCCTGTCCTCCACCCGCTTGAGATCTGAGGCTTCAGCAACCTCTGCAGGGTTGAAAACAGAAGCGCGCTAATAAGAATAATTATTCACTATGAAAACGGGTCACTGCGCTTCACCCCTTTCCTCATCTGAAAGCTTTTTCTGAATTTTTGTTCCTAAGATTCAGATGGCTGTTTTCAGCCACCTCTCTTCTTGGCCCTGGGTTTGGAGTTCACCACTCTCTCCTCTCTTGTGAACCTGCATGGTTTTAGAGACTGGCTGGAAACGTCTTGTGTTTCTCAGTCAGAGGTACTTTGTTTATGTTCCATTTTAACTATGGAAGCCCACTTCTGCCACTAAAAGAAAATAAAAAAAAAGAGAAAGTAAGTCAGAATTAGAAACATGAGAAAATCATATATCTCAGAAACGGTAAAGAATCTCCTTATAGGGCTGAAGAAAAACACCAGACTTTTTTCCCAGCATGCAAACATACTGGTGGGCTAGCAAAAAAACATGTGAAAACATTGGCTGAATTTTACAAGAAGTGTATTGGATTGAAATGGTGTTAAGTGCCTTTAAGGACAGACCCACATTTAAATCAGAGACTGCAGTTGAGTCATACTACAAATGAATTGTAATAGAACATTTACAAAGCACTCCAGCCTGGTCCTTTCAGTACTGCGGTGTGATCATTAGCACTGCTGCAGTCTTTTGACAGGTACAGCAGAGCTAAAGCACTGCATGTTGTGTAAGCGGTGCACTGACAGGCACCGATAACTGCATATGCACAATACTAAGGCTTTATCTGGGAGGTATTTTGGCTTGCCAAACAGGCAGTTGATAAGCAGGTGATGTACGGGTGCAGTTCTGGAAAAACAGCTTTATCAGCTTGAAGGCAGGTCATTCCAAAGAGCTTTAGGTTATTTAAAAATTGTTAGTTAATGCATATAGCCTTTATAGGTGGATAAAGCTCCATTAAAGTTGGCTTTGGGTCTTTATAAAAGAAATCCCACATAACTGTCATATGCATGTGCACAAGCACATCACTACTATAAATATCAGTTGAAGTTTTAGGAATATCCTTGGCTAGCTAAGCCTATTCTGCTTAATCTTAATCTTTTCTCTGAACAGATTGTATAGTATCTGAACTTTAAACATATGGAGGGAGATTTAACCCAAGACAGAATGCATGAAGGTTACTTTAAACTATTTTAAAATGATCATTCCCAGCGAAGGTGATTCATTTTCTTGCTTTGTGGTTTAATCTAGCCCCATATTTTCCCTATTGCACTCATATACTACTCAAATCCTGCAATCTGAAAGCTAGTTGAATGGTTTATTGTCTAGCCATCTTTGGGATAAACAGAGAAACAAATGCAGATTTTAGGAAGAAACCTATTAAATCTACGTTATCACGGCTCAAACTCTGGGCTTATATTATTAGCTATTAGATTAACTGCTGTCATCTACGAAACAATTCCAAAGAGCGATTCATTTCACCATATATTACTAAGACAGGGCTTTATGCTTAAGGACCCCGCATTTTCAGAGATGGCTGTAAATATATGTTTGTTTTTTAATATTGCTTTACTAAACGATCAAGACAGCACAATAAATGTTGGATAGTTATTATAGATTACATTAGTGACTGACTTGACATTACATAGATTACATTAGTGACTGAGTGACAGCAGGATTGCCAGTCTCCATATTTGCTGGATTGTGGAACTGAATCAAGCAGTCTAACTGATTTCATTCACTCATCTGTCTGCGGCAGCGGTCTCATTCTATTCTTTAAACACTACTGTAAACGTGCTGACAACTTGGCCATATGGAGCATCTGAAGTGTATCAAATAGTTATTACTTTAATAACAGTATGAAATACTGACTGAGAAGGAATCTGAGGGCACACTGTTCACGGACAATGAGAATGAACCAAAATGAAACCTTTAACTCCTGCTGCAACTGTTGTAGACATGCTTATCTGCCGCCTACACTAGTACTGCAGTAGTCTTCAGAGCTGCAGTGTCGGTCTCTTCTTTTCTTGTTTCCGGGGGCCAAAGTGGGTCATAGTGAGACAAGAGGCAAAAAAAAAAAACAAAGACAAAAATAAAAAACGAAAAAAAAGGTAGATAACAAGGTTTAAAAGGTAAACGGTATTGGAGAATAAATAAGAGCAAAGGAAAATAAGAATAAGAAAAATAAGAATGCTTTTGGAAAGTCAAATCAAACATATTTACTAGCCAACTTTGAATGAAGCAGAAGTTATTATTTATCTATAGATATATGTAGGTTTTGCACAGGTTGTATGACATACAGTATGCATGTAATGCATGGCAGGTAGTGTAGTGAGAGACAAGTGGTGAATGTAAATGATATAACACTGTAAATTCTGTCAAGCCAATGAGGCTGAGGCAATGTACTGTGGATACACTGCATAACACGACAAATATCATATAAAACAACATAAAAATGGGTGATTCTTCATTTAAAACACTCCCGAATGAGCCAATATTAGCCCATATGAGCCAGTATTAGTATATTCTATTATTATTATTATTATTATTATTATTATTATTAACAGACACCTACGTATAATGTTGCAGAGATATCTACTGCAGTTAGCATGCTAACCTGCTACCCTTAGCCCATCCTACAGGAGGGGATGAAGTAGAACTGCTCTGACAGTGTATTCTAACCTTTTGTCACTCATGTTGAAGCTTCTGCTCCTGGGTTAAATCAAGTTATAGACAGGTAGCAATTGAAAGCAAATGTAAATGCAGGGATGACAGAAGAACCCCCCTGCCACTCACTCAAATAGAAAAATCAAAAACCAGAGTTAACATTGGTCCTGCTTTTCACCGTTTGTCTGAGGTATGAATTTGACAGGTTGCTTCATTTATCAAATTGCTCCTTCAAATCACTCGTTTTAAGGGGAAAAGCATCTTTAAGCGATATTAATATTGTCAATATTATTTCTGACTGCAGTATTTAAATCTGGAAGCCTACTGAGGACATGGGACCCGAGTACTGGTGAGTTTATACTAGGGCTGTAGTCTAGAACGCCACTGTCAAGTCTAAGAAAAGTCCAACACTATGACCAGTTGAGAGCAAGCCACATGTTTACTTATCTTTATCTCCTTTACGTAGAAATGATTAAAAATTTACTTGGGGGGTGTCAGGGTGGAATTAGAGGCCAAAGGTCATTTCTTATCATGGTTCATCACATGTTAAATAGTTAAAAGACCCACAACAACTTTAGTACAAATGGTTTACATTTCCCATTAAATTTCCAATAAGCTCTCAGTTTGCTGCAGAGATGAACCAAAGACAGTTTGACAGAATCTTTTTTAGACATTAGTCAGACTCTAGACGAGAAAACAAATTTGGCAAGACCAGCTGAGATTGAGACAGGTCTGAGTATAGATACTACAGAGTCTTCAATCGGAGGCTGGTCTGGAGTACTACAGTCCTAGTTAGGTATCTGGTGTACAGAATGGAGATCGTGCCAAGCAGACCCCATCCAACGTGCCCCGGTTCTGGTCTGTTAGACTTTCAGTAATGACTATGAAATGTGCATTATATGGGGACTATTGTGCAGTTGTTCCACTACAAACGGTGCACCCTGGTTGAACAGTTTACCTGCTATTTCCTGTGCATGTTGCCATAGAAACAAGCTGAACGGGTTCAGGCACAAATGAACACCATGCAGTGCGGAGGAGTGCTATTCCGATTCACCTTTTATTTACCAATGTAAAGATAAATAAATTCCAAATGACCCACTTAACACATTCACACAGTTGTTCAAACTTGAGTGTGCTTTAGCGTGTACAAACTCCAGACAGCACACAAAGTAAGCCTGGCACAATCAACGTCTCAATTATTTCACAAACTGTATGCAACACTGAGAAAACCATTCTGTAAACTTCACCACAGAAACACATTCGTCTTCAAACAGGAAAGACTGAACTGATAAAACCAATTGTTCGATTTAGTGAATTGAGACCACCAGCAGGTTTTCTGTCAGTTTGTCTGTGTGCTGCCCTTTAGAATTGTGTGACGTTATAAACCGGGATGATCACAATCAACTTTGGTATGCCACAAAGAAAGGACATTGATTACATTCTGTATAACAGATGCTTCTTTTGTTTTACGCGGTATGCTATAAGGGCGATGGCCTTCAGTTTGGCATTAGAGAGGGACGGGGAAGGGATGAACTTAAAGTGCTTTAAAATATCAGGTGACATTGTAAATAACCCTCTGTTCCACACACCGGATTAACATTTCTAAATAACGCTAATACATAATTCAGAACTATGCGCTTATGGATCTAGTGATTCATTCCCTGAATGAATCATCAGCTGGAATTCAGATCTACTGTATTAAGTCTCTAACTATAATGATATGCTTAAAACTACCTAGTCTCCATCTAGTATTCTGCATCTTGCTGTGATTAAAAAGTAAGCACGCGGAGCAAGAACTAGTCCTGTCTACGCCAGCAAGTAGCTCTATTATAGTCTCAGACATGTGCCATCTGAGAGAGCTTTTAGCACCACATCAGACATGTCGTCACCCACAAACACACCCACCATCCCACGCAACAGCAAATAAATCTAAGTGTTAATTTGTGAATCCAGTGCTGCTTAACCACTTCGCTAAAATAAAGACTGTTCTGCATTAACCACAAGGTAACAGATAGATTGCACAGGTAACAGATAGATGGCCAAAATAATAAAGTATTTTGAGGGCCTGAAATCAACTTCAAAACAAAGTGCATATAGATTTTCTTAATAAAACTGAACAACAAAACTACTCTGGAATGGAATCATCAACCACTGGCTTTAACATGAGGACTGGTCTGGGCCAAACACCTTTAAAAGGTGGAGTGAACAAGCGGTGACGTTGCAGCAGGACTTCTTTACTTCAGGATCAGTGTAAACATAATTCGAGTATGACTAAGACTAAATCTTATCCTAGATAGCCATCAAAGTCTCATCTCACTCTTTGAACTAAAGACGTCACAAAGTCTGCATGCCAAATTATCACCATAAACAGGAACTGGGTTGCAACTTTCTAGTTTGGGAGTCAAAACAAGCCATCCTCGGACTTCTAAACGATTGTATCCATGGAGATCCATCACCATGATAAGAGCATGACTCACATGAGTAGAGAGCACATAGAGCTGTTTGAATAAACTTCATTATAAAATCTGTTTCAGAACCAGAAGTGGGCTCAAGTCGTGTCTAATGTTGTTATGGTTCCCAAGAAGCAGTGGGTTAGTTTGACATGTCGTGGGCAGTGTTGGAAAAACAGTGTGGCTATCATAAGTACTCAAAGCGAGGTTGAACTTGAACCACCTTCACACTTATTGGCACTGGAAAAATATAGCACAGTTGTAGGACACCACTGCGTGGGACTGGGAGACTTTACAAAACAGCTCAATTGAAACTTAAGTCCATGTGAAATAACACAAGCATCATTGTGTCAGCCAAGAGTAGGCGAGAGCATAAATTTGACAGAAGTGAGCTTTCCAGACATGAAGAACCCAGTCCCTAATTACTTAGCTTATTTTCCAGAACCATCATTGTTCTCAGGAATTGACTTTGGCTGGAGCGAGAATACAACAAGTACTTCAATTTGACCATCACAGACAACACCTGAAGAATGAAAATAATCATGACCATCAAACCAATGCCCAGTTAACTCTACTGGCCAGCTTTCCCTCCTCCTTTTCACTACTACATCTATCGTTTCTTCTTTTGAACTCATTTTCTGCCTTTCTATTACTTGATTGCTATCAAGGTCATCTCTTGAATGTGGAGTTAGTTATTTTAGATCTGGTGTCTACTCCAAATGTGACCCCATTTTCCTTGATACTGGTAGCCTCCTTTCACAACGAATGCCCTGCAGTGCATCTGGCCACTGTCCGCACTCAATAGAGGACTGTCAGTGCTTCAGCTGTAATTGGGTAGAATGTCGCCAAAATCTATTGATCGCACTCGCAGCCTTGAGGCTTGAGTCAGTGAAGGACAGAGTCAATGAGTCTAAAAGCAAACTCTCTGACTGCACAGAAGGGCCTGATCAATATGATAGTTTCGTAAGTGATATTGACACTGATTTTAAGGGCTTAAAAACCTGATGGCCAGTAATATCAGCCGATACGATTTTAGATTTTGTACTTTTTGTACTGCCAGTTCTCAAAAGTCATGTTTATATATACCTCAAGTGTACAACAGAAATATGGCTTAAATAATCCAAATACTGTAACAACGGGGCAGTTTTACCTTTGCAGTTTTAGTTCACTTCATTGAATATTGTCTTTGTGTTATCACGTTATCCTTGTACCCATCTGTGTATATTAACTGGTAGTAACTATAACTATTACACCAAAGATCCCAGTAAACTATAACTAGGAATACAATCGGAATCATATCCGTACTGGCCGCATCATCAGCATTAGGCGGATGCCTAGATTTGATATTTCCAACCAACTATGGGGCCAAAGTCAGCTTCTCAATCGACCACTTACTGTGGGGGTGGATTAAAACATTTACTAAAAATTTAAGCCTCATATTAAAACTACAGGCAGGACAGTCTAATAGTCTAAATTACCGCATCAGAAAATCATCAGCAGTAAAATACCAAAAGGGAAATCAGCAAAATCAGCTTATCATGGATAATTAATGATGTTAACTTGCACAATGTGGCACATCTGGTCTGCCTTGGCCTTTCCAGAAGCCAGTTTTGCGGGCCCAAGATAGAAGGATATGTGCACGTAAAATATCGGATATCTGCATCAGAATTCCCATATTGGTGCATCCCTAAAATAAATCCACATTAATTAGCACACCGTCTAAGGAATTTGCTGATACCAAAAAATCTATCAATACGTCACTAGGGCTTTACTGCAAACAGCAAGGTAGCATCTTCTTCAGTTATCATTTACATAACTCAAACATATCAAAAGTAGGGATGCCCCCTTTTTAATTCTGAAGGGCTAATTGATGCCACGTTATTGGCCGAGGCGTGCACAGATGACCCCAGGCCTTGAGCTTGTCCTGAATATTTAAACACATGAAGCTGACACCCCTCTTCTGGTTTTCATGCCCAACAAACAAGATCCTCCTGCAGCGTCTCAGCAGCAGAAAAGAATGATGGCCGAGAGTGATCAAGCAGAGCTAAAGTGTTAATCTGATCAAACTGCAGCATGACTCACTGACCACCAGGAGAACGTTCCTATGACCTCAGCTGTAGCAGCGGACGGAGCCCTAATGTTAGTAACCATGACAACCCTGACCATTTCAGCACACAAAAAGGGGGCATTAAGAATCTTAGGTGCTTTTTTAATAGGCCGGCACCCTATCCTACTCTGTCTGCTTTGATCACCGTCATGCCCAAAAATAAAACAGACACACACACACACACACACACTCAGCCACACAGCATACTCCCAGAAGGCTTTGAGACACACTTTTATCCTATCAATGCCAACCAGTAGAGCGGACAAGAAAAGCCTTCAGTCTTTCCATTCCTCCACTGACTTGGATGCAGCCTGGAAAACTGGCCTTCTAGCACCTTGGCTGATGACACCTAACCACCCCTACTCTATTAGATCACTCTGAAACTGCATTACATGGTATGTATCATTCTGAAACTGCATTACATGGTATGTATACAGAAGACAGCTTGGGTGTTGAGTTGGAGAATTGATTTTCTCCAACTAATCTTGTTTTAACAGACCTCAGGGCCTGCTTGCTCCACTCCCACTCCACTCTTCATGGGAACAAAAAGCTTCCCAAATTTCTCCCACACAGCATTCTCCATACCTTTCGTCAATGTGAGCTTAAAAATAGTAAAAACAAAAAAACTGAACACAAGAAACACAGGGAGAATGAAAAAAGTTTGTCTTATCTTGACTTAGTGTTCATATTGGGTCGTAATGACTGGGACTAAACCTTGGTTTGTGAGAGATCTCTAGACTCATTCAGATCAGCAAATTAAATCCACAGAGTTTAAATACGAACCGTCTGTTTTGTATAAATCATGTAGTTATGCGCCACCACACTAGTGAGGCGAGTTATGGAAGTACTGTGTAGTTATGTTCTGTGTAGGTATGTCTACAGTCTGGTGTTGTATCTATACTGAGTAAGGACTGCATCTGAACCTCCTCCCAGTTACGAGAAGCTCCACACAGGCAAATGGTCCGTCAGGAAGCAGGGTTTTTGGCAGCAAAACAGGGTTTAGCACCACACCACATCTATCAACAGCACAAGTTGAACTATGAAAAGGAGAAACTTCTAGAAGCGCAGAAGAACATCATGGGGTTGGAATCGTAACAATAACACTTGAATGCTGTGTATGTTTGTTTGCTTGCAGACAAATGTATTGAACAAAACTGCTGTTTCAGAAACAACTACGAGGGTGATACCCAGACAGAATTAAAAGCAGCAACTGCAGTGCATGTTGGGGAAAACGTTCTACTGTCCAGGGCAAAGTCTCTTATATACAAACTACACTTTTTTTATTTGTTTGTGACCAAGGTTTACACTACTGCTCTTGTCCTTTCCATCAGACCATAAACTAGGCACAAAAACGTTTTCAAAGCACTTTTTTTTTTTTCCCAGGCAAATAATTCCAATATTCTGTACTATTCTCCTTTCTTCCTCAGTATTCCCACTCGTCTGTCTTCATGTCCAGGTAGCTGAGGATGTTCTGGGCATATTTGACTGCTTGTTTACGGGCAGTTTTGGTTCTCTGGTCCCCCTGAGGGTCCACGGCATCCAGAGCCAGCAGTTGTTTGGTGAGCAACTCCTCAAGCACCATGTAGCTCTTGTCAGCTCTCTTACCGTCAAAGCCTAGAACTTGGGCCTGCAAGTCGGACAAGCTGGCTAGAACACGCCACACAGCCGCATGAGGCGGAGGTTCATCTGGACTAGGATTACGGCGCCCGAGAGCTTCCCAGAGGTCCAGGTATGTAATGACAGCCTGGATCTCTAGCACAGCACGTCGCCGTGCTTCCCTGATGCAGGGGTTCCGCCCCGTGTCCACTTGGTCCAGATGAGTCAGAAGACTCTGCAGCTCCGCCCCCTGCCCTGCCACACCCTGCCGCAGGACCTCCGCCCGCAGCACAGAGACACGTCCTCGGATACCCTCAATCTCACGGATGGAGTCGTTTTGCGCCAAGTCATACCTGGATGGAAAAAAATGAAAGCTTTACCATTTGCTGGAAAAATCTGCGAATACTCAGTCGAGTCACATTATTATGTTACTAACCAGAGTAAGACCTGTGTGCAGTGACTTGACGATCGAGGTGAACCCAGATGCTCAACTTGGTTCAAGTCTGAGGAATTAGGGGGCCAGGGTAATACTCGAAACTCTGTCATGCTATTCCAACCAGCATCAGATATTTCAAGCCATATGACATGTCACATTGTCTTGCTAGAAGACAATCTGCATGTATAGGCGTATGAGAACTTCAAAGACGAATTCATAACCATGAGCGAAAACATGGCTTTCTTCAAGAGCTATGTGCCGCCACCATTGAAAGTAGGAAGTAATAATAAAGCGACTTGACTGTGTACTTCTAAATAGTTGCTATATCAAACTGATCCCAATAAATTTGATAACTTAAACCTAAAGCTGGAGTAGATCATTTTGACCAGGAAGTGTAAACACCTGTGCAATTTTGTTAAAATATATTAAAAAAAAAAAAAAAAAAAAACCAACTCCCCAAACACACAATGCACAATATTAATGACAAAAAGAGTTGGAGAGAGGTCCACATAGATGGATATATGGGTGTGAGGTGGTCTCATGTATGCACACAATAAAATAAATAGGCAACGTAGGTACATCACCTCCCATTCAAAACAAATATAGACTAACATAAGATAAATATCCTGTAGAACTCACGCACACACACACACACACACACTGATTACATACAAGACAGACATAGCTGGCTATATCTATAGCTTAGAAAATATTAGTGTTGGTCTTTACATGGGTACCCAGCTATGCTGACCACATACTTTAGAAAAACAAAAAATCTTTTCACTACACAAAACAAAAAAGATAATAGCAACATTGGTGTAGCTTTCCAGATTCCCCCAGCTTCTACCACCTTAGGAGAGCCACCATGTTCGCTCTGGTTTATCCTCTTACTTTATCCAACTTTCTTGTGTTCTTTTTTTCTTTCTTTGTATAGCAGTGCAAGCTGTTGTGGGTAGCCTTGTAATTTCCTGTGCCTTCCATGTGGGCAGGTTATTTCCTTTTTTTGTCAGCACATTTAATTGATTGCTATCAGATCTTAAATAGTATTTTAAGAAGTATAATAACATTTTATGTCAAATAAATCACCTTCAACCTCTCCATCTTCAACATGTACACAACCATGTCTTCCACATACCTACACTACACCTAGATGTACAAGGTACACAGGCTACTTCAACAACAAACATTTAGTGTGAAAATCTACACTCTAAATGCACTGCAAGCTACACTCTCAACTCCCTAAAGCCTTCATAAGATGTAATGCTTTGTTATCTAACAAAGCCCTGTAATTAAACTAGTCTCCGAATGCTGTGACCTCACCACTGGAGAATCCGCTCAGTGACTCTCTCTCATATTCTACATAAATGTTATACTCCACTGTAAAACAAAAAGTAACTTTTCTGTCGGTTTGTTCAAGCCAATTAACTCATACATACCAGAGAGCTGCTCAGAAACACACCATGAAGTTTAATATGTGGGAGTTAAACACTGCTGAACTAGCCTCAATTTAACTACGTTACAGGAGCTCTGTCAGATACTGGTGCTGTCTTTAGACCAACTTATAAACATACTGTGCATGGCTGAAGAGGCACAGCATGTCTGGCATTGCTGGTCGCTCAGCATGCTGAGGTTGTTGAATAATTTCTGGTCGCACAGAACATGTTGTTGTCTCTGTGAATACATGTATTCCTCAGTCACCACACAGTTTACTGCAAAAAGGTCATGCCTGGAGGTTCATTTAATCTAGATAAAAGAACACCGCAATTCTGAAAACTCTTTAAAAAATATTAGTCAGAGTACAAAACAGTATAAAAAGCTTTGTTATATACAATAATTATTATATATAGTGTATATAGGTTATATACTAGATTTAGAGAGGTCAAGTGTTCATAGTAATCTTATGAAGAACTTTTTTAGCATATTGCTTGATCTAGACCTGTGACTGCTGGGAACACAGTCCTTTTATTCAGTGGATAAAAACAACCATGGTAAATTGTTAAACCAGGGTTTGAAGCTGGGTATTATTATTTGTGCAAGTGCATCCGCTGATGCTACCTGGAACATGACTGATGTTCAAGGATACTACTACTACTACTTCTAATAATAATAGTAATAGTAATAATAATAATAATAATAATAATAATAATAATAATAATAATAATAAGTTATCTGCTCATTTTTAATGCTGGAAGTTTCATATTTATAAAATAAAATCACATGGTAAACATGCCTTTCAGGAAATATTAAGACTATAGCATATTGTAATTTATTTATTTTTTTTTGGCCACGAAAAAATAAAATAAATTACAATATGCTATAGCCTCAATGTTTCCTGAAACGCATGTTTATCATGTGATTTTATTTTATAAATATGAAACTTCCAGCATTAAAAATAACATGCTGTGCCTCTTCATAATTATTGAATTATGTAGTTAAGGCATTCACAAAGACAGGTATTGCAAGTTTCACTGCACCGATGCTGTGGTCCCTTTAGCAGCTTATCCTATCTCGACTGCATGAAAACAAAACCTTTCTTGAGGGTTTGATATATAAAATCAAAGGCATCATAATTTCCTCAAATTTACAGGGAACCATAAACAACTTGTTGTTAACATGCTATCTGCCTGCAACACTGGGCACGCTCAACCAGCTCAGCACAACAGTTATTACACTACACTAAATGTGGTACTAATGGAGGATATCACATCACCTTTAAACCTGCAGTACAAATTTATTGTAATTCAGTTTTTAGTATGACTAGCTCAAGCCATGACCACAACTCTCTGATGTACTATGATAGACTTAAAGTAAGGTGGTACAGAGTGGTAAATATACCATAAGCTAGAAATGTAAACAGTAGCAAATTGACTCAAGTTTCTTAACTTAATTTATTATTATTTAAACTCTAGCCTTAATAAACCACTAGCCTTAATATTCCACTCTCTCTAGCTCTCTCTAGATGTGTGCGTGCATGTTACCTGAAAGTGTCATCTCCCTCTCCCTCCAGGTCAATGTGTTTGAGTAGGCCATTGATCTCCTCCACCACTTGTTTCCTATAGTTCCTGACTGCTGTGTTACTGGACACATCAAGAGCATCAAGTTCCACCAGCAGCTCAGTAAGGATGCGGGCCAAGTGGGCACAACTGTCACGTCCACTCAACCCCATCAGCAGAGCCACCAGCTGACATCGGGCACCACTCACCTGTAAAACATCACTCAATCAGTCTTTGCTTTTTTGGTCTAGTGTTGATGTCCCTAAAGGATCATTAAATCAAACCTGAACAACTTTCATACATGGTCATTGATTCAATGCAATAAGAACACTCCAAACATAATTACTACACTTTCCAGGCCCCCCCTCCATGTACAGTGGCATGTAAAAGTTTTATAAAAAACTTAAGATTAAAAAAAATTAAGAGAGCACCATGCAAACGTTTGGACACCCAGAGATAACAGTCAGCAAGTTTCAGACCTTAAATAGGATGTTAGGGCTATTGTTCGTCCACAATAATCACTAGGATACGGCCAGGTGATACAAATTTCAAAGTTTTGTAGCCACTCTGACTCTTCAAAAATTTGCACCCATGAACTTCTCTAAACAGAGGCACTCTAAAAAATTAAAATAACAGATTCCCACAAAGCAGGAAAAGCCTATAAGAAGATAGCAAAGCTGTTTAATTAAGAATAATTAGCATTAATAGTTATTAGTAATATGATTAAGAAATGCCATTTACAAGGAATGGTGAAGGTCAAGTTTAAGTATGGGAGATCAAAAAGAACTTGCTAGAGAACAGCTTGTAGGATTGCTAGCAAGGCAGATCAAAACAGCTGTTTGACTGCCATAGACCTTCACCAAGATTTAGCAGTGGTGGTGCATTGTTTTACAGTGCAGTGACATCTGATCAAATATGGCTTTTATCAAATAATCTGCAGTAGAAAACCTTCCTTATGTCCACACCACAAAACTCAGCATCCGACGTTTGGCAAGGAACCTCAAACGAGCTGCTTTTTGTGGAAAGTAATGAGGAAAATCCACCAGAACTCATACCTGGCTTTACAGGCCGTAACATGGGGGTGTCGCTAAGTACTGACCATGCAGAGTGCCCAAACATTTGCTTCAGGCCCACAAATATGAGTGTGTTGTTCTATTCACTGAAATTTGTTAATATGGCTCTATGAAATAAGAGTTTACCTAAAACAAGCTGTTAAATAAGCTGCTTACCCAATTCATCAATATTGTAATTAATGCTAAAGTTTATATAAATATATTTTCTTACTTACAAAGCAAGACCTGACTGTTTATTGGCACTGAAGCAAGTGTAAAAACATAGGTGGACAATCCACTGACTCAGAAAATCTTGAAGAATTGGCCTTGTTTTCTAAGCATAGTTTTATTTCAAGCTGTAAAAAAAATATTTAATGGTTTCCCTGTACCCCCCACATTGCTAACCTGCACCATCACTTGATTGATGCGCTGCACGGCTTCATGGGTCTCGTCAGACAACGGTAGCGCGAGTGTGTGCATGCGCACACGGCCCTCCAGCACTTCCTGCACGGCACAGACCCGTGTGAGAGCTCGGTAACGAGCCTTTCTGAGAGGCACGCTCCCGCCTGTCTTCACCTGGGCCAGCCGCATGGCCACATCCTGCACAGCCTCCACCAGCTCTTCACCACTCTCCGAGGCATCCTGGGCCTGACCCTGCCGGAATGGTGCCACCACTCCGGCCAACAGAAGGCTCTGCGCCTCCCTGCTCAGCTCCTCTATGGCTAGTCGAGACGGGTGAGTGGCATTGCCCTCCAGGTAGCGTAACAGTCCCTCCACCTCCCCTGCCGCACGCTTTCTAGCCTGCTGCAGTTCTATCCGGCCTTCCGTCTCCACCTTAGAGAAACACGTACATACACATTAATCAATTTGGTGTAACGCATGATAACGGATACTGATAAAGGCTGTCATACAGCAGTGTTGATGCTTTTAATAGGAACTACATTACAGTAAAAATAGTTCATGCCATTTTCTGAAATTCAGTTACATATGCACAAAATAAAAGAGGCATGTTCTTTTGTTTATAGGCTACATATATTCCATATATACTAAATAACAGCTAAACCACTCTATTATTTAAAAGGACCTTGAGAGAACTGTGCACTTTTATGACGCTTGAAGCTGCAGGCTTTATTTGAGTCTGAGTGACAAACACACAATAACAACTGGCACTTAATGGGACCCTCCCACACTGCTCTGCAGTGTTGCTGTTTGAGATTACAGGAAATTACATTCCCCTGAAAATTCCAGCCTGGATTTCTGTCACAGAAACTCCCAAACACTACATTCTGGCACAAAGCACATCACCATCTAAAAATGCCCTGCATATGCAGTGAAAGATTCTCTGACATTTCACAGACATAAAATGCCAAAATAGATCAAGTACCAGATATGGGTGTGAAAGGTGTGAGATTCTCTAGTTGAAGATCAACATCCTTTGCATTTTACCAATGCATTCAAATGAGCTGTCTAAGAGTACTACTTCTATCACAGGGATTCTATTCTGGGCACACACTGAAAACTAATAATGCACTCCATGTCATAGGGCTAATATGATTCCTTGATAAACTCAATTACAAAAATCATTGCTGCAAATTCTTTGCATCAGTGTTTTGTTTCATCCTTATAACTACATACAGACTACAGTGTTCCATATAGATGTTTATTACTGTCGCATGGTATTGTCACTATTAGCTTGAGACATGAAGAACACTTGACTTTGTGGCATGGATTGCAAAATTGAGAAATAGAGAGAAAATAGCCGGAACCCAACAGAAGAGGCAGGCTGGAGAAAAAGGTTTGGGATCATTTTAAGCTTGGAAAAAAACTACAGTCCAGTGTGTTTTCTGTAAAACTGAACTAGCCTTCTACAATCGCACAGCAATACATAATTCAGTCTCTTAGCAGAAAGCATCCAGTCTATGCACCAAGTCCAGCAGACCGGACACAAGGTAACGTTAGCATAAATTATTAAAACTCTCAGCCTGTTGCACTGTATTTTGATGAAGACTATATGTAATAAGCAGCTAAAAACATGAATTAATATGGTAGCTAATTATGATGTCCCCAGGTTAGCTAAACTTCATGTTTGTCCATTTGTGTTATTATGTTATTATTATTTGTTATTGTGTTCTTATAAAATGTAGTGTAAGTAGTCTTTAGGAGCTTGATTGCAGTGAGCAGGGCAAAGGTTAAGGGCAATCATTCAACATAGTTAATATACCAACACTAACCCAGAATGTGGGTTGGCCCTTTTATGCACTAAATAAATTTAAATATGAATAAATACTCTTTTGCTAAAACAACACTACCCGCTTTCTGCTGTTGAAATGAGGTTCATACTATAAAGCACATTTACAATCATATTCAAAAGTTTGCACACTTCCAGTCAAAAACATTAGCACGGCATTTCTTAAAGCACTATTAATTTCAGCCTACTGGGGAAAAAAATAATAAATCAGAAATAATAAATAATAATAAATAGAGAAATAATAAATCATCATATAATAATGAAGTGTGATCTTTGTAAACTACTTCCTGTATTTTCACTTAGAAATCAAATAGTGTCCTTTGTTCTCAAGCTTTTGCGTAAGACTGTAGGTGCAGTGAGCTTAAGGCAGGTTTAAACAAGTTGTCTCACCGCCATCACCGGAATAAGAGACTACTCAGATCAGTGGTCCCTGGCAGTATCTTTCCGACACTGAATAAACTGCAGTTCTGTTGCTTTGTTAAAACTGCTAATGTCCACGCTAATTATATTTTTACTCTGTAGCATTAGAATATGATTATATATGCGCCAGTGCAAGTGCAAGCAAAAAGCATAAAAGAGGCATAAGTCTGTAATTATCAGTAGGCAGTAGTTATCGCCTGCTATTTCAGAGCTGTAGTAATAATCAAATTTACCACCCATTTACCGGTGAATAAAGTATCGGCCACTGGTTGTGCATTCTACTTTATGCGCATTACCATCTCAGCTCCTGACCTGATCGATCTCCAGCAGAAGCCGAGTCAGCTCACGCTCCAGACGCTTGTACTCTCGGTCACTCTGCAGGCCACTGAAAGAGCACACTTGCTGGCCCAGGGCGGCTACTTCCCTCTGTAGCTCGTCCAGTCGTGCCAGGGTAGGGTGCTGCCCAGGATATGGACCCTGAGGCCCAGCGAACCCCTGGAATGGCCCCGGCATCTGCTGAGTCTGCTGCTGCTGCTGCTGCTGCTGGCTGCCATGGTCCATTGTTCGTTTCCCACCATCAAAGGGCTTCCCAAAAAGGCTGAGGGAGAGAAAAGTAAGAGAGATTGAGTGAGGGAGTGAGTAGGATTCAGAGAGACACAGATAAGGAGACTGAGCTAAAGAGATGGTCCTAAAAGAATGGCAGACCAAGGTATGGAGAAAGTAATAGATGAAAGAGTGAGACTTCTCTAGAACAACAGAGAGAAAATAGAGAACTTGTACTGGACATTCTTTCATAAAGCAGGATTTCTCAGTCTATAATTTAGGCAATAGTGGGGTTGTTCGCTCCCCTCCTACTGGGCGGCCCAGCTGAAGTTATCTGGTATGTCCTGCTTTATGAAATATTCCCCAACTCTTCTCCTGCAGCAACAAAGAACCACAAAGAGTTACTTTGAAGACAAGACAATACAGGTTTCGCTGCCTCGCTTGGATTCTGATGAATAATGCCAACCCAGCTAGTCGTTTTCCCACATCTCCTGGTCCTCCACCCTTCCTGAAAGACTACAGCAAACAAATCTCCTGAAACGCCCAAGATCCTAACACAAGAACGCACTAAGAAAGCCTCCCAAAATTTGGATAGACTACTTAGTCTGGAAAAAAGAACCTCTTGTCCTGTGTAATTAACCAACCTCTGCAAATAGAACAGGCTGACAAGAGCTGAAAATTAGGGGCTGATATTTATGGAATGAAAATCAGACGGCTCTGTGCCCGAATCCAGCACCACAGCCGTTATCCGGGCTTTGATCCACAGCCTGGGCTGTGAGTTAAATTAATAAAGCCGTCGCGCAGTCGGGGTGCACATTTGACCGCAGCCAGTCTAGTCATAACATCCTTACTGGGTCCTGTATTACTTTCACCACCTCATGCATGCAAAATGAAGTAAACATTTTCCTACCTGAACAGAGACGTTTAACTATCCTTCAACAAGAATAACACCTTCCCTTTGGGAGATATGGTAGCCAAGAACTAACATTACCATAGCTGCGGCTCTGTTTGTTGCCTGAAGTCAGTTCACAGTTTAATCTTAAGTATATCCTAGCTGCAGTACTTACAAACCCGGCTGCAGAGGGGATATCCAGCTCCTAAAAACCAACTGTGCCCCCACCACAACAAAATGCTTAAGCAAGCCTCAGTGCGTTTCCTCCCTGCAGTTTCAGAGACCTCGGAAAACATTTTATTAGCGACTGAAGGCTGCAGCTATTCCACAGAGATGTGTCTGTGAGGTCACATTAGACAGGTCACGCTCTTGGCTCTTAAAGGGACAGCATCTATTTACACCCTGGCTTGGTGCAGGGCATTTTCTCTACAGAGTGCACGCAATGCCCATTTGCTGATAGTAGTCATAAAAAAGCACAACAAGTGTGCACACACAGACTACAATATATACCATGTTTAAAGGTAGCGTAGATGGACTTTAACTATCAAGTAACCGAGCAGGGAATGTTTTTGCACCAGAATAGACCTCTAGGGGTTAATAGTCTACTTGTCTTATGTGCTTATATAACCAGGTGAAGAGAAATTCCTTCATGTGGAAGAATGTTGCTCATCCCACGACCATTCACTGTGCGTTTGGCAGTGACCGTGAAAAAGGATAGAGCAGACATATACTAACACAGCCAGCGTGGAGGGATCGATGTTTTCACCTCTAAGAATACCTTCCATGAATTGTAAGCTTATTGTAAACACAGCACATTTCAGTCACTTAATTTCCAGTGTGTCTAACCCTGTCTCAGTTAATAACCAAAAACAGGTGCAACCCCCCAATATACTTCTTTGGCTTTATAATCACACTTAGACAGAGTATAAGGATGCTGGGAAGACAGATCCAACAGCTTCTACAAGCTTTCACTGGAAGTGTGAAACATAACATGAAATGATGGCATGCGCTGGACAACGTGCTGCACAGCTGTCCTTGCTCACTCCTCTAACAGGAGGTGCCCTGATTCCCCCTGGTGTGGGCCTGCTCCAGGATGCCTATTATGAAGTCCCTAGTGAGCATGGACACATCACGAAAGCTCTGGATTATGTGTTAGGGTGGGGCGAGGGAGCCCAAATGCCATCCATGCCCAAACCTATTAGTGACTGCAGGAAAGAACATGACTCTGGGTGCATCAAGGTATTCTGGCCAAACAACATCTAGTGGATTAGTAACAGGAGTGTCTGAAATGTTGAAATCAGGGTACTGTGGACTCCTTTAGTGACCCTTCTTGTGGCTCTCAAATATTTCAGCTAGCTATGAGGTAATGGGTAATATCAAGTGATCCCCCTTTCTGGAACAGTCCATCTGCTAGAGGTATGTAGATGATGAGGACTAGGTCAATAGCCCAGATGTTGAATTACACACACACGAATTAACCACATGGTAAATGAAAAGATAAGCAGTCGTGCATATATACCCCCAGGATTATTGTCTACATCGTCTTTCACGTGTGCGCTTGAAAAACGCTCTGATCCGCATTAATGCACCTCAGTAAATGTTACCTACGCCCACCAAACATGCCCTGCATTCAGCACAGCTCCTCTGGAGCAGAAACAGCATTTCTGCCCGCTCTCGGAGCGACGAAACGAGAAAGCATGAGTGCAGTCCACGCTACAGACACCACCTCCACCTCCTCCAGAGATGCGCAGAATATTTCTCACCTCTTCAACACGCCGAAGACGTTCGCGCACATATCTGAAGATGCCCGTTTCCATAAGCAGTGATGCTAATGTGTCGTGCGCCTTGTGCTACTTCAGTAATCGACGGCACGCTGAGCTTGCAGCCGGTCGGCATTCAGCGGTTTTAAGCAGTAGATTTGCGTTTAGTCGAGCTGAGCTGCATTGGCGCCCCTCCCATCCCACGCAGCCCAGACGCAGATAGACAGACCGGGGGAACCAATTCTGAGATCAGGAGGGAGCTGCTGCTGGAGCTCACCCACTCCACACGCAGATGTACGTCTCATATATTAATATAACCGCTGCCCCTCAAACCTCATCGCATAACACGAAACCACGAGTCACAGCCACTCACGGCCCGTCCTTCGCCTTTAAATGACTGTCAGCGCCTCTGTAATCTCGTCCTTCCAGAAGACCAAGTGGTTTAATCTTTTATGTGCACGAACGTCAGACACTAGCTAGCACGCTGTCATAGCCCTGTTACAGCCTAGATGCGCTGTCATACCTCCAAATACACGGCTGAAAAGCTGGCCGTTTTAGCTTTGAGCAACCAGCTAGACCTGAGCCTTTAAAATAATCGGCTTGGACAGACAGACACTCTCTGTTTAGCGAGCCTTTGTGTGTCCCTGAAGTGCACAAAGCGAACACTGACCGATGGGGAACACAAACTGTCACACAGCAAGCTGGAAAACTGTGATATTCCAATAAATAGCGAATAATTCCAGTTATTCACGGTTAAATAAACACTCACCTGCATAACCAGCGTACGGCCATCGGAGCATCTGTGTCTTTGAGAAACAACAACGCCACCGGGGATCAGCTAACTGACTCCCACTGATGACCAGAGGGGACACAAACAAAAAAACCGGCAAGGATTAAAAACGGCACAAATTGAAATGACCAACAGTTGATATATATAATCCGCTGTTTAAAAACCTCTTGAAATATCTTTGCCTTCTTTTTCCTCTCAGCTTTTATGCAGTTGTCAACCGCTTTTTATATATTTATATAAATGTATTTTTCACTTCAGTAGTTTCGTCACACTGTCTACAACTACTAAATCACTGTCGAATCACTTTAACCCTCGTTTGTCTTGGTTTTAACAATTATATTAGACTTTCTGGTTTTATCGTGGTATTAAACTCATGGAACATATTGGTCGTCCAGTTCTACAACAACAGGAAGCGTGCCGGAAGTGCTTGCGGATGTTACGTGTGAAGGCTGACAATATAAAAGTCCGCAAACGTCTAATCCTAAGGGGCTAAACATACTGTATTATATCAGAATAACATGAAATGTTTCCATGCACAGTTTTCAGCGTTAGCGCCGTATCAATCATCCCTGTGAGGTGATATACGTTCACCATAACCTAACAAATTGGGTTTGGCTTTCTGGATCTAGCTATCCGGATAGTGGAGTGATTTTTAGAAGTCCTGGGAACCAACTATACAGCACTATATTGTGTTTTACTGGCTCTAAGCCACCTGACACATCTCATGACCAGGGAAAACATGCATCAGACCGAATCCCCAAGACTGTGAATGAAAACAATAACCAAGGGGTGGTAATGGAAAAACCTGTAGTCCGGTGTCAGATTTCAAAGAAGTAAGGAGATGATTGGCTACAAACCTTACAGTCTTTTGCCTAGCTTACTAGTAAAATAATTGTGTCTATTTTTAATTAGCAGTAAAGTATTTTCTATGGTATATGTAACACATTTAAATGGATTTGGAAATGTATAGCATATATCTCTTATCAGTAAGGGCCTCCTTAAATGTAAGTACTTGTAATAAAGACAGAATAAACATTCTTCACTTTTATTGCAAGTAATTTTGTAGCATGTTTATTTCCAATGGAAGCTGGTGTTTTGAAATGGTGTAAAAACTAAATTAGTAATTAATTAATTAAAAGAAGCAATAATGAAAACAATTATGGATTAATCAATTTTTATGTATATTGTTTTTTTGGGGGTTTTTTTTTTGTATAATTTATGTATAAGACTACAGTTTGGCCATTCATTTGGTTGTTTCCAACTCCTGACAATGTCATTGGGGATCAATTGGACTTTTATTTTGAAAGCTACATATAATATCCGCCATTTTTAAATATTAGATTGATGCTGGCTTCATGTAACATTGTAGCTTCACGAGTGTTGTATTCCGTTAGCTAGGTTACTGTATATCTCTAAACTCTGATAGATAATGAAGTGTGAATAGTTGAAAATGAATTCTAGAGCAGCAGGTTGTTTGTTTTTCAGGTCTCGGTGTTACATTCGTGGTGTCGTGACGAGTAACGTTAAGCGACATTGCGCCAGATCAACAGCACAGGACGAACTAGCAGAGGTTTGTGGCTAGTAAACTAGCATCTGCTTGGCTCTCTAGCTAACCTTTAGGACATCGATACTGTACTATCTGTACCAGCTGAGGGTGTCATATTTATACTGATATCTCTGAATGAAATTCTACTTCGTAGTTCGATTGTAGACGTTGGTCGGTGTAGATACCCTGAACGAGAAACATGCAATATTAAATCCACTACCTGGGATCTGCTATCTTGTTTTGTTTATTTGGGGACTTTGTTTTTTTTTGTTTGTTTGTTTGTTTGTTTATAATACAGTACAATGATCAGAAACACTGATACCCAAATTTACTAATATTGTTTACATGATTGTCATTCAGAAATCGAATAAATAAAAATAGATCAATAGCGTCGGGGCTACTGCCGTGTGATTGGAGATCCATCACCGTGGCCTTAAAGCCAGATTTATATAATCTGATGATTACTAATTTGTCCTAAAAGAATTTCTGTCAAAACATAAACTTCAATAATCACACATTTCTCTCCAATTGTCTCCTTTCTGATGGACTGACTTGTCCAAAACATCCAGTTATACGTGATTTAGCTGCTGGTTCTTTAATCTGGAGAAACATTAAAGTACTTTATCCACATTTTACACATTCATGTAATAGCATTGTTTTCCGTTAAGTGTTCTCCTTGATTGTGGTGCATTTAAATGTGATTCATTTTTAAAGCATGTTTCGTCTAATGTCTGGCTTAAGTTTACGTTCTTTTCTTCTGTTTGTTAAGAAAACCAAATTCAACCCAGGGCCTACCACAAAATATGACTGGATTGGGCCACCAGACAGACTGTCAAACCTGCGGCCAATCATCTACCACATCCCAGAAAATGAGACCCAGCTGGAGAGGGAGCTGAGACATCTGAGGCAGGAAACAGAGGACTGGAATCATGAATTCTGGGCCCTTCAGAATATCACGTTCAGCAAGGTGAGACCTGAAACACAGCTTTATCAGCATGGCAGTTTTTTTGACCACTAGATGGTAGCATTTTAAAATGGACTGCATATATTCGAGAGTCCATCCGGAATCCTTTTGTTTTTCCTTCAGTTTTTGTTTACCTGGTGCTCATGTTCCTGGTCATCCTGAGCACAGTTCATCACACTGTACTATTTAAATGAAAATCTTTTTGTTTTCTGCTGATCTTTGGTCACAGCCCTGCATTAAAAACGTGCTCTGTGATTTGATTACATCAATGTGCACCTGGGCAGTTGGGAACAATTAATAACAATCAGTTATATTGTGTTTGACCTCCCACACTTATCACTTCCACCCATGGTTGATCAAATAGCGGAAGGAAATTACAATTTAATTTCTGGTTCGTTTTGATTTTAAACTCATGTTTTATATTTTTAAATGTTATGTTAAACTTTTAGTTTATGCAATTACAGGAAAAAGAGGAATATGTGCATTCACAGATGAAGGCAAAAGGCTTGACAGAAAGAGATGAGAAAGGTTAGTGGTCCAATATTGTTTTTATTATTATTATTATTTTACTTTGAATTTCAAGTTTAAACCATGAATGTTACTAGACTGTACAACAACAACAGTGAGTGTGTTTAGATATTCACAAGAGTTTGTCAATTAGCTGCTCAAATCCTGGGACTACATGAATAATTAGATTTCTTTTTTGCAACCAGACAATAACCTGCTGGGTAATTTCTGGTGCAGATTAAGGAGTAAAAGTTCTTCTTACTAAAACCAGTTCTCTTGATGTCCAGCAAGCTCAAGTCCTATCTAAGTAATCAGAGGGAGGGTCCACTTGAAAAATCAGTTAACTACAGAAATCCGATTGTGATCAGATTATTAGGTGCATGTAAATGCACTCACTCTCACAAAAAGTAGAAGTACTAAAATAGATATGGAATAAACATTTAACATGCAGTGACACTATCAGTTTATAGAAGCACATCAGTAAGGCACTGTTAGCATAGTGTTGTAAAGGTGCTTATTGGCCATTTACACTGGCCTAGCATTTCTATATTTCCAGGGGAAGATCATGCTAAGATATTGATGTGTTCTGTTCTGTTGCATACTTCATTCTTCTTTTTAGGACGAAGAAGGACTTTAAATAATGAGGAAATGGCAGTCTTCTACAAACACTTCCTGGACAAAAACCATAAAAAACATGCAAGTTATAACAAGTATGTATCCAAACCTTCCTACCTGTGTTCAAAGTTTATTATTTATTTACTTCAGCAATTATTCATTAAGTAGCAGCAGCTTAATAAATTATTAGATAGACAGGCTGTGGTCAAGATGGACAGCTATATCAAGCATGCCCTCGAGCGCTATTCACATTATTGTAAATCCTTCTTTTTACAGAGAGTGGTATCGGCGAAACTTCACCATTACAATGTTGATGGCCAGAGTGGCTCTGCACAACATATGGAGGACACTAACTGGCCAAGGGAGAAGCAAAGGAAAACCCACAGTGATGCACAAATAAAGACACTGGGAAACTGTTTTCTCTGTTGCGGTTGTTTACTCTACCCTGGAAAATGAGCACAAAGAAATGGAATATTACTGTAAAGACTTAAACTCCTGACATTAAAATGCTAAAATATCATACCAGTGTAAATACAAAACCAGGAAAACTGTTGAAGAGGAACATCCCAGAGAGTCATTCAAAAGATGGGGAGCAAAGAAATTGCATGATCTACTGTAAATATCATTACAAGATTCAGATAGTCTAAAAAAATATCTGTATGTAAAGGACAAGTAGTAAAACTTACTTTCAGGAACACTTATGAAAACCATCGTCTGTGAAAACAATTTGTCACGGCATCAATAAATGCGAGCTAGCAAGTTCCCTGTTCCATACAAAGAAGAAACTGATGAGCTGAGCTGGTTCAGGTTTTGGAAAATTATATGCCGCCATCAAGACAATGTTCTTTACAGAGGAGGCCGTGCTTATTTCAGCAATGCAATGACAAACCACGTTCTTCATGCATTACAATAACATGGCTCTATTAGTCTACATGCACACAGACCGCTACAGCAAAGGCTCTTAAGTCTTAGGTGACGAGTCCAGCGTTTGTTTTGGTGACAACAACCAACAAATTTGTGTGTGGGGCCAGAGGACCTGGTGTCACTCCACCTCCATCCCAACCACAACATCTGCAGAAACCCATGCCAAGACGTCTGGAATCTTGTGTTAGCAAACACGGCAGCCTAATGCCATACTGAGAGACGGTGCTTCTGTAGGTGTAGAACAATAAATATTTCCCATATCAGTCTTAATGTATCATCCTTGGTTGTTCCTGGTAACCTTTATCTTCCTTTCAGATAACACTGCAATCCCACACTTTCTTTCTGGGGTGTGACAAATCTATAAATAATTGTATTTCACAAATTCAAGGACAAACAATACATTCTGAATTCATCCCAAACTGGATGGAGTACACAGTTTTTTTTAATCCTGGTATTTGCATCATGAACTTTTTGCTGCAAAAGCAAATTGGTGAATCTTACTCTTAATATTAACTGAGGTGAAGGTAAAAATAGCTAATATTAAAGTACAGTAGCTTCCATCTTGTACTGAGATATACTGGTATCAGTACTGGAAAGAAATGATATAATCCCCAGTAAAATAACCATGCCAGATAAACTGCATATGTAGTGTTTGTCAGGGTTGATTCAAACTGGTGTATGTGTAAACTGTACCAGACAAAGACCTGTAAAGCAGCTGGAATGAAAGCAAAAGTGCTCCTGTAACAGGGAAGAACGATGTCAGTACTGTTTGCGCAATCTCCAGACACGAACAATCTGGCACTGGGCGAGAGACTGAGAGAGACAGGAGAGAGAGAGAGCGCGCTGATGAACGGGGCTCCTCCAGTCAGCTTGTGAGAGAAGCCTCCTCCCTCTCTGTGTTGTGGAGGAGCGGAGGACCGCGGCAAGGCATCGCCTCACCGGCTGGGCTGCTCAGCTTCGGCCCAAACCTCGAACAGCCAGACGAGTATCCGAGTTTAAACAGCGTGTGAGAGATTACTGGACAGAAATTTGGCGACGACTGGATGTTTTACAGAACGGTAAGGGCTGTGGGTCGCGCTGTCTGGCTAACTGAGCTAGGATAGGTTAGTGGCTGTGTAACTACTCTGTAATAGCAGCTTAGCTGAGCGAGTTTAATGGGAGCGCCTGCCTCCCGTGTCAAATGCGATATTGACACGGCTAGCTCACTTAGCTGCCTTAACGTATCCGTTATGGGGAACCACACAGATATTAAAAAATGTCTTGCAGACTGTTAAGTACGCCAGGCTAGTTAAAACTAGCGTTCAGTGAACAGTTTAGGCAGCACTGAAAACTGGCTTAGCCAGAGGAGCTACTAGATTTAGCTGGCTAGCTTATTAGCCGCATAGCTAATTTGCCTTGCTTGGACATGTTGCTGACTGTGTTCAGCGCATGTTTCGGACCTAGAAATGTTTGTCTTTGAATACCTGTCAGCAGCACTGTACAAATTGCTGTTATAAATTTGAGTGTTGGGTATTGAAGGTACTGAACTGGCTTAACTCGTTTTCATAGATCAGGAAAGATAGCTACCTAGCCAGTGAAGCCTCCCTCGTCATTAATGCTCATTGAGAGTCTGCCTGGTCTTCTGCTGTTGCTTGAGGATATATATCCCAAACCTGAACTTAAAATGAGCTTTTTGAGTTTTACTCTTTAGCTCAGTTGTTGAGGCTTTGGACTGGCTGGTTCAGTGTCACCCTGCAGTTGACTGACGTTCAGATAGCTAGTTGGGGATGTAAGTATGAGGCCTGTGAAAGTGCCCCATGTGTGCTGGGTAATACCTTCAGAGCTGGAACCGATATGTTCTGCATTATTTGGTGTGCAGCTTGATTGTGCTGTAACATAGCAAGGCCTTGTTAGCTTTTCATTAGTATTCAAGGAGTGGCTTCCCTCAGTTGACATACCTTCGTCCCCTACCCTGAAAGCATTTCTGTTTTGGTCAAGATGTGTGTGTCCAGCTGCTGGCCCAAACACCCTCTAAGGTGGCCTTTAAATGGCAGGACTGCCATTTGTTTCCAGTGAACAGCAGTTGTTTGTCAGGAATATGTATATCGTCACTGTCCAAAGATAAACAAGTGTCTCCAAAATAACAATTTATTTAATTTTAAGTCAGTGAAACCAGACTTTTTAATAAGTAGTTTCGATCCATTTCTGTCAGTCCAGTGTAAGCAGCAGCAGTGTTCAAATGATGCATAAAAGTGAAAATCAACAAAAATGGACATACATGCTTATCATTGGACAGCGACAGTATTTGTGAACGTGTGTATTTGCTTACTATCTGTCAGTTCTGTAGCATTATTGTAAGAGCTGGTGCATTCAGGTCATGGTCGTAGCCTATATCAGGTTCATTTGTTTTTAGGCTAAAGAATGTAGGCATTTGATTTCTTCTCAAATGTACATGCTTCTCTTCCTCTTTTTCAGGCTGTGTTGAGATAAAGCTGCACTCACTAAAAACTTCTGCTTTTTCTTTGCTATGAAAAACTAGATGCATTGATTCACTCTGGCAAAGTGAATAGGGGTGTAACAATGCATCGTGAAATTGTGGTATTGCAGTGCCGAATAGTGCCAGTGTGCGTCCTGGAGAATGAACGATTCATTCTATTTGGCATCTAATGCAGCTGCACTGGTTAAACTCTAAAGTTTTAAGTGGTCAGCAGCAATCAACACCTCACTCCAGCACTTCTCCTGCCTCCCAGCTATTATAGTCATTAGAGAGTTGTGTAACAACAACAACATAAGTTTCCTTTAATCAAGTTTTTACATCATAATTATTTATATCATATCAGAAAATATCATAAGAATGCTAAAAGGTGGAGGGAGTATCATGAATCACATCAAATTGTGGGCTGGGTTTATTGTTACACCCTTACAGGATAATGCATGAGAGTGAAGCAATGATAAATTCAATGTGATGTCAGTCTGGTGTCTTGAAACTGAGTTTGCAGAAATGACGGTTGGGAAAAGGAGAACCATACTGCCCATGTTAATTTAAACATGGTCTCAGACTTTCATAAGGATGTCCTATTTTAAATCCCCCCCCCCCAAGAGCGCTTAAGTAGGCTGTAGAGGACCAGTACAGACAATTTCCTTAGTGGATGAGAGGCTGTATTCACTGAGGATGATGTCTAACAGTAGGCTAGCATCTTCCTCTGTACCGTTCTAGATACAGCCAGAGGCACCTGTTAAAGGATGCAGAGTAAACAGTTGCCCAGCGAAGACAGGAGAGGGAGAGAAGGCAAACAAATTGTTTGAAAAAAAAAGCAAAACGAGACAGCAGAGTGAGTGTGGAGATTTAGATGGAATGCTGTGTAGTGTTCTAATTATGAATGTAAATATTTAATCTTATAACATTTGGGATTCGGTCGGAAGTGATTCAGTTAATCGCGATATTTTATCACAGTTACATTCATACATGTAGGGGTGGGTGATACGGTATATGATTATATGTATAACAATATTTAGGTTTGCTGAAATGTAATACGTTGGAGCTTATAAAATGCAGGCTGTAGTGCCACATAAACAATAATATAATAACAGCATTCACCTAAGTGACAAGTCAAACTTGTGCTCACTGTGTGATGAAACATGTAGTTAGTCAGTAGTTACTGACTGATAGGGGCGTGGGAAAAATCAGCACAGCATATTATGACATTGACATGACACTGTTATATCAATATTTGTATCAGTATTATATATACTTCTAAATTGCAAATAGGCTTCAGTTATTTTACTGCAATAAAATAATAAGGTGAACAGAGGCAATATATATTACATTATATTTTATTATGTAGCGCATTACAAAATATTTAATATTATGATAATATTGTCTTAAGACTTAAGTATTCTGATAATATCATATTGAGAGGCTCTTGTAATTATTTACATAAACACACTTAACATTTGGTACATGTGGCAAGCAGAGCTAGGTGTGCAGAAGTGGGATATCAATAAGATATAAGATATTTTTTTTTGTTGGGGATGTGTGTTAAGAATAGCCTGAGAATTATATTTTGGTCAAAATAAAACCATTTGTTCATTTCAAATGAATTGGCCAATATTCTAAATGAAGATGCAGTTCTCCTTTAGGCTGCGGCATCGCAAAGCATTCATGCATTTTTAAACCCCCTGTGACCAGCAAACAGTCCATCATGTGCAGCCCACCACTTCTACTATATCCTGTCACCCCCTGAGTTGGCGTGTGGCTTTCCTGTGATGTTGCTAAGTAATACTGCTGACTTCATCAAGTCCCCAGCACGGAAAGTGTGCCCTGTGGGGTCTCATAGTTATTATAATGAGGGCTGCGTCCCCTCCTTCTGCTGAGGTCATTTCCTGGTGGATGCAGGGGACAGTGAGTCATGCTGCAGTTTGATCAGATTAACACATCAGCTCTGACTAACTAGCCTCTACCAGCCCTGCACAAACACTCAGCTGTCAGTTCCCAATTCTACTCTTTCCTTTCTTTTCTTTCTTTCCTTCTTTCTTTCTTTCTTTCTTTCTTTCTTTCTTTCTTTCTTTCTTTCACTGTGTTCATTATCTTATTATTAGTATGTCACTGTTGTGTAGCTCCTACTGTTTTGAGAGTAAGTATGTAAGAGAATGAGAATAAGAAGCTACTGAGTGTGATTCAGTATTGTCTATGAGTAAACGAGATTTTAGGAATCTGAGATACTCCACACAGGAAACAGTTGAGAGTCAGAGGTCTTGTGCCGAAGCGCACATACAATCACTAACAGATTGTCAGCAGATGTGTCTTTTGATGTCTTTTCCCCTCTCCCTTTTCTCGCTGTTGAGACGGGAATATATGTTTCAGAGCCTGAAAACTATCAGCTGCCTATGTGCTTCCATACCGCATGGCCTAGTCAGCTGTAGCACCTGTGCTGGCCTGACTCTTCGTCTGGTTCTGCTGCAGTTGGTTAAAGGGGATTGGACTCAGATTGTGTATGTAGTTCTGTATTTTGGCGGCTGTAAGTAATGAGCGAAGCTTCAAAACACACATTTACACTTCAAACGATTACATCAATCCCTATGGCGCTTTGCCCCAACCTTACTCTCTCCAAATGCAGCACACTCCATTCTCACTCTGCTGCTTCTTGTTATCTGTTGGAGACGTTAAAAAAGGGGTAATGTTATATTTCAGCCTGCAGTGATCTTGATGATGGTTGTTTTCTGCTGTTTAATACATTCTGCATATACAATAGTTGCACCTAGAAGGAAGTGTGGGATGGCTGTGCTATTAGCAAGATTAAAAGTGACCAGGAACAACAAATGATGATTCATTTAGACTACTATGGGTAGTATTTATTGAGCTACACATACAGAAGTAGTGTCTCAGTATGGTGTCTGGCTAATGCGAAATGCCAGATGTGTCTCTGCATGGAGTTGTAGAGGTTCCTAATGGTGTCCTGTGATAATCCATCCCATGCAGCTTGAAAGTTCCTGCAGATTTTATGGTAGGAGTGGAATCGAAGTAACACAAGGCTTTCTGGATGAGTGACGCATGACAGCAAATCGTTTATCTTGGTGCCGACCATAGTGCCACCACACACAGATTTGATTGTCTCCACCAGAACAAAAAGGGGGACCGACCACTGAAGACGATTCTGAGTCACTCCATGACAATCTGGCACAATGCCATTGAAGTCATTGGTGTTAACGTAACGATCTGCATTGCGTTGTGCAGCCATCTGCCAGTGGTCCTGGCACAAACAGGGTGACTCATGGAGGGCATCACTGCTTACTGAATGTCTGCAGTAGTGACTGTTAAGTCAGTCAGGTACAGCTTTAAGGTCTGTCCTTTCTTACCTCACATGCCAAGTGTGAAACTTGAATCATTCACATGTCTTATGATTCCAAACCTACACACCAAGTTTCGTTCCTGTCCTGTGGTTAATGGGTGCAGCTATTAGTGCTACGATGTTTTGAATAAATAAAAGCTCTAAGTGTATAAAGCTAAAAAAAATCGGAAACAAGCTTAACTAGAGTCGTTGTTGCTACTTAGTTGTTGTTTGAGGGCTGATCTGCTCCCTTTTGATATGTGTACATGTGCAGTAGAGAGAAGTACAGGAGTTCATTAGATCTTTGCCTCCTAGCATGCTTTAGTGCTTCCTTTCCAGAGGCTGTCACATGCTGGCCTACTAGCCCCTCTTTGGGTCACATGAATCTCTTAGTGAGCTGTGAGCCTCTACTTCCTATTTCTTTTTGTGCAGGAATTCAGGGTGATGCTCGAGCGGCCACAGCAGCCTGTCTGCTTTACGTCAGCACCTTTTTCTTCTGAGCGCCGGAGCTTAATGCCTGATCTGTAACAAATGTGGTTTTTCACTATTGATTATTAATTAGATCAGTAGCTTAGTGTTTTTATGGTTCTTTACACTGTTCAGTTATACTGTTCAGTTAAAGCACCTCTATCTCAGCATCTCCTGTCCTTGTTTTTGTTCTCCAAAACCGCTCCCTGTGCCAACCTTGCGTCCCCCTCCCTAGCAACCTCACTCCGCCCTCCCAGGTGAGGTGTATCTTAGTGATGTCATGGCCAACCGTTTACTTCATCTGCAGAACCTTTCTTAAGTAATGCTTGAAGCGTTCTATGGAAAAGTGAGTGTGTTTCTGTTCTTATTAGAGAAGCGTATTGTAGGCCTTCACTGATTCATGTGAATAGCTGTTTTCCGTTTTTCGTATTTCTGTCTGGTTAGTGGTGTTTGTACTTCACGTATTGTAGTGATATTGTCGGGTGATGTGAGTGGGCTAATGAGATTTGTTACGTTCATGGCGTGGTGTAGGTTGTGTTACTTCTAATCCTCTTATGATTGTCTATGAGTGAGGCATGTAGGGGGCAGGGAGGACAGTGAAAGGGAGAAATACAGGAGCTCCATCCATGCGGGGAGGAAGTGAAATTTATTGAGGGTGATAGGAACGGTTTCACCATCATCTGTGTACTCCCTGTATTTGATGGAAATTGGTGAAATATTAATTGCTTTGCCTTCCAAAACAGGAATGTTTTGTGAATGTCTTTTCTCCCCATTACAAACCTGTACAACCAGTGTATGAGCAGCACACAAAGCCTGGGTGTGTCTTTCTCTCAGTTTGTCTCGTGCAAAGTTGAAAAGATGAATGTTCGTAACTAGAATGCAGCTGTGTTCAGTAAGACAAGGTGGCTGTGAGTCAGGCTTGCCGGGTATGTTCAGAATATGGTATTTTGCTTAATTATGTGATTTTGTCTTGCCTTGCAATGTGTTAAACAAATAGACTGGTTAAGCCTTGATGTGTTGTCATTAAAGACTGTCATGTGTTATATTAGACTGGAAATTAGATTTGTTCAGGTTGAAAAGAGAGCTGAGATGTGAGGTCTGAATGCAGTGTTTGACTATCTGAATATTAAATATTACCTACATTGTATTTAGAGAATTTTAATCCAGAGAAAGATGTTTAAATATATTATCTAAAAATAATTAGCATGATTTTTTTTGCATAAAAATGTCATTATTGATTGATTGATTATTGAACTCTATTCCTATAAACCAGTTTCTGGATTAAACACTGCTAAACACTGAGAGTGGCTTGCCCTTTTCTGGTTTTATGATGTGTTAACTCAAAACCCATAAACAATTAATCACGTAAAAAAAAAAATAATGTAACATATTTGTTTGCATATTTCCTTGAGTATTGTTAATACCTTCATTGCAATAACAGTGAACTAAATACTGTGTAGCTCTCCCGTCTGTATGACTTTCATTTCCTCTGTGTGTGTAGGATGCGTGAGGACATGTCGAGTGTGGTGTGCGTGAAGGAGGTGGAGGGGCAGGGCGACCCCGCGGAGAAGTTGTCCCAGGATGAGCTGCTTTGCAGGACGCGGGAGGTGATGCAGGGGCTGGAGGCTCTCCGGGCCGAACACCAAGCCATCCTGGAGGGGCTGATGGGGACACTGCGCTGCCTCAAACAGAGCCAGGAGGGGCGTGCTGTTGAGGAGAAGACCACCATGATCCAGCGTTCGCTGGAGATGCTGGAGCTGGGTCTCAGTGAAGCACAGGTCAGGGAGTGCAGTGTTTTGAAGAGTGGTGAAATATGTCTTTGAATTTGATTACAGTAAGAATCTCGTTAGGTGTGTTTCAATAAATAAGATTTAGAAAATGTTGTTCATTCATCTCTTCTTCTTTCACGTCTCTACTTGTCAGGTGATGATGGCTCTTTCAGGGCACTTGAGCGCAGTGGAGGCTGAGAAACAGAAGCTTCGGGCACAGGTATACGCACACACAAAACACTCACGAATAGTCAAAGCATCTTTAATTATTAATGCACTTCTCAGGTTCTCAGTATCTTTCCCACAAAGCTGTATGCACACACACACTTTCTCTCTTGGTGTCTTTCTCTCTCGTTCTTTCTCTTTCTCTCTCTGTCTCTCTCTCTCTCCCTCTCTCTCTCTCTCTCTCTCCCTCTCTCTCTCTCTCTCTTTCTATCTCGCTCTCTCTTACTCTCTCTCTCTTTCTCTCTCTGCCCCTTTCTCTCTTGTTTCAGGTACGGAGGCTGTGTCAGGAAAACCAGTGGCTACGGGATGAGCTTGCCGGGACACAGCAGCGGCTGCAAAAGAGTGAACAGAGTGTGGCCCAGCTGGAGGAGGAGAAGAAGCACCTGGAGTTCATGAACCAGCTTAAAAAATATGACCAAGACCTCAGTCCAACAGTGAGATGTTTTTTTGGATATTGGGATATTTTTGCTCTTTGTTTTCGTTTTTCTCTCTCTACATGTCACTTTTTTCTCCCTTATTCAGGATGACAAAGACTCCGACTCCAGCAGGGAGACTCTAGATGATCTTTTCCCTGATGAACAGGATGAGCCAGGCCCTGGTAGTAAGTGCCTGAGTGTTCTCTTGTCATCAGTGTTTGTTTTTACATTCTGCTTGTATATCAGTGTCTGTGCTCCATCCAGCCCAGAGCCTGTGGTTATTACAGTAAATGTTAATATAGTCTCTGTATCACTGTTTTTTTTAAAGCTTGTACTTGCTCTTATTGTTACTTAATGAGGTTTTCCTGACTTATAGGTCCACTAAAAGTACATTTACTACAGCTAATAGCACTGTTTTGTCAGCCTCTTCCCCCATGCCTTTAGACATTGGTTATTTTAATTTTTTAAGACTACCAGACTTAATAATGGCTAACACAGTTTGTGCTTCCTAACACTGTTATAGCTACCTATGAGGTGGAGTCTTCTATTAACCGAGTAAGAGTACATTACGCTAATTAGCTATTGTATCCTTCATCTGAATAAAAAACAGATCCAGCTTTAACAAAGATATGAGAGAGGAAGAACCCAGAAGGTCGAGGTTTCTTTGTCAGTCTTTTGGCTTGAAGCAAGCCTCTCTCTCTGAACTCTTTTGTTTATGTTGTCCCCATTTTTGTCATTGGTTAATTGCTTCAGACAGTGGAGTGCAGGATCAAAGGGTTGCGTGGGTAGTATCACAGCAGGAGAAGTTGCAGTATCCAGGGGCATTATGCTTCGTCAAATGCACCGTGATACTCATGAGTCCTCAGCATGTTTAAATCAGCTTCCTACACCCACATGAAAGGCAAGGCTCTCGCCTAAACACTTCTGGTGGAAAAAGATTTTTCTCTGACTGAAGTGTGTTTCACAGAGCAGCTTTCTATAGATTACTATAGAAACATTCTTTGGACTTGACAAGTTTACTTTCCCATGTTTACTTTCTGTAAGATTTATCCAAGTTAAATATTTTGAGAATGTTGCCAAGTTGTGTTTTAAGATATGTATTTCAACATACATTTCTGTCTCTCTGTAGTCCAGCCACCACACAGTAGTGCGGTAGCAGCAGCACAGCAAGGAGGCTATGAGATCCCAGCCCGGCTCCGAACTCTTCACAACCTTGTGATCCAGTATGCCTCTCAGGGCCGCTACGAGGTGGCAGTGCCACTCTGTAAACAGGCCCTGGAGGACCTGGAGAAGACCTCAGGGCATGATCACCCCGATGTCGCCACCATGCTCAACATTCTCGCCCTCGTCTACAGGTCTAACTTTTAAAGAAATACTTTGAAATTTATGATATTTTCTACTACATCAGTTTTCCCAACTGTGGTCAGTCAGCCTGGAGCTACAGCTAATTTATAGCATACAGCTAATTTATAACTGCTTTGTGATTGTCAGTGCTGAAAATGGCTTGTCTAAAATGGTTTTATATAGATACAGGTCCTTATGCACATTGACTAGTCTATGCACCTTTAATTAAAGGGGATCTATTATACTCATGTTCATAATTTTATTTTTGGGGTCTGCTAGTATAGTTTTACATGCTTCAGTTTTCCCAGAACACAGCACTATTTTTATACTGTACATCTATATTTAACCTCTGTCTGAAATGCCCTGTTTGACCACATGTGTGTTTAAGCCCCACCTCCTGAAGAGCCGAGTGTGCTCTGTTTGGAACTCGCCCACTCTGTTGTAATAGGTTAATCGGCAAAAGAGTTGAAAGATCTACAACTACAGGCAGCCAGTAAGGATTGTGTTACGAGATGACGTCACCTTGTGACAAAGAAAAGCTCTGAAAAGCCAAAGAGGCATTTAGGCAGCTGAGAAACTTGGTTTCTGTGGGAAAAAAGCTACATAGCACACTAAAACAAAATAATTTTTTTTTAAATGTAATAGGTTCCCTTTAAGATCTGGATGAGGTTTTGCAGATTTTTGGCAATGTATTTTACAGAAATTGTTTAAGGAAATGTGGAAAACTATGTAGTTTGAATAATAGTCTGTTATGTGAACAGTCTTGTACAGAAAGTTCATAGACACATGTGACTTTGCTGTCATTGCAGTATCATACCTCTGTTTGGGAAGCTGTAACATTACCAATGTACTGTATTTGGCAGAAATTTTCACAGTCTTTTGTATCTCATTTCCTTTTTAGGGACCAGAATAAATACAAAGAGGCTGCAAACCTTCTAAATGATGCACTTGCTATTAGAGAGAAAACACTGGGAAAAGACCACCCTGCGGTATGTATGTGTGTAAGTGGTGGGGGTGGTGTAGATCCCGCACCTGTTATTACAGACAACAAGTTTGTTTGAGACCACCTCTTGGCCTGTTACAGAGAAAACAGTAGACAATGTAAGGACCACCCTGTGGGTTGTGTATGTGTTTGTGCTTGATAGAAAAAGCTATTAGCAGCTGAGTTTGTGTATGTGTATACTATCTGAGCTTGTAGTATTTATCATCCTAAGCTTACGTCTGCCCATTCAGCAGGACCTGCAGCCTCTCTCTGTCCTGAAGAGGTTAGAATCCCTCTCGCCACCCTTGCTGTCTAACTTTCTGTTCTTTCAACACACTCACCTTATTCCTCACACCCATGGGGCTCAAGTGCACGTTTCAATCACAGTCTTGTGATTAAAGGCCATGTGGGCAGTTAGTGTGTTTAGTTCACAAAACAAAGGGCCTGTTTGATCGTACTGATTGATCCTGATCAGATTACGTTGTCTGAATCACTTCCTGTGAGCTCTGATGACTTCCAGTATTTGGCCCAAATCAAAATAGTTGTTTGATTCGGTTGTTTTTAAAGCTTTTGTTATTTTTATCCACTATTTGTGTGTTTTCTGCATAATATATGTTTACATGTGCATGTGTTGCTCCTTCTAGGTGGCGGCGACACTGAATAACTTGGCCGTACTTTATGGTAAGCGAGGGAAGTACAAGGAGGCAGAACCGCTGTGCAAAAGAGCCTTGGAGATCAGAGAGAAGGTAGGTCAGAAGGTTAACATGTAACTTTTCAGTTGTAAAACAGCAGTAAAACGCACTGTGGCTATTCTGCATCACTTCCTTTTGAATTTAGCTCTAGGTTAGCCTCACCAAACTTTTCTCAGACTTTGTTACTTTGTGTTGTACTACATCCCTGAGGATTAACCAGACCTCCGTTGCTCCCTGTGGGCTTGTGAGATGGCACTGAGAATAAGGCAAGAGCAAGGATGACTTAGGCTCATTTTAGTCTCTTCTGATGATTTCCCCATATACAAGTGAACTGGAAGACGTTCCTTCTTGTTTTCTTAATGCACTGATTTTTCTTTAGCACTGAAACGTTTATCTGTGATTCCTTAACCTCCTGAGACCCCAGTGTCCTCATATGAGTTAGGTCCTACTAATTTCTAGGTCCTACTAATCACAAATAGCTATGAGAAATTAAAATTGCTGCATTAAAACAACCCCCTCCCCTCCCTCACTGTGGGCCCTGCTGGGAGTGCTTTAGTAAAGTGTTCTTGTCAGTCTGTATAATCCTAAACTCTGTGAATGACTGGAACGCTCAGTGAGAGGCCTCAGTCTTGTTACACAGACTTGCGCACAAACACAAAGAGAGAATATCCAGCAAATGGCCAGTTATTAACATCTGCAGTCATATAACTTCATTATCAAGCTGCCCACTTGTTAGCTTTTCAAAGTAAACTTTGGTGTAATGGCTTTTACCAAACATTGGCATTGAATAAAACTGATATCAATCCTGTCACTGTAGATCAAATCCCCAAGTGACAAAACTGATGTCAAACTTAAATTCAAGCGGTTGATTACTCTGGGTTCAGGAGATGGCAGAAGTAGAGTGCTGTTTTACTTATGACATGCAAATTAGCAGTATATATTCAGTAGAGCCAGGTAATCTGGGATAATTAAAGAATCTCCTGTTTATTCAGATGTTAGCTGTTGATGTTCTCAGGTATTCAGTATTTTGGTATACCACAATATTATATGCGTATGGTGACTTGATCTTGGGTAACCTAAAACACCATCACTGCAATTTAGTCAAATGAGCTGCAGTTTTTCCAGAGATTTTTGGAAATGCTGATCAGCTCTACTTTCACTAACTCTTATTGCACTCTCACATTCTGATCATGTGATTCAGTTCCTCCTTTAAACGGAGCTTGTAAACAACCACAACAGCCTCAATATGGTAGAAGGAGGAGCAGACACAACTTTCCTCCCTCATAGATAATCTCTCACCTCACCGGGCATGGAGAAGGAGAGAAGGAATTAAAGGCTCGGTTGCACCAATATATTTGTGTTTGCAGTCACAGAATTTGTATCTATGAAGTAAAAGAGATAAAAACTTCTTTAACTTAACGTCAGCTCAGCCTCAACCTGGTTTTGTTTATCAAGAGGCTTTTGTACTGCTAATGGGCTAACAGGCAAATCCGGCAGTATTTGTATTTTAACTGGAACAATTACTGAATAATTAACTGTGTATTTTAAGCTTACAAAAGCATACAGAATACAAAAACATTACTTGAATGTCTGTGACAAGCATTGTTTTTCAGAAGTGTTTATGTCGATTTTAGCCATATAGTTATACTGAACCCAGTATGAAAAAAAAACTCCCATCAAAACACCATCATTTGTTTGATGCTACCATGTAATAAATATATAATAATCTCATATTGCCGCTAGCAGTTAGCATTACCACCACAGGTATTTCTTGTTGAACAGAAGCTACTAAAAAAGTAAAGCTGTCCACATCGATCATTAACTGGCGATTAAATGATGCAGTGCAGTAGATGATATCTGTGACATCAGAAAGTACAGGTACTAGTAATTTTATACTGTATGTTACGTTGTATCTTTACTCCTGCTGTTCTAAGACAGAGTTCTCAGTTCCAGTCCTAACTGGTAATAGCCTGGTATAATACTGTGAACTGTAAGCCTTACAGACATTATTTCAAATAAAGTCCTGAATGTATATTTATAACACCAAAAATACATATAAAATTTTGTTTCTGTCCAGTGAAATTTTTTTATCTTCAGGCATCATGTGATTTCATGAGCTTCGGTTTACAGAATTTGAAAGGTTCATGATGAATGGACCAACAATCCATTTTGAAGATATTTGTTTTTCTTTGCACAGTAATGATATGCTTTATAGAATGTAAAGAAAATTTGTGAATGGTTAAAAGATGTTAGGCACTGTTTAAAAATCTATTTAGTCTGTAAAAAGTTGATTTAATTATTTAAGTAACAAAAATGAATTGACCTTAACCAATTTTAATGGAGTAACTGAGTTCAATCAGGTAATCTTGAATGCTCCAACTGATGTTAAGTGCCCTGGTTAGCAAGTCACTCACACAGACAGCCTCAACCCCTTACTGTGACCAATCAATACTTTCAATACACTTCTCTTCAGTACTGGAGTACTGCAGAGGGCAACAGAGGGAGGCCTCTGAGGAAGAGTGAAAAAGAGACCCTCTGTGCTAAAGCTCAATACACCCTTTATCGCTAAAGAAGTTGGGAGTCAGCAGGGGCTTCAACTTCAGTAATTGCTTATCAGAGCAGTGGAGCAGGAGAGAGAGAAACCCTCAAGCGTAATTAAGCATATTAAGAGATGAGGCTCTAGGCATATTTTAGCTTCTCAGTGCTTTGATCCTTCTGCCTATGTTCATAATCAGCATTTTACTGTATATGGAGGGATGGGGCGAGAGGGAGAGAGAGCAAAAGATTCTAAAGGATGGAGAGTGCAATAGGATAGCCCCAGGGTTCCGCTTTTCTCTCTTAGATGTTCCCTGTGTGGCCTGTAAAACACTGCACAGTGCGTCCTCTCTCCATACCCCGAGTCAGACATGATCAATAACGGTGTCTGTCTGAGCTGAGAGAGGGAGGGCTGGGGTGAGAGAGGGCGCACTTTCATTAAAATTAGTGTGCCGCTTACTCGCCTCCTAGATAAGGAAAGAAAGATGGAATTGGATTGGAGAACCGAGATATTATTGGGAAGCATATAAGCAGTGTAGTCTAAAAATCTTGCAGAGCAGCATAGATCAGTGATTCCTCTCCATCTTTCTGATGTGCTTGACTAGAGCGAGACTGGCTGATTAGCTCATTCTACGCATATTACTTAGTGGCAGCTTCAGAAGGAGAGAGGAGCACATTGCATGACAGCGCAAGGAGGTTTAGTCTGTTAATGATGTGTCTTGAGACTGATAGAGAGAGAAAGAGCTGTTTTAATGATGTGTCACTGTCTACAATTATGTCTTTCTTGAAGATGAAAAATTGCGAGAAATAGAAGAAGAGTGGAAAACAAGAGCATCTTTCACAATTTGTGGCCTAACCTCGATGACATCCATTTTTGTGTTTTAGAGACTAGGGAAATAATGAGCTCAGCTGGGCCTCACCTGTATAATTCAACAGCCTAGTGTGGGAGTTTAACACAAGGCAAGACAGCCTGTGAAACTTAACGGAAACGGAGTTCAATGTTTTGATCCTCCTATTCTGACTCCAGCACAGCGGTGCTCTTACAACTATTTTTGACCTGTTTTTTGGATGGTGTCTGATGTCTTTTGCATGCTGCCGGTATTCTGACAGCCGTAGAGTTATACATTAAACATCAAGTAGTCCAGTGGGGTGGTGACAGTACACTAAGTGGGAATTCTGCTAATTTTTCAGTCTTGCATAATTCAGTTATTCAGTTAAGCTTCGGGATTCTAACAAAGTCATTATGGTCTGAAATGTACCAGTGTAAATAAAACTTTCTGATTCACACTTGTTACCTAGACCACAGCAGTGGTCATCTAAATCAGGTTGTTCAAGTAATTAATGCATTTAAAAGCTACAACTTTATTTATTAAATTACTGCTCCTGGTTTTATCACCACCAATGTAAAAAAAATAAGTCAGTAAGTTTCTCAACAATGCAGCATTGCCCATCACATCACTCTTAGTGACATAGAAACTGAGCATAAGTAAATATAGTATGTAATATTAGCATATGAGTTCAAAATCAGTGCAGTCTTTGTAGGACAGTCACTGTCTTGGTCTAATAAAGCATCTGTCATACAGTGTGCCCATAGGAATGGTTAGTGATGCTGAATCAAAAAAGCACTGTAAGATTTTATCTGATTTTTATCTGTTTATACCATCAATAAAAATAAATTGTATTTGGTTTATATTGTCCTGAGGAGAGGTCATATTTTATTACATTATATTTGTGTGTGATCACATGTTCATGCTGTCTTGGAATAAGTAGTGTTCACACTAAAAGTCATCTAGGAAGTTGCATAACCTGTGGGCTGCTTTTCTTAGGCTGCGTTTAGACAGCGGGTAAGAGCGACGTAAATCCGATCTCACTAAATGCAGAGTGCAGAGTTTCTTGCTAGGCTGTTCACAGTATCTTGTAAATGTGACTGCAGTCTGAACAGATCAAGCTTTTAAACTGACAGCCCAAATCACCTAGAGGTAAAAAAATCATGACTGTAGACGGATGCAGATTTATGCCTCTGCCCTTTATGGTATCAGTTTCATCTTATCCTGCATCACAGGAGCAGTCACCGCTGGGCTGAGTAGTTTTTCGACCATGGACACTTTTTAGTATCTCATCCTGTGCTCCTTTAAACTTTACTTTCTGACTTCCAACTTTTCTTTGACAATACAGCCCTGTTCTCCTATGGCCACAATCAGCTGTTTATTTAAAAAAAAACTAAGAGCATAATACGTGCCTTCTGCCATCTCCCAAACTGTTTGAAGCTTTGGAAGCACAAACATTTGATAAATGTTGCATTGTATTGATCTGAAAAAGCTGTCTGCTTACACTGACGCACATAGCCACATATTTAATGCATACTGAATTGTAGTACCACCTATAAAAGTATCCCAAATCAAAATGAAAATATCAGATTAAACATGTTTTTACTGTTCACACTGCCACACAGATAACACATCGGTGTCATATATAAAAAAGTACCCTTAGTGTGTATTTGTTATTAGTAGTGGATCATGAATTGGGCAGCTTTGTTGCTTAACAATATGCTGATGTGCTTTTCTCCGTACTCCATATGATCGCCTTGTGGTTTTTATTTTTGGAAATACCTGAATGTGTGCAATGTGTTTCAGGTGCTGGGGAAGGACCACCCTGATGTGGCAAAACAGCTCAATAACCTGGCCTTGCTGTGTCAGAACCAGGGCAAGTATGAAGAGGTGGAGTATTACTACCAGAGAGCCCTTGAAATCTACCAGACCAAACTGGGCCCTGATGACCCTAATGTGGCCAAGACCAAAAACAACCTGGTATGTACCGTCTGTTTATGCTTTTTGTACACATATTATAGTAGCTTATTAAGATAGCTGTCCATAATGCATAGTCCACTGAAATTCATCTAAAAGGTTGTAGGTTTACACACCCAGTCACATGTTAATTATACCCTACTATACCTCACTTCATCACAAGCCTTGCAGTCCCAGCAGCAGCTACTCTATCTGTCCATGTGTAATTGCTTTTAGAAGGGAAGTTATTGTTGATGCTTGGGTTTTTTTTGTAAATGCTTTTATCGCATCTTATGTAACAGTCAGCAACACTCTTTCTGTCTCTCTTTCTCTCTCTCTCTCTCTCTCTCTCTCTCTCACCCTTTCTCTCTCTTACAAACAGGCTTCATGTTATTTGAAGCAGGGGAAGTTTAAGCAAGCAGAGACTCTGTATAAAGAGATCCTCACACGCGCTCATGAGCGGGAGTTTGGTTCTGTTGATGGTAAGCACAGTGGACTTTGTCTGATCCTTTCATTTAAAATGCTTCTGTTAGTTACTACATTTAAATGGTCCTCCTGGTGATCATGCAATTGCCTGGATTCAGAGCATTACCAAACAGGATTAAGCGTTTCACAGTAAGGGAGGCTCCTGTGTGATGCAACACTAGAAACACACAGATAAAAGGAAAAAATACCTGTTATACAAGCATAGCTGTTTCTAAGCATAATAATTATTCCAAAAATATCAAAACTGTATAAATATAGTATTTTACCTATGATGTGCTTATTGCTCATGTACTGTAATTGCTTGGTGAATTATTCTTAACCCAAATAGCAAAATAGCAAATGCTGTCAAAGCCAGAGAAGAAAACCTTTGAGTACTGTTAGGTTCAGTAAGTTCTGGTGCCAAAGGTATAGGTACCTAAATTTTATGGTACACATTGATGCATAGTGTTATTGTGAGTTGATATGCTTTAATGTGTCCTATTATTCCAAACGTAGTTATCTTTATGATATGCTATACACTTATGTAAAACTTATTGGCCATAGTAGTTTGCAAGACTGTTTCTTTTGCTTAGTAGGTGTGCACTATGATCCATATGGAAACAATCATAGCACTAACCATAACACAAGGAAAGACAGAGGCTTGAGAATGATTAATGTTTAGGGTTTAACAGCAAAACCCCCTGTGTCTTAACTAAAAGGTCAGGCTTTCTATTCCAGTGGATTCACTGATTCTACCAATGCCATCACTCACTCAGCCTTGCCCTTTAGAACAAGACAGTCTAGGTGTTTGAAAACGAGGAGTGTGTGGAGGAGAAGTGGTGGGGAGCGTGATCTGGAATGTTGTGTTTTTCTCATTTCCTCTGTTTGACTGTGCAGATGAGAACAAGCCCATCTGGATGCATGCAGAGGAGAGAGAGGAACAGAGCAAGGTAAGAAAAAAATGAAAGTTCACAGCTCATGTGGCTATAAATGAAAAACTGGCAAATGGTTTTGGTGAACATTCATGAAAGAAGACAGTACTGTACTAGCTATTGGCTATGTAACAGGCTGGTTAACTGTTGTTTGCCAGAGCTAAAGATACAACTCTGTTTTTTATGTTTGGAGTGATGAGGGGACAGAAGTACAAGGAGAATGGTAGGTGGTAAATAGATAAGAGGGCTTACATCATAGATGTAAAACAGTAAAAAATCTAGGTACCTTTGTGAAACTGCTGAAAGCCTCTGGAACATAATACTGATAGTACTTGCTGGACATATCCAAAAAATAATATTTTTGTTTTATTTTTTATTTGTTGGTTTATTATTTCTAAATCATGTAAATGTGCATTGGTTTGCCAGAACCTCTGTGGTCAGAAAAGCATAAATGTAAATAATTGTTTATTGTGTTTCAGGGAAAGCAGAAAGATGGATCTCCATTTGGAGAGTATGGTGGTTGGTACAAGGCTTGCAAAGTGGACAGGTCAGAATTATTTACTTGCATAGGATAATGTTCACTGTTGCTACTATAAAAATCTTGAAATGTTGAGAAACAGCATTTATTTTCCACCCCTTGCAGCCCCACCGTGACGACCACACTGAAGAACCTGGGTGCTCTCTACAGGCGGCAGGGCAAGTTTGAGGCTGCTGAGACTCTGGAGGAGGCTGCGATGCGCTCCCGAAAACAGGTTTTCCATTTCTTACTGATTTTAAATGAAATTAGTCTTTGGAGGAACCATTTCACAAAACAGAAACCCTAACTGAGCTGGACATTTTAACACATTCTTGATGTTTGCTGTAGTGCAAAAAGTATGTGAACACAAAACATCATATTTTGTTGAACATCTTAAAACTCAGTTAAAACTACAAACATTAATGTGATATTTGATCTCATATTTGCTGCTGTAATAAGACAAACACTCTGGGATCATTGTAAACTTTGCAGTTAACACCCTTTACCAAAACAAGTTCCACATTCCTGTGTGCGACACTGAAGGGTCATTGAGGTCTCTGGTATGACCTATTCTGTCACTACTGTTTGTCTGTAGAAACTGCGTAGCTGTGTGATTGATTTTATGCACCTGTTAGCAATGAATGTGGCTGAAATAGCCCACATCCTTTTGGCCTCTGGGTCTTATGTTTCAGAAAGTGGCATTAAACATTCACAACATTTTGGCTAGTTTTTTCTATTGTTCATGATTTTTGGGTTTACGCACCTTCTGTTATGAGAATATTCATTCATCTCGAATGGACACTTTTTGCAGGGTCTGGACACAGCCCATAAGCAGCGCGTGGCAGAGGTGCTGGGGGATCAAGAGACTCGGGAAAAGCAGCGCAGCAGAGAGAGCCTGACCTCTGACACGGTGAAGTACGAGAGCGGCCCTGATGGAGGAGAGGAAGTGAGTATGAGCGTGGAGTGGAATGGGGTAAGTACAGTACACACTGCCCAGCCACACACATACTTGCACGTATACATCGTTCGTGGGTGATATACGAGGGCACGCAGCAGAGTCAGGTTTAAACTGAGAGTAAGACATGAGGGGTCAAGACAAATGTGTACACAGAAAAATTACAGAGAATAAAATTAGAGAATAGTTTCACTCCTTCATATTTTTGGAAAACCTGGAAAACCTGTCCTTCATGCGTTGACAGCAAGTTTCAGTAGAGACGTTTGTTCTGAGTGACTACATTCAGAGACAGAGCACTTGTTATTTTATTGATTAGCTATCACTTATTGTTTTTATTTAAAGGTTAAACAAGGGTCTGAATCTCTTGTAAGTTTAGAAATGGGATACAGTTAATGTAATTGTCTTTTGGTAACTAGAGAACACTGATCTTTCTCACGCTATCTCACTGCCTTGTCAAGAGAGAAAAATTATGCTTCTCATATTTTAGATCATTTTAAAATTTAGGTACAGTACTGTGGCATTATTCATATCCAGAACACACATCATTAGTTTGGACCTAGTGAGTAAGTAAATAGCCATTTTATTGTTACTGGTAATAGTTGTAGTCACAGGAAGTGATACGTAATGCAGTAGGACAGTTTTGCTGGAGTTGTTGGAGTTGTTGAAACTGGTCATATGGTAAACAGCTTTTGCAGGACCACTCGCAAATTCCTTATTTATAAAATTTTGACAGTATTGGAAATGAGACCAATGCTACTGTATTTAGAGGTTCTGGGTGTAATATGATGTTAATGTTGACTGAGTGTCTGATTTGTCATACTGCTCTAATATGACCTAATATGACCAGTAACCTTGCTAGTCATGTATTATCTGAACGTAACCCTAGTGATTTCTCCTCCTAATCATTCCTCTTTCATCACATATTTGCATCTCGTGTTGTGTCTTGCTTATTGAAACATTTTCTCATAATTCACAGTACTGTGCACACATTTTTGGCATTTAATAAAAATAATATGTAAAGTCATTTATCTTGGTGGTAAGCATTTATATGTATAAATACACTAACATATAAATAACATATAAATAATAAATGTTTATTTTACGTGCCAGTGTTTTAGCTTAACCATTTCCAAACCTCTACTTGATGAAGCCCAAAAGACAGTTGCTGTTTGGATTTAAATTAGCAAGTACTAGCAAGAGTCTTTGTTTAAATAAAGGAGCATGGAGAACCATGTTTACAGAGTAGCGTCCAGAGTAGCACCTAGGTGGGCTCGGAGTGACTCAATAAGATCCTGGTAGGTTGTCATAGAGCATCCCACAATTAATGGAGTGTGCCTGGGAAGGATGCATAGAGCGAACACAAAGTTTCAGGTGGTCCCACCGATGCTCTATTGGGTTCAAGTTTGGGCAATTAGGGGGACAGGATAGTATTTGGAAGTCCTGGTGATGCTCTTTAAACCAGTGTTGGACATTACTAGCTATGTGACCTGCCCCGTTGTTTTGCTGGAAGATCCAATCTGCCCCAGGGAAGACAATCAGCATGTATGTGTGTATGTGATCTGCAAGGATGAATCCATACCCAAATCAGTTGAGAGTGTCTTCCACGTGGATGAGTGGGCCCAGAAAATGCCAACAAAACATTATATATATATTTTTGGCCAGGTAGTGCAGTTTACATCCAATAACAATTTTATTTAAACAGTCATTTGTTAGATTAAATTAGTCACTGATGGAATTTAACAAATCCATGCAATGACCGGAGTTCACCAAAGGACATGTTCCTTTTTCTGCATTCCACTGATCAACACATTAATATAAATTATTTTTATTTACAAAGAGGGCTTTTTATTTTCCACTGTATTAATGTTTATTTGTATATATTAATGATTTATTTTTTATGAGCTTTTGTTTTTAATGGAGTTTAAGTTGAAGAGTGACTTGAGAACTGAATATCCTTCCACAGGTAATAGTGCAGCACTGCTACCACTGAGATAAATAGTTTAAAGCAGTTTTCTGGCAGCCAAAGACTTGCACAGTACTGTATGTAAAATATTTGCCTATTTAATATAATTGTGGAATAAACATGGTTTGGAAATGCAAATTCCTAATGCTTCTGTGTGTGAAATCCATGATCACAAGCTGTGATCTAACATCACTCAAGAAGACGTTACTAAGCAAGACAAGTCACGTGGGCTGTGTTAATGAGCAGCAGTCGACTGGTCACAAGCTAATATGACATTGCACTTAGCCTGAAACAGTGCACTTAGTGAAATGCTGCACTGTTGACTAACTTTTCTCAAAGGAATCTGATCATGTTTTCCCGTAGAGGCGAGTTGTAGTTGCTGTTTTTGACCCTCACACCTCTGCTGTAGTCCCTCTGCAATTCTGGATCAAACTCTCCTGCTCCCGTAGCAACAGTAGCCCTAGCAGCGAGACAACCAATCAGCATTCCCCTCCGAAAGAGGCTGCTCTCAGCGCAGACTGGGGGGAGACTCTAGTCACATCCATCAGGCTGGTTAGACTGTGTCCTCATGCACCCTCATTCTCCTGCTTCCTCTCTGTCTCTCGCTCTCTCACTCTCTCATAAGCAGTGCTATCTCTCTTCTCCTTGTTTGTCACTCACATTAAGCACAGCCTTAGTGGCTGTATTATATGCTACTAGACCTAAGAGAGAATTAATACATTATATGTTTGACTATCTCTGACATATACTGACATGTTTGTTTGCCACATACATCACACCAGGCTGCCATACACTCTCAGTAGCTTATATATGCATTCAGCAGGGTCTCACACACATTCATGTACATGTTGGGGTCACACATAACGTGTTGGCGTGGGCTGTGTGTTCTGTACTCCTCTGTTGTGTGGTTTTAATGTGTGCTCTGTTTTGCATGCTCTGACCTTTCGTTTGTATATGTGTGCATGTTTTGGGGTATTTTGCTTGAAACTAAACATGTTCCTGGAAATGCTCTCTCTGTTTCTACTTATTAACATATTTATCTTGTCACTTTTTTCATCATGGTCAGTTTCCCTGTTACGTTTGTGCTTCTCTGCTCCTTCGTGTCTCTATTATTTGTTAACAGGTGTTTTTTTCTGGTCTGAAATGAGATGCAGCTGTAGAGAATAGCCTATGACTTTGAACAGCTCTTTCAAAAGATTTGTTCAACCCTCTATTGCACAATGTTGCCTCAGGTTAACAAACCCATTTTCCTTACTTCTCAATATCCTGATACATATTTAATGACAATCGAAGCATTAATAATGAAGGAAAGAATGTAAATAAACCACTAAAGTCTCAGTTGCACTATTTCCTAGTGGGCATTTTTAAAGCTCGTTTTTGGCATGGTTCAGATTGTGGAGAACACACATTTTTTACATTTTACATTTAGTATCAAACAAAAAGCTGTTATGTTTTCTTGAAGCAACATTATGTGACATAGGAATAGACAATGCGTCTTATATAGTGATAACTGCAGTTATCGTTTAGTTTTTAGTTTTTATCACACTTATTCAGTGTTTATATAATTTTTGATATAATATTTGATATAGTACTTGTGGCTAGAAGTATATAGCAGTTAATTCTGCCATGTATCACTCAGCATATTAGTATCATAGCATAGTGTTAACTGCTAATTGTGTTTTTACATGATTGTTTAGAGTGCAAGAAATTAAAACATGATTGTTCAGTGAAGTACAACAGCTTTCCCTTAAATGTAACATGAAAAATAATTATATTTTTTATATTATATTTCCTCTTTTTTGCACATACATATTGAGGTATGACAGCTATAATGTATTCAACAATCAAAAACTAAAGAACACTTTCAGTTACTGTGTGATGCCTTGAAGATTAGACACGATGCTGTGTATTTCTTTGCTTGCTCATAGAATTTAAATCTAAGAGGAATGCTGGCTTGCTGGTCCTTTCCTTATTATTTATTTCAGTGATTGAATTCTTTTAAGTTGGCTTGGTTTATCACATAACACAAGTTCAGGATGAGAACTTGCTTATTTCCTTTTTTTCTCAGCTCTGTATGTTAGTGATGCTTCTGTCTACAGTTTACTTCTACAGCTGGGTAAACTGTTTGACCTGGTGCTAATTTTGTTCTGGTCAGTCTTCCTCTTTCCTCCTGCTTGTGTTTTGTATGTTTGTCCACTCATTCTCCATCTGTCCTCTTCTCTCTCGTACTTTCAATGTTCTGTCTCCCTACTAATGTGACGTTTTTTGTTTCTTCTGCTCTGCAACCTCTTTCTCCCTCTCTCTCGCTCTCTCTCTCTCTCTTTCTCACACTCTCCTCCTTTTCTCTACTCTTTCTCTCTTCCTCTTTTATACTCTCTTTCTCCCTCCCTCTATCTTGTGTGGTTGGCAGGTGTAACTCCAGATGCCTTGTTGTGGTTGTAGAACTTATCTTCTGCATGATGGATGCTCGCCTCGCCTCCCTCTCCAGCTTTGCCGTTTTCCGTCTGCTCTCTCCGACTGGTTCCTTTCTTCCTCTTCCTCCTTTGGGCACAAGCAGGCCAAAGCAGGCTCAAATGGGCTGCCCCAAGGCTTATGCAGGCCAGGCCTGGCTTTTCCTGTTTGCCAGTTGACCCAAGTGTCTCACAGCACTGTATAACTATATAATTATTATATTTATATCTTTAATTCTGTCACTGGAGGAACCTTTTCTTATCTGTCTATCTGTGTGTATGTCCTTTAATCTGAAGTTCAGTCTGCCACATTCACTTCTCTGTCACTAACTGACTTGTAGAGCTCTTCTGTGTAATGCTGTGGTTTCACAGGTCTCCCTCATATACCGGTTTCTCCCTCTGTCACAGTCTGCCAGCATATAAGGTTTTCAACCCTACTGGTTTGTGCTAGTGGCAGGAAATGCTAACTAGAGCCCAATCAGTATATTACTTGGATGAAAACATTGGCCGATATTGATAACCCATGACTGTATTGGTAAAAGTGTTGGTGGTTAGCATCTCTTTTTGGCCATATGCACCATCATATGCAATTTAAACAGTGATTTTTTTTGATGATCCTTGGATGTATTGATGTATTTGACAGCATTACAGGTTGAACTGGTAGATTTGAATACAAAACATGATCATAGTAAATTTCTGCTGTTTGCATTTCAGAAATATGACCTAACCTAAACCTGACATAATCATGACATCATATTTCATAATTCACAGTGGACTACTAAGAAAGGCACTATATAACTACTAAAGCAGAAAATTTAAATCTGACTTATGAATTTATGAAGACATTGGCTGATGCTATGGGTTATTATTAGAATTTAAAATTTGTATCATATCATTGCAGCATCTGAGTGAGATCTGTGACACCATGTACAGATGTTTGTGTTTGCCCACTGTTTCAGCCGTGCAGTAAAGCTCAGTTTATTTCAGGAGTCATGTCTGTGCACGCTCCTGTCTCTAAGTGACTCGCTGTAACTGTGTTTTGCCGCAACTTTCTGTACAGTGGCATGATTGTACCTTGGAGCTGCTGTCTAAACTTGGTGTATAATAATGTTATTATGCTCCACCCTTCCTGTCTTCACGTTACGTCATACTGATCATTAATGCGAGGCCACTGTGTAGATCACATAGGATAAGGCAGGAAAAGAATTCAGATGGGCAGATGAGTAGAAAGAGAATGAGATGGAATGAATAAGGGCATGATTGTGGAGTCTGAGGCTCCTGTTTTCTTTCTCTTACTAATCTGCTATCTGGTGTTGCTGCATCTTGTGTCTTTCTTAACATCTAATAAAACTTACTCTGTGCTTACCACAGCCTCTGCCTGTTTCCTCATTCCCCTCTCTTATATCCATGTCTGTGTGCGAGTGCTTGTGTGTGCATACTTGAGCTCCATTTCACACCTTTTGATGCAACATGAAAGGCCTAAAAGTGGACTGTGTATATGTCTTTGCAATCCTTGGTCTCTTTGGAGGTGGTCCAGGTTTTTCTTACTGCGTATAAGTCTTCCATCTTTCTCGACCTTGTCATTCCTCCCCTGCACATCTTTGGCTATTTCTTCTGCATCTCCATGCCTTGCTGAGCTATCAGGATGAGGAGCTGACCTCAGGGCTCCCAGCAGAGGAGACTGCAGCAGAGCCAAGAGGGGTAATTCAAACAGGACGAGTGGTATTGATCCCCAAAAACAACGTATTCATCTAAGAAGTGCCAAATGTCTTTAATGTGTGGCTACAGAAAACAACACAAATACTAATGTAAACAGTGAACTAGTATATATTTTGGTTTTTACTCCAAAAAAAAAAATTATTACTTTAGAGCAGTATAAAATAAGGTTAAATGGAACATCTGTTGTCTACTTTAAGTTTAAATAGCAACATGAGAACTGAAATGCAAATAAGACTGCATATCTGCACTATGCATGTAAACCAATGTCGCTCATATTTCCTTACTGGTGTGAAACATGCAACTATTCTGACTATAACCCTATTATCTAATTATATTAAAATATATAACATAGTATTATGAATGCTGCATCATTAGCCTTGACTATTGAGTTTGAGAGGTTGATGATTTGGCCCAACACAGAGCAACTGCTTGAGATAACATGGTTGAACATGACTGTGTGTTTGAGAGTGGACTTACATGCACCCATGTGCAGAAAAAGTAAACATGTATCTGTGTGTAACACCAAAGTGTCTGTGTCTGCAGGACGGCTCAGGCTCGTTGAAACGCAGTGGCTCCTTCAGTAAACTCCGGGCCTCAATCCGCCGCAGCAGCGAGAAACTTGTCCGCAAACTTAAAGGAGGCAGCTCACGAGAAAACGAACCCAAGAACCCTGGGTAACTATCACCACTTCCCTCACAGACTATTCCCCTCCCAGTAGCCCACCCTATCCAGCTGCGGACCAGGCCTTCGGTAGGACACCTAAGCACTCACCAAACATTGAAAAACTGACAGGGTGGGTGCATTGTGGTGCAAAGACCCACTCAAATCTCTAAGACGAGATTTTATACGACTTATTAAGGTTTAATAAACTGAAGTGATGGATGTGGTGCAATTTCATACTTGACTTTTAGGCATACGGGAATGTAAATATGCGCAAAGGAATTTTAAAGGGCCATGGATAGAGAAAAGAACTGCAGTAGAGCAGTGTAGCAGTACTGCAATAGAGCAAGATAAAGTGGAAAGAAATGTAAATTCTCAGAGTGTCAGAGAATTGGTACTCAGAGGAAATCAAAAAGTTCTGAGGGCTGTGTCCCCTGAGTACAGAGCCGCAGGAGTTCTCTAGGGTCAGATAGGGAATACCGAAGAAAGCAATCTCAGAGAGACTTTGGAAAGTGGGAAAGGAATGAAGAATAAGTGCCTCTCATGGGCCTCAATTATCCGTTTGACTCTCCACTGGAACCTTTTTTTTTCCCACAACCATACTGCACCTGTCCTTATCTACAATCAGTGGCACAGGCTTTGTACTGTAGGTTAGGTGAGAACTGGATGTTTATTATGGAGCAACAAACACATGGCAGCCCTTGATGGAACTGGGTTACAAAACTGTCCTAAAGGGAAGCGAACAAAACTACATTTCAATACACTTTATATATGCAATCTCTCTCTTTCTGTATATCTGTTTTTTTCTTTTCTTTCTCTCTCCCCCTCTCCTTATCTCTACTTAACCCTCATAAGGGATGAAGGGGTTGACTTGCTTAATTAACTTGAGTCTACTTTTGCACAAATATGGGCCTGCATAACCCTGATGTATACAGAAAAACAATGTGTTTTTAATGCATTGTTGATGCATTACACTGTAGACTCGTGTGTCTGTTATTTCAGTCACTCATTGCGGTTGTAACATGATTTGCCAAATGTCACTAACTTAATTCTGCTGTCAGCCTTTCATCCTGTAACATACTGATGTTTTTTTATTTATGAAACTCAAAAGGGAAACAGCAGTTGCACTTTTTGCTGGGTCACCATACAGCCTTCACTTTCATAATGATATACAGGTATCAGTGTGAGCAAAAGATCCATGCTGTCCTGTATGGTTACTGAGGAAAAACTGTTTCCTTTTTGAATTGTTTTCCTGCACGGCCTGTTTCAGCTTGTGTTGTTGAACTCCTTTTTTATGTCCTGTTTTAATTTATTTTCTGCCCTCTTTATTTTCAAATAAACATGTTTTAAGGTTTTATTTTTTATGTTAACTTTAATGTCTTTTATGATTTGCCTCAGTGCTGTGTGACTTTTATGACGTGTCTTGATTTGGTCTGCATGGGCATCTTTTGTGTGAATATTTTATTTTCGTTTCTTTCGGCTGTTATAAAGTTTAACTGAATAAACTTTTCCGTGCAAAGTTGCTGTCTACAGCATGCCTGCTTACTCCATTTTCTCACTCAGACTTTTTTACTCTCAGTTCCAAGTTTTCTGCTTGAATTGTCTCTTTATCTTCCTCTCCATTTTCCTCCTCCTCTGTCAGATCCTATTACATCTCTTCTTTCCCCTTATATATATCCTCTCTCTGTCATGCTGTCGTTTTGTTTCATCTTTTGTCTCTTTTAAATTCTGTCTCCTCTCCTCCACCTCCTCTCCCCAAGTCTTGTCTGTCATTTCAGCTTCTATTCAGACAGTGTTGTGTGTTTCTGCCCTTGTTTTTATCTCATTATGTAAGACACTGTAACAGACGATATTCTACTACGCTAGTTAGGGAAAAGCCCAGAGGCTCTACAACATCATAGTACTGAAGAACTCTGCAGTAGTGGGAACATGACTGTTTTTATTTTTTAAAAGGGGACTGTCCGGCAGTATTGTCAATTAATTTTGAGATCCCAGAGAAGTAGGGTGGGGTGGGGGAATTCAGAGTGTCCACTGTCGAACGTCCTCTAACAAAACAATAACACTCATCAACACCTATCACCAATGCTCAGCACCCCCGATCAAATAACATTAAACTGTGCATACAATTTAATAAATAACATTTGTAGAAAAAGCCACATTAACGTGTGTTCCCTGTAGAGGGTGCGTACACTCACCCAGCACCTCATTATGTACACCTTCTTGGATCCACACTCACTGTCTATTTTATCGGCTCCATGTACCATATCAGTGCGCTCTGTAGTTACACACTTACAGATGGTGGTCCATCTGTTTCTCTGCATACTTTATTATTCCACCATGACAATGTTTGTTGGTCAAGACCCACCGGGACCACCACAAAGCATGTATTATTTGGGTGGTGGATAATCCTCAGCACGGCAGTGACACTGACGTGGTGGTGGTGTGTTAGTGTGTGTTGTGCTGGTGTGAGTGGATCAGACACAGCAGTGTTTAAACACCTTAGTGTCACTGCTGGACTGAGAATAGTCCACCAGCCAAAACTATCAAGCCAACAGCATCATGTGGCCCTTGATAAATAACTAGAGGATGACTGACACAAACTGTAGTAACAGAGGAGTCATTGAATTTCCAAGGTTGACCAACAGCCCTAAGTGGCTAATAGAGTGGACAGTGATTGGACAAAGTGTTTAAAAACAACAGGCAGCACTGCTGTGTCTGATCCACTCACATCAGCGCAACACACAATACCACTACATTAGTGTCACTGCAATGCTGAGAAAGGCCCGCAACACACATAATAGTGCAACGGTGGTCAAGGAGGTGTACCTAATAAAGTGCTTGATGGAAAGTCAGCTAAATGTGTCATTTGACTGGGGGTGGTCAAACTCACATCAGACTGTTGAGCACTGCATGTTTTTCATTGTGTGGGCCGAGATGTGGCCTTATGTTGTATGGTGACACTAATTTTTGTGTGACTTTAATTAACATGGTTAACAAACACAAAGCACCACACCACAGCCTCCCCCTCCAACCCCAACCCCCTCCCCCCACCCTTACCCTTTGAACTGACTGACATGTGCTTGCATGTGGCTCTCTCGGACGCAGCATGAAGAGGGCCAGTTCACTTGGTGTTCTCAACGAGCCGGGCAAACCTGTGGGAGAACTCTTTAAAGTAAGGAAGTATATATCTCTCACTCAGATTCTCTCTCTTCCTGCCTCTTAACCCCTCACACTCTCTCAAACTCTCTCTTCTTTAGTCTTTTTCTTCTTTCTGAAACGTTCAAAACGTCCTCTCTCTCTTTTCACTCTACCTCATTGAACAAATTTCCCTCCGTTTCCGGTTCCTTTTCTGGGCCATCTGCCACTTCTGTATTTATTCTATTCTAACTCTTCCTCTTACGCCAGCACAGGCCAGCGCCCCCAAGCCCTGCCAAAGTGCTTTGACCAGCTATTGATTGATTATGTTTGTGTGAATGACACCACAGTCACAGACTAACAGGTTATGTTCCATTGTGTCCACTAATCTCTAGTTTAACCCCAAACAACTTTATGAAGTTATGTGCCGCCAATGACTGAATTCCTCACCACTTAACTGACTTGGTATATTCAATCACAAAACTTACAATCCTGTTTCCCCAAAATTAGGGATGTTTTGCAAAATGTAGATAACCACAGAATTCAGTGAAGTGCATATCAAATTATATATTTAGTTGAAAAAAAACATTTACACAGACAACATATTTAAATTAGTTTTTTGAAAAATATATGGCCATTTTGAATATGTTGCCAGCAACATATTTACCACTGTGTTCATCTTTTCTTCTGTTAACACTGTACACATTCGGGAACTGAGAAAATCATTACTGCAGTTGAAAGTAAAATATGTTTATTCTTGTTTGATTTAGGCTTTCAGCTGCTCAGCAGTTCTGGGGCTCATTGGGTGTGTTTCTTTCTTATAATGCGCCAAATGTTTTCAATGGGTAGTCCTGTCTGGACTGCAGGCCGGCCAGTTGAGTGCTTTGACTCGTTTACGATGGAGCCGTGCTGTTATAATATGTGCAAAATATGGTTTGTCGTTGTCTGACATTAGCAAGATATTCCCTGCAAAAGACATCGTCAGGATGGCATCATATTGTCATGTCAGCAGAGAGTAAGAGGACCCAGGAAGCACTGTGCTTTCAAACAAGTTCTCTTTAATGAGCACAGCAGCAGTGAAGACTGCCACACAGTGCTGCTCAACAGCCAAGATAGCTGGCAGGTTATCAACAGCCATACATGCCAGCAAAACGGTAGGCCTATCACTGCATCTCCAGCCGACTTAACAGCCCCACAGTCCAGCACAACTCAAAGTACATACATATAGCTTAAACAATCAGTCCCCATTTCCATGTTTAAGTGTCTATATCTCCATATTCTTCTTCTGCATGGCCATGCCTCTCATGCATTTTTGGCCAAACAAGCCAGCAGCAGGACACCACACTAAGTTGCTCCAAAACCTGTAAATGTAATTCAGCATTAGTGGTGCATTCAAAGATGTGCATACTATCCCAAATACTGGCTTTAGTGCTGATGGCAAGCCGGATGGTCCCTTTACGCTTTGGAAAAGCTAAGACTTTCAAATTTTGATTTGTTGGACCACAGGAAGATATTTCACTTCGGCTAAGTCGGTCATAATCGAGCTCAGGCCCAGAGAAGGCGTCAGTATTTTTGGATCCTGTTTATGTCTAGTTTCTTCTTTGCTTGGTATACTTTTAACCTGTGTTTGTGAATGGGCTGTTTTCATAGACGGTAGGTTTTGAAGGCTGGCCTGTGCTCAGGTTATGATTCCACTACAGAATCATTGTTTTTTATGCAGTGCCACCTGAGGGCCGGAAGATCACAGGCTTTGGGCCTTGCCCCTTGCTTATAGCTTTCTCTGTAAATTATAATATCTCAATAATTTTATGTTATTGACTGTTTTATACTGAGAAACATTAATTATAAATTATTGCGCTTACTTGCCCACACAGTCATTTTACAGAGGATTGATCTCTCCCCATCTTCATTCTGAAAGACATCCTTAATCTCTGCCATGCTCTTTTAATGTCAGGTATAGGTCAGTAACATTTTATGCTGTTGCTGACCTGTACCTGAACCTAATTAGCTGTGAGATGCTGCACCAGGTGTTTTTTTTTTTGCATCACAAAACTTTCCCAATCTTTTGTTGCTGCTGTCCAGTGTTTTTAAAAACATGTTGCTGGAATTAAATAAAATAGAAAGAAAGTCCCATATTTCATATGTTGTCTTTGTACTGTTTTTAATTAATTATAGCGTTTAAATGATTCACACTTCGGAGCATTCTGTGTTTATTTACATTCCAACCGCATCCCGACTTTTTTTCTATTTACTCTTTTTTCTTTGTTTGAAATTTAGAAATGTTTTTCCAAATGATTTTCCAGCATCTAAACAAAATACAGGCCATTATGGACTTTATTCCTTTATACAGGACTTTATACAGTGCACTGTTAAAATACTCACTAATGCACTTTAAATCTGTTAAATCTTAAATGCCTGAAGAGAATGCAGGTTTTGACCCACAGCTGTTGCTAGTCTAGTTGGACTAGAGTGCACGTGTTGTCCCTCAGGTACGCCTCAGTCTCTCATCATTGGAATCAGTAAACTGTACACCTACATAAGATTTGTGATCGCACTGGGTTATAAAAGCCTTCTTTTGATTCCAGCCCAGCTAAAAATACGACTTAGTGTTCTATAGCCGTTTTGATGCACTGAAGGATTACCTGTGGTCCTGAAAGCATGCTTAAAATAGGTCGGAGATGACCGTTAGGGATCTTTTTCTCACAGTCACCTTGCAGTTGATCGGATTTTGCCTGTTTGAACTTTCTCTATTTTCTTTCCACCTCTGCATCCTGAACAGGAGCGAAATAATCGTCTGAGGATGAGTCGGGACCTGAGCGCCAGTCACACTGATCTGGCGCATTGAAGGTCTGCGTGGGACGTCCTGAAGGAGAGGGTTACGGACAGGTCATGGAATTTGAACGGCCTCTACAACCTCTCCCAGCCTCAAAGGCTTTTATTAGATGGAAGAGCTGACCCATTACCCGGTGTACAAATGTAACACAAACAGTTATGTGCAACTAACAATCATGCGTTCTCCACTCACTCCCAAGCAAATCACAGCGAGCCAGAATTCAGCTTCAGGCAAAACACTATCTACCAATTAAGAGTCCCTGAAGTAAAATTGAACTCTGTCAGCACACTATTCACGCTCAGGTTGGGGGTCGACACGTTCACTGCACTTTTGACCCAGTGATGTTGCTGGTTCTGCTTTTTTTCCTGTATGTTCTTTAATGCCACCCATGTGGGCTGTATATGTGTCTATATGAAGGACATGGTGACTTGTGACTGTGTGATTTGCATATGTGCTTATAGGTATGGAAATAGTCTGAATGGCTGTTCTGTCTTTGGTCTGTTTTGTTTTCTACTCGATTTGGTTATGTAAAATGATGCCACTGACAACCCAGACATTTACATTTGGTAATCCTTTCTGTAACATTAGAAGTTCAGCTTTCTTTAGAGGATTTTGTCCCAGTACAACCCTATCCCTATGCTAATTTATTTCCTAGATGTATTGTGATTTTATGAAGGTCTCTGTTTACATTTAGTAATGCACATTACTGCGTTAGGTTTTACTTCAATTTTGACGAATGGCGGTGTTGACTTTAAGAAGCCTTAAATGCTTTTAGTACCAGTAAGAAGAATGTGGATCAAGGGTTTCTCAGGAGTGAAGGAGCAGATTTTGGAATAGCAAGGAAAACTGCACTTAATTGATCTCATAGAGTTTAGTTATGGTCAATGGCGTTTATCTGTTACAGCAGTAAGTTATTATTATCATTTTTTGTACCTCAGTTTGAGCTGTTACGCTTTCTTTTATAAATATAACATATTAAATTGACTTGGGTGAGTTGATGGACTGGCTCTGTTTAACTCATCAGACTATGTGACTAGCTTCTCACAGTACCTGTCAGATTTTTGTGATTGCAGATTGACAGTTGAGACAATTTCTAATTGTCTCTTGTCATCAACTCAGCTACATTAATCCACATGGGGTTCAAAATACTGTTACGCTATATAAAAATGCACTGTAAGGAAAATTCTATCCTAAAAGTTTAAGCTTACAGGAGGTTGCAAACAGCGTGCCTTGAGATGTCGCTACTGATGGAAGTAGGGGTGTGTACTTTTTGCTCGGTGTGTAAATGATTACAGTTATTTCTTTTACTATTTTTGGAATAAATAAGTGGGCAAACCTCAGAAAACCGACTCCAAATTCTCTTTATGCAGTAGTGTCTAGTAAATTCTGAATTTCATTTAATGCAGGTTTCTGTTTTGTGTAAACTGCATGTACCTGCTCTGCATTGGGCTGCATTATGACAAAGTGCAATATTGTAGCTGCTCTGTGTGTTGGTTCTGTTTGACCTTATATACACCACCTCCTACTGACAAAAGCGGCTTAGCTTGGTGTCTTTGTGATTAAATTTGTGATTAAATTAACGTCTGCTTTTTTGTTTGTGTCTGATGTATCATGATATGTCACTCTTTTGAACTGTTGCTTTATATATGTGCATGTTAAAGGGCCCATATCTTGGAAAACTGAATTTCCTTCATTTTATTAAATAAAGGAGTCTGAAATCATATGTGAGCATTGTCAACGTTTCAACATTTACCCTTCACTCCCCAGCCCATGCAGTCCGGGTTTGGACACTACACCGTAAAAACAGCCCGATGGCACAGGAACCCACCCATATACATATAGTATATCCAACATGTCCACTCAGATTGAAGTCATAACAAAGGTTTCAGTTGAAGTCTATTCTGATTGAGGCACAATACAGGACAATCAGCCAATCAGAATAAAGCTCATATATTTTTGATTAGTCTTGAAGGTACACTAATACAAACAACCTGTTTTATTTTTAATGGATAAAGAGAGGCTGGAAAAGAGTCATGTAAAATTAACTGTAGCCATTTTGGTACTTAAACCACACAAACCTTCTCAATATGTACAATATGGGCCCTTTAAACATATGACTAAATATCAGTTGCCTTTATACTTAAGTACCAATTGCAAGTACATATGGAGGATACAAGATCTTAATTCCTCAATGATTTGGGAGCACCTGGATGAAAACAGGAGTTTGGGTTTATTGTGTTTTTGTAGGTTGATGGAACATTTTTCTCTATTTTACCACGAGCACACGATATAGCAGATACCCTTTATGTGTGAATATGAATGCATTTATCTCTACATACCTTTCCTACAAGTCAGACTATCTTTGTCTGACCACCTCACTTCTCAGGCTGCCTGCTGTGTTAACCTGTCTGTCGTGATATATAGATGTTTGGATTTTTGGGCAGTAGTAAAAATGTACATGCTTCAATAAAGACAACAAAAACGGCTTTTTATTTACATGCAGCATTTGGACAGTGCTGAACTCCAGTGACAGACGGAGTGCAGGAATCCTATTGCTTTTGTTAAGATTCTTTTAAGATTTCTTGTTGTTACATTGTTGAGATTTTTCATCTTCTCATTTTTCTTCTCCTGCCCAAAAAGCAAATTGTGCCAAACAAACTGTAAGTCAGACACAAAACTTGGAGGATAAGTCTTACTCCTTCCTCGTATCCAAACAAGCAAGAGTAGCCTGACCAGATTAAAGTCATGTCATAGTGCATATTCCATCATGAGGACAACCTTCATTAAGTCGGTTAGTTCTCATGCTTGTGGAAACAATACCAGGAATTACTATAGCGTCTTTGGAGGTCCATTTTGATTTCTACTTTCTACTTCTAAAATGTCATGAAGTAATCAGTGCTTAGGCCTATTAACAGCTGCCCATGACTCTATAACTTGGCTGCATTATTACCCTGGCAGACAGTAGGCTTTGGAAACAAGTCTTCATTGCATGCAGGACAGCGAAGGCAGGCTACTGAAACTAGCCAATGCACTAACAGCAACTATTTTAAGTGACTGGACAAGCAGCTCCTACTTTTAACAAGTTGTTTCACCAACTTTTATGACTACAAAGTTCAAACAGTTAAAAAGACCACTAGATTGTAATCCACCGTCTGAGGCACAGTTTTACTGTGGTTTAAATCCTGCTAAACAAATAGACTGTTCTTGGTTTCACTCGGAAACGATTTATCATTTTTTTCGTCCCACAGGGTTCAGTTACAGGGCCACTGCTTTTCAGGCTGACCAGTTTAGCTCCATCTATACAACCTAAAGGTAACCTGTGTGTAAATGTGAAACCCTGAGCTCTGTTTTATCCTGCATGTAAAATGCAGTCACTGAAGGAGCTTTATATAATTTAACAAATAGAAAACTGAATTTGTTCACAAACAGAAAGTGTGCAGCAGCAGTGAGCCTAACAAAAACAACTAGAGAACTCATATATACCCTCCATTCTGAAAGAACTGCACTGGCTGCCTGGATATTGAGGCTTCAAATGACCTTAAGGAGCACCTGCTTAGCCTCTTGAATGTCTGTATGTTCCAACACACTATTTAGATGTCCAGGTAGTGGCCATCTGACAGTCCCTTCTGTAAAACACAGAAAATGTAGGGAGGCCTGCAGGCAACAGTTGAAAACACATCTCTTTAATTTAGTGTTTAATTACACTGACATACCAAAAGTCATGAGATAGCAGTATGAAAACTGATTATAAAGCGGTGTTATCTCACAGGATGGCTTGGGAACCACCACACCTGTATTGAACTCTAATAATTCACGTTGCTCTGCTATTCGCACACTGGCCAGTCTTCAACCTTATACAACCTTATACAGATAAGACCGTTCCCAAGCTGTCCCCTGAAGTAACACTACTTCATAATCAATTTACATACTCCTGTCCCAAAACTGCTGTTTTGGTATCTGTTTTTTTTTTCAGTTAGATCTGTCTATCTTGTTATTTAATTGTGATTTTAACTGAATACAGGTTATTGTTTAACTTTTAAGCTTGATCGCTTGTCTGTAAAGTGCTTTAGGCTGCCATCGGTATGAAAAGTGCTCTATAAATAAATATATCAGTGTCCATGAGTCCACAATCAATCAAGAATAGTGTATATGGAATAACAGTATGGAGAAAGACACTACTCATGAGGCAGAACATTTCTGTTTCCTAAGGACCACCTGTATGAGCCAAAACACTACTGTGATAATGATGGTGGATGAGGCACAAATGATTTTAAGGCTTAAATGAGAGTTCCTATATATGATGTTGAACATTGCAATCCAGCACAAGAACGTCATCTCAGCAGTGAAACACGGTGAAGGTAGTATCATGATTTGGGGCTGATTATCTAGTGTATTGGACTAGGAGCTGTAAATTCTGGATCATGTCAAAAATTCTGCAGGGGAAAGTTGGGAGATTCAACCATGATGTGAACCGTAACAGAAGGCGGGTCCTGTAGAAAGACTACATCTCTTCCAAGAGTGGCGGTAGCAGAGGACATGTTGCTATTTACAATGGCTGAGTTAAAGTCCAAACCATAATCCAATAAAAATGTTGTGACGGGAACAAAAGGTGTGTCATTCATGCAAGAAAGTCTGCCAGCACTGAAGCAGTTCTGTAAGGAGGAATGAGCCAAGATTCTGCCAAGTCAGTGTGCAAGACTGATCAACAGTTACAGGAACGGCTGGGTTGCTGTAATGGCAGTTCCCAAAAACAGAGATTCGCTACTTTTCCAACCAAGACAGTTCATTTTCTTAGCTGAATAAATGAATGAAGATTATATAATTGTCTGTGTGGTTTTATTGGATTCTCTTTATTGTTGGGAGTTTAATGAAGGTTTGGTCACATTTTATGTTATTTTAGGGAGAAAATGAAAAAGGTTTAAAATGATAAAGGGATTGCAAACATTTAAGCAGCACTGTATAAACAAATTATCTGTTTTGACAGTTCATCTAGTTTGTGAAGAACTTTTACTAATGTCTTCATGGGCTCTGCTTCCCTCTTGTGGCTTATTTTGTTTTAAGTGCTTGACATGTGTAAACTTATATGTGAGTTTTCACACTGCTGCTATATAGGCTTCAGAAATAGTATCCAGAAACTCTTCTTATTGCAGCTCCTAAAACATGTTAAAGATTTTTGTATCATTAAATGTAGCGATCCTTGTCATTTTGTGGATGCACAGCGGTTTTGTGTGTCTTGTCTCCTCTGAGCCTTAATTTTTAAGAATATAAACCGGATTAAACGTCTTGATTCTGCAGTTTTGACACACATGGTGCTCTTTAGCCACCTGAGACATTCAGAGTTGTGTTCCCATCCATCTTTTTTTCTTCAAAGGTCCTTGATTGGCTGGATCAGATGCCTTAGTAGTCGGTAAGTGGGGGCATGTAAGATGCATCTTGGGACAAATCTCTGCAGGAAAGTAAATCAAAAGTATTGGTCTAGTTGGTGACCTCTAAAGGCAAACGTTTGAGTGTGTCATTAAAAATAATTGCTTACTGCAGTTCTTTACTACTTTAATTGTAGCTAATATGATAAGGGATATCTTTAAATAGACATGCAACACATATCCTGCCGAGCTCATTTGAATGTGTGTAAATATCTTAACCCTGGTTGCTATCATCACTGTGAAAGAATCTGACTTGCTAAGTTTTCTACAGAGCACCATTTCCCATTAACCCACTCTAAATAATCGTGATGGAATATTCTTTCTATATTAAAAGTTACTCAAAGTTTTAAAGGTTCACACTTAGCTTATAAAGGGCGACCTTGTGCTGGTATATTTGTGTTTTAAATGTAAATTTTAAATCTGAAATTTGATCTTCTCTTATTGATATTCTCTTATTTTCTTATTGGTGCCAAATGAAAGAACAAAGCTTGAAAACTAATTTTATTGATTAAGATATAATATTAAACAGAGACACCACACATTCCATGCACAATGCCTTACAAAAAATAGGAAATTATGCTTTTTGTGTCAAACATGAAAAACGTAGATATGGCGCAGATGCTACAAATACATTTATAGGTGTTCATGTATGTAAGAAATAGGAGGGGATGTTGGATGACCTTTTCAGGGTGCACCAACATACCGAGCACTGGGTCTTTCAGAGCAAGGTATCCACTCTAGAAATCAGAACAAAACCTTGTCATAAGAACAAAAGTCAAAACATACGCATAACGGCACACACAGACAGAAATGATCAGGAATCATCAATACACCAGTAATAAAAAAAAAGTCAAACATTTCAACTGAGTTCTCCATTTCAGGCAACCAAGAACAGTAAACATTACCACATCATGCCACAAAGATGAACATTACAAACGGTCTGAAACAAACTGGTAACGTTCAAATACAAATGAAAAAGTTTCATTTGTCTTTGGTTAGAGTTGAAATGTTGCTAGCTCAGGTTGGGGGCTGCATATACAACTTTAGCGTTTTTATTTTCTAGATTTGCTAATTGCTTTTCAATTTTTACAATCAAGCTGAAGGACTTCATTGTGTCTGTTTAAGAAAGGAAAAGCACAACACAATCGAAAAGACAATAAATAACAAGATACTGAAGAAAACTGAGCATTAAATATTAAAGAACATCTTTAACAATCTCAGTGTACTGTCTTCTCAAGACATTTCCATGTTACAGTTATTATAAGGCACCCTTTCCCTTTAATGGAAAGAATTAACAAAGAAACAAAAGATAACAAAAGGTGATAATACTGATATAAAGCATTTGGGCAGTTCCCAAATAATTTGTAGTGATCCAACGCTGATAAGACTGTAAAACTAAATCTGTAAATAGACGCAGCTCCCTTTCCATGCAGTGTGGTTATTATACATTCTCTACACATTTCCTCCACCTTGTCAGTCCATTAGTCCATTCTCTCTACACAACCTTAGCAGGACCCTTCAAATTAGCATACCGACTGCAACGCACTAGGACCACAACACCACCACATCAAAGGTATTCCCTTGAGCCCCTTCTCGTTTACTAGGCCGATCTGGTGGTGGATTATGATCTAATCCCACAATGATCAGAACAGGGGAGAGAGAATTTTAAACTATTTTACAATGAACAAAACCAAATTCTCATCACCCTCTCATAAAAACACATCATGCTGACCCAATGGCTTTCAACGTCCAATACACCATCATAAAGGCCACTACTGTAGAGTCATTACAAAACAAAACAATCAGGAGAAACAGTGACATCTTTCTGTAGGGACTGGGCAAATAAACACAGAGAACAAACTGATCAAGGTTTTCCAGCTACAACAGATTTTACATCACATGCAAGTTTATAAAAAAATAGGCATTTAACAAAAGATATGAAAATGCTGTTACTATTTATGTATCATATCTAGAACATAACATTTTACATGCTTTTACTTCATCATGCGCTGCTTCCACAAATCGAAGGGGAGGGGAGGGGTCAGCTTTACACATTTACGTGGAAACAGATAAGAATGTGCGGAAAACAATTTTTTTTAAAAAGGGAAAATATAAAAAAGCCATCAGTACATGGGGGGAATTTACTGTCTTGTCTTGACATTATTACCATGGAGGTAGAATTACAATGTGATGGATCATAAGCATTATAAAATACAAAATCAGTTGATTAGCCTTCTACTCTCATAGACCTCAGCTATGTTTGCAGTGTACTGTATGGTGAAATGGATAAAACAACACAAACAGGTGTAGACGGCTGGAAATAATCAGCTAAATCTAAAGCACACTGCTATACACACACACATACACACTACATACTTTTCTACACTTACAATACACGTGCTTCGTCGCTGTAAATAATATCTTTCTGGACCTAAAGACAGATTACACACTATACTAGCACTAAGATAAACTGAAGACCATACATAAGCATTGGCTTTCACTGTCTTACAAATGGTGAACACTAGTGACAGAGGCCAAACCTGCCTCTGTTTAAGACAAATCAGGAACCGCTGAAACAGTCAAACTGAAACTTCAACATGCATGTTTACACTGCGCTCTTTTAGCAGTTTCAGAGTTCTGTCTCAGAAGTTCTTGCTTTGTGCTAAATGGGAAGCGGTTCTGTGGACATGTAAGGCACTAAAATTGCAGGAACTAAATTCAAATCCATCCCACATTATATCAAGGTGCCATGGACAGCCCTGAGGAACTTCTCAGTGTTAATTTAACCTTCACTAGTCACTAAACCTATCTGTGTGTTATCACCGCAGTCTTCGTCTTCTACTTCAACTCCCCTGTGAGCTATGCAGAGCACTGGAGCCGTGGAAATGATAAGTAGCCAGTAAGGCTACGGAGCAAAAGCTGCTATACCTATTATTATACTATGGGTGGACATAAAAGATGTTGTGTTTGCTGTCGTGTTGCAAATGTGCAACCTTACGCACTCACACTCATCACACTGGTCATGTTACCACAGATGACAAAAATGACAAAAACAAGACAGAGGAGCATTTTACATGTTTTGATACACAGAAGAGTGCAAATTCATATCACCCACCACACCATCTACACACTAGATGGCAAGAATTAAAGTAGCCTTTCAAAGGGCCTCCTCGAGGAAACCACTGGCAGCAGGTGCTTTGAAGGGGAGGAGCTCCACAGGGATGTAGAACCCCTGTGCTTACAGTTTAATGAAAGGGCCAATCTGGTGAGGTGCTCTGAGTTTTGGTGAGGAGCATGAGCTGGAAGAGAGCGATGGAGAGGTGGAGAATGGTGGTGAAGAGGAGAGGGCATCTGCACTTAGAGAGAAGACGGTAGAAATTGCCACGTCCACAATACCTTGACACAGTTCTGGGTAGAGTTTTCTAAAGAAGAGGAGAAAACAATTATTCACAGTGATGCACAGTGAAGTTGAATAACACTACTCATCATGACTCACACATTCCAGAAGAACGGCGGAATGAACAATTCAATAAAACAGTTAATCTGTGGAAACCACCCATATAGGAATTACCCTCTCCAAGACAAAAGCATGGTTTATTTGTTCTTAGATACAGAAATAGATTTACGACTAGTTTATAAACTTTATAAAACTTCACAATTAGACAATGTAACCCCTCCCACACATCACAAGGAACGATTACTGAGAACAACTACAAGCTGTTTGGAAAATATGAAAGCAGGCAAGTTCTCAAAGGAGCTTACAAGAAGGTCACAGAACATTATCAAACTTGGAGGACATGAAACACAATTCAATAGGGCACAGCTAGGGAAATTCAGAGGCTCTACAGAAAATAAAACATAACTTGAAATTCAAGGGAAAAAGGTGGACACTTTGAAATGTCTCAAAAGTACTGACTGTGCACAGGCGGGTGCTCCGTTGATCTCAATCAGCCACACTTTAAAGTTTTCGTCCAGCATGAAGTCAAAACCGAAGAGTTGAAAGCTCTGGTAGGACAGATGCTTAGTGCTGATAGCTGGCTCAATGCATGTGAGGCAACTCCTGTTAAAACAGAAGGACATCCAGCAATTCAGTGAAGTAAACAAACAGCACACAGGCTTTTGCCTCTTAATTTAAACACTGCCACGTACTTTCTAAAATGTGCTCAACTGCATTACTACTATGTAAACCAGGTATCTCTCTCTCTCTTAGAGCTGTCTAAAGCCTGCCTAATCAAGAAGGTGAGTGTTGCGTGTGGCTCCTTTCATACCTTATTATCTGCTTGATTTGAGGTACGATAGATGTCTCCATGGCAACACTGTGAACACTCAGCAGGTACTGTCTGAACTCATCAAAAAACATCTCGTTGCCCTCCTCGTAGCGTCCGTAGTTCTGAGAGTGTTCCTTCTGGATGCAGTGATTGGTTAAGTGGCTGGTCATGTCCTGGAGGTCAGAGCTATTGTATGGCTCTGAAGACGTCCTCAGAACACCCTCGCGGTACAGGTAGATGTTGTATTGATGGTCAACAAGCACCCAGCTCCTTTAACACAATGAATAAGTATATTGCACGTCACAAACAGTAATCTACTGTAGTGCCTCATTTTTCAAACCATTCCACAACACATATACAGACAGACGTTTGGGTGATTGTGATTTATCTCACCTTATATCAAATTTGCGATGACCTGGTTCCAAAAGCAGTGGCCTCTCAAGGTACTTCTGAATGACATGAACCTGCCCCTGATTATCAATGAACTCAAGCAACTGATTTGCATCATGAGATATTAAGATTCCAGCACCTAATTAAAAAAAAATCATGATGAAAATCATTTTGATCATCCTCACTGGCATGCCAAAATTATCATAATGTCAGGGTTTGATTTGACTTATGATTGACAGACAGTTTCATATAGGACGTTTGCAAAATGTCTTAGGACCGCATTTTGGCATCTTGCAACATATAAAGGATTTGACATATTCAAAAATGTTATGCTTTGTCAACTCATGGAAACATTCAGCTGTACAGTACTGTGGCCTTCCAGAGCTGTGACAGCATGGTGAGCTGAGCCCACTGGAAAGGGCTTTTCTGTAACTGGCTTTTTTACATAATCTAATCACCTTTTGCTCCAGCAGATGACTTAGCAATCCACACAGTTCCCTCCCCATTTTCCTTTTTGGTGTTATAAGAGGCAAGGAAGACCTCGCGCTCATCTGTCTTGGGGTTGTTCTTCAGGTGACTGATTCCATTAGTAGCAGGAGCCACTGGAGTGTTGAGATTGGTTGGATATATAATATATGATTCAGGGAACCAGTTACAGGAGTCTTTCAGTTCTTGACTGGTCTTTATTAACCTTTGGATGGGGGAACAGAAAGAGTTAAGAGTGAAAGATCTAAAATCTAAAGTGTAGCTGCTACACAAGGGTACAAAAATCAGCAGAAAACAGCACAACTTAAGAACGATAACTTCAGCAATATTCTGAAAGTGACATACTATGATCCTGTGACAAAATGAATTTGATGTACATATCTATATGTGAGAAAAACAAAACTATCTTCATTTAAAAGCAGAAAAACAAGACACACTTTACTAGAGATGCTTTGCGACACAGCTTGTCAGCCCCTCTGTAATAGTTCACCAGCTGCATAAGTCCTGGCTCATGACCTGTGGAAGACATGGTGGTAAACACACTGAAAGGCTTCCTATGTGTTTTACTGCAGAAGGTTAAAATGGGCCTATAGATGAATTATTCACAAGATGACAGACATGCATCAACATGTATTCAGTACAGAACACTCTTACTGGTAACGTCCGAAAGGTCAAGTTTAAAGGGGACCACTTATGCTGTTGTTTTTTTTTTCTTTTCCTTTAGTATATTTTGTAGCTTTATGTGCAGGTTAACACCTATTTGGAATTCCAGCCCTTTTGAACTGTTACAAGGTGACATCATCCTGTTACACAACCCTTATTACCTGCCTACCAGCAAGCCTGCCATGGTCTTACAGGATGCCCACAGAGCTAAAAAAGTGGGGAGGCGGGGCTTAAAGACACAGGAGTGCCAACAGAGCACTTCAGGCAGAAGGCGAATAAAGACGTGTAGTACGGGAATCTATATCAGTAGACTCCACAAATATGAGCATAATAGGTCTCCTCAAAATACTCAGATCATAATACATATTCAGGTATACAAGGTGGACACTCAGTAGTGGATTTGAGCTTGGGGTCAGATAAGTTTTGCCATACTACTTTGTGGCACAGAGGCATACCGGCATGTCAATATGACAGGTTAATTTCCCCACCTCTCTCTCTCTCTTTTTCTCTCACTCACTCTTTCCAGATCACACGAGGATAACGAACTGTATTCCTCAACTTGTGTATACATTTTAACTACTTGTCGAAATCAAAGCCCCTTTGGTACAGTTTGCCGACGGATGTGTGCATGCTAACTGTATAGCGTACATGTTAACTGTATAGTGTGCATGTTAACTGTATAGACCACCACAGACATGCCGGGAGGTCAGTGCTCTTCTGTTTACCTAGTCGTCCAAAGGGCAGCCGGTTCCGCTCTCCCAGCATCAAGTTGAATCGAGGATTGTCCCTTTTCAGTCGTTTCCATTTCCCAGTAGCGACGAGGAGTTTAGAGACTTCAGCATAGACACTGCTGTTGTCATCTCTCAGAACAAATGTGTACATTGGCGTTACGTTGTTCATAACAGGCCGCTGCTGTAGTTAGTTAGCTAACTAACACACCGTGGCTGAGAAGTAACGGTCCCCTGCCCTGTCCTGCCTCGACCTCGCCCACTCACCACTTACCCCACTAGCCTGCTAGCTAGCCGGCTAACGTTATCTGTCCCCCAACAAACTAGCCGGAGGCTGGGTGTTCATGATTTTTGGGAATGAGCGGATGTCTTTTCCCACGAGTATAGTAAGCTAACTACAAAGTCGTCCTAAGTAACCGAGAGAATGTTAGCTACCTAATAAATAACACAATAAATAAAATGTCACCGACAGCCCGAGTGACTGCGGAGCTCCTGCGGATCCTGAATATCAGGGTGTGACTCCGTAGCTCCTCTTCCAGTGCAGGAGGCTTTACTCTCAATGTGTATAAAGAGCTAACGTGGGCAGCTAGCAAGCTAGCAAATCTACCCGTTCCCCCGTATTTGTCTTCGTTTTTGAGGTCTAACAACGAAACACCTACTCAGTTTCCGAGTCGGGCCGGAAGTCTTGTGTTTAGATTCCCTCAGACGCCGGCTAAGCAAAGCCGCTATTCCCAGTTAGCAGTCTAGACATCCCCGGGACCTCTTTATCTTATCCATACTGTCATGATCTGACGTATGAGACGCAGGCATGGATTAACCCAGACGCACACTTGCGCCGCGGTGGATTGTGGATGTTGTGGTTTTTGCAGTGTCCTACTGAGTGACCCGTTAACGCCACAAGGTGGCAGCACGACTCCGCCCAGCTCCACGAGCACCAGGAGGAAGAGGAGGGTTCTGAGGCGGCGGGAAGTTCGGTGGATGTTGTGTTTATGTGTGTCCGAGGCTGGAATGTGACCCACTACTAAACTGTTAACCCCAAGACGTACATAACGTTCAGAGGTAAGTTTTTTTTTCCCGTGTACGGGGAAATGTAAAGAGGAAACAGTATTTCTGAGGAGAAACTCTTACTTTTGCAACTTAACCAGCTAGCAGTCCGGCTAACTAGCTACACAGCCACCACTGCAGTATTAGCATGTCACAGTTTACATGGGACTTTTATTTTGTCGTTTATTTACAGCTGTGTTTATATAGATGACAGTGTTTCAATCAGTCGTTCTGTCTTTTTATTTTATATTTTTGGTTCATTTATGATCATGAATAGTTATAGAGGACTAAATGTTTACGTTTTGTACAAGCTGTTCAATACACATGAAGTAGGGACAGACTGATGCCACTTTCCCCTTCCTAAACCTGGTGTATAAACATTGGCCAAAAACCAAGTAACTTAACAGTTCCAAGACTCTTCCTAACTCTAATTCATTTGAACCTTTTTGCTGCTTGATATAGAAGAGCAGCTTGCACTGTTCCCATACTCTGATTTAAGTCTATTTGGATACACAGAGAAGAGTAGTCACATCACTCACCTGCCTGTGTTTGGTGCACTGATACCGATTATAGAGCATTAAAGTTCAAGTTAACGTGGTTCACACTTACAAGAACGTTAAAGTGATTTCTTCTTTTTTTTCCTCACCCTAACCATTTTACAGTAACTGTATGTTTTAAATAATGCTGTTCATGCATTATGAAAAACTCATACATACATACAACATTCACAACAGGCAAATAACAATATAGGAATTATATTTATTATAAAGATGCCTCATAAGACCCTTACTCAATCATCCTCAAACCTGCTTAATCTTACTCGGTCGCAGGGGGTGCTGGAACATACTTTTACAAGCTGATTTGAACAGCGTTATTTAAAACATCTGTTATACTTTAAATTATATATAGTAAGAACCAACAATAAAAGAACCATGTTTTACAACTTCAGTACATGTCAAACATATGTATGCAAAACAGTAAAAAAGAAACTAAAAATATATAGAGAAACCTGTGGTGTTTACATCAGCTGAATGTTTTACATACAAATGTTTCAGGTTATTTATCTCATACATGCATCTTGTTGTCTTGCGCTACATCTCTTAGCGTATGTCTTTGCTAGAGTTTGGTGAATTTCACCAGCTCATCAACAGCCTTTAACATTTGTTCCTAAATGCAGAATCAAAGCTTAAAGTGAGACCCCGGTTTAATAGCAGTGTCGATTAAAAGCAATGGTATCCCCATTGCCAGTAGCGATATTGTATTTAAGTGCCAGTGTCTGTGTCTGATATTAAGCACTAATTCAAGCAAAGCTTTACTCAAAACAAAGTGCATCTTCACTGCGCTTAATAAAAAAGTTGTTACAATCTGTAACTAAAGAATGCAGTAGTGTCCTGAGGTAATAGTGATAGTAATTATAATTCCTTGTTTTTGTATGTTATCATCTCATAGTTGGTGCCTTTTACCAAGAAACCCTTAAGTAGGCTGGCACTCCTCAAACCCCATTCATTTTTAATTGATCCTGTGACCACTCCTTTAACAGGCTGGAGCAGGCCAGGCATGAGCAGCGCACACCTTGACGAGTGGCAGAGGAGGTCCTTTGACATTTCATCTGGCACATATACACCTGAACAGAAGGCAGATGCTTATCGGGCACACATCCTGGCCATTCAGTATGCATGGGCGAGTGCCGAGCTCTCTCCGGCCGGAGCTGCCAACCTGCTCAGGACCTACTCTGAGCACTATGCTTCGGTCCTGGACTCAGATGATCAGCGCACAGGGCTCAACAACTATGCTGACAGTGCCCTACACCTGGCCCGCAATCAGAGAAACCACAGTGACAAATGGGAGTCATCGCTAACTACTGAGAATGTGTTCAGCCTGCCGTGCGTGCAGAGGATGATGGAAGCCAGGGCAGAGCTCCCTGTGGATCCAGGCGATGTTGACATCATCGTTGGAGGAGAGGTCAGCAAAAGTGAGGGTAGAGGTAACACTGAGTCAGTTTCTGCCAGTGGATTAAAGTTCACTGCTCCCAATACTGAGATGGTAAGTGCAGTGAGTGACTTTGGCAGTAGAGACGCAGAAAGGGCCAGAGGCAGGGAGGGAGCACAAACTGGCCTTGTTTCTGCCCATAATATACCAAGAGGTCAGGTAGCGGTCACCCCCCTCTTTGGTCATAATACTTGTAATTCCTCTCTCAGCTCAAGCTCTTTTCCACAGTCCAGCTTCGGTAACATGAGCACATCCAATGCAAACAATCATCAGTCTGTGCTCTTCTCATCTACAAATCCCTCCAAGAGGAAGAACTTCTACAGTTCAGGAACTGAAAGCAACAGAGGCACATTTCCACACCAAGGAGGGCAGGAGCTTGGAGGTGGTGGACGGAGAAGGGAGGAGGGTCTTGGTACTAACTTTAAAACAGCACGAGAGCAGTTTATCGTTGACCAGCAGAAAAAGCATTCTCATCAGGGTCCGCGGGGGACATCAGCTAATGTGGGCACTATAACCAAAAAATGCCTCGGGGCAAACCGGTCACGAGGAGCCTACTCCAAATTTGTCTCACCAATGCCAAGGCAGGAGGAGGAGGAGGGCAGTTCAAGGGATGAACCACCACAAGACACACAACCCATTGATGAGCGACTAAAGAACTTTGAGCCCAAGATAATTGAACTGATTATGAGTGAAATTATGGACCATGGCCCACCTGTGGCTTGGGATGATATCGCTGGCCTTGAGTTTGCCAAAGCCACCATTAAGGAGATTGTAGTGTGGCCAATGCTAAGGCCAGATATTTTCACTGGTCTCAGAGGTCCACCTAAGGGAATCCTCCTTTTTGGCCCACCAGGCACAGGGAAAACGCTCATAGGCAAGTGCATAGCCTGCCAGTCTGGAGCCACATTCTTCAGTATCAGTGCCTCCTCACTCACATCGAAGTGGGTGGGGGAGGGGGAGAAAATGGTGCGAGCACTCTTTGCTATTGCCCGATGCCATCAACCAGCAGTCATTTTCATAGATGAGATTGACTCTCTGCTTTCTCAGCGCACGGATGGAGAGCATGACTCATCTCGCCGTATTAAGACTGAGTTCCTTGTACAGCTAGATGGAGCTGCAACCTCCTCTGAGGATCGCATCCTGGTGGTGGGAGCCACCAATCGCCCACAGGAAATTGATGAAGCTGCCCGCCGACGCCTTGCCAAGCGACTTTACGTCCCACTTCCAGAAGCTGCTGCTCGTCAACAGATAGTAACCAACTTGATGTCACGGGAGAAGAGCCAGTTGGGAGCTGAGGAGCTTGAGAACGTGGTGCTGGGCACAGAGGGGTTCTCAGGGGCCGATATGACCCAGCTATGCCGTGAGGCAGCACTCGGCCCAATCCGCAGTATCCAACTTTGTGACATTGCCACTATCACACCTGAGCAGGTGCGTCCTATACTCTACTGCGACTTCCAGGAAGCTCTTAAGACCGTACGCCCCAGTGTGTCTCCCAAAGACCTTGAGCTCTATGAGCAGTGGAACAAGACTTTTGGCTGTGGCCGATAATCAAAGCCTTAAACTTTTTTAATGTTATTGAAGATGTCGAATGGTGTTCACAGTCTGTATCTGCTTTAATGTTAAAGCATGTTAATGTTTACCATGTTTAGAAAATTTGACAGTTTCAAAAATCCCTTTTATTGTTGAGTCATTGTACACAGGTATTGTTTGTCTGTGCTGTACCATTTTGGAAAATAAAAGTATTCTTTAACTATGGCTGGTTTTATTATTTTGTCATTTACTGTATGACATACCTGATGTTTTCAGTATGTGTTGACACTGGACTAGTTAAGCTTTATACTTTTAGGAGTTTGTTTGATATAAATTTGTCAGTGAGTAACATTTTAAAACGTGTTTTCTGTTTTGTGTAGCTGAACTTTATGCCATTACATACATAGTACAATGCCAATGCAAGTAGCTAGTACCTAGTTCTGCGACATTTAGAAACTCTTCGATTGTAAATCCCTTTTCTAAGTTCTAAAATAAAAATTGCTCTGTAGTTAGTTCTGTAAAGGGCAATGAAAGGGCACAGACAGTTTATTTATTTATGTATTTATTTATTTAAAATTGCAGACCTTTTACATTTCTATTCCTGGAAAATAAATTGGAGCAGCAGCATGTTCCCAGTAATATAGAGGAAATCTGCTAAGTTCATGGTAAAAGGGAAGAAGTGCATGGTGTGTCCTTTTGAGTGCAAAGGAGCGAGGTCATTGGGTATGTAGTATTGACCACTGATATTCTCTCTATGTGCTATAGCGCTTAACCAGGTATCATTCTACTCTGGTTTTATTTGGTTCAGGGCTAACTCTCCTGTTCTTCTGTCTTTGTATGTGGATTTGGCAGGGGAAGTTGGGCAATGTCGCAGGCATTCAGTTTTCATGATAAGCGTTACCCACAGGCTAACTCTTGCACTGCTCTTCCTGTTCTGGCTATGGCCATGTGATCTGGGACTGCCCTGGGCAAATTGGAGAAAAATGATTTTGTATTTAGGATGAGATTTCTAAAATGAGTTTAATAATTTTACACTTCATAGTCATGTTGTTTACTGTTCATTTGAAAAAATAACACGTGTATGACGTGTATTGTATCGCCAGGTTCTTGCTAATGCACAGCTCTACTCATCCTCCAGATTACAAAACGAACAATTCACATTTGGTTGCATCAGTATTAGGATAGGTTTGTGTTGTCTTTAGCACACCTGATTAAAATCTCACTAGCTTGATCTGATGTGTTAGTGTAAACAAGCAACAACAAAAAAATTGAGCAATAGAGGCTTTTAAACAGTTTAATTAGAGAGGTATTTAATTTTTAGGGCACCGTTTCATACAGATTTGTATGCATAATTTGGTATTTGCACAATCCGATTCAAAGACATCCCAGATGTTGTAGTGTAGTTGTTAATCAGGTTCTTCAGTTGTTCTGGTGTGTGCAAATTAGTTTCCTAATTGGTCACAGACTTGAACGTTTTCATTTCTTATACGTGAGTAATAGCTATGATCAGAATTCCCTGTGGGTGAGCAAAGTGGGGCTTGTTATTCATCCTTTGCTGTGGTCTAGTTTTGCTTTAGAATTTTTCCCCATTAGTCAGAGTTAACATTGTACATTGACATGTAAAACAGTTCATCACTGCAGGAAGTCATTTGTTAAAACACTAAAATAAGAATTAAAAACAAATAATATTTATAATTTGATCTGTAAATGTGTTAGCATAGACATAATCAGACGTCTCCTTGAGGAAGTCTAATATCTACAGTTACCATGCTTTACCGTGGTTTACCATGTTTAATTCCCAAAGAAGGCAGAAACAAAACATTTTGTCCTTCTGTAGTTCTGAGATATCTACCTGTTTTACTGTATTATGCAGTGGCAAAAGCACTTACTGCTATGATAAACAGCTCTGATCAACTTTTTTGGGTGCCTCAGACCTTTGCCCAAAACTGTATATTTTAAAAGTTATGACCATTAACTTGTCAGAATAATGTTTTGACTGGAACAAAACTATTTTTGTTTTTGTTATTTATTTATTTATTTATTTATTTTTCAACTAGGCACAGTTGTTTCTGATTTGCAGTATTAAAACTGCCATACTTGCCTTGTGAAGAGAAATAGGAAGTCTTGAGTTTACTGCAGTCCAAGACACAGTCTGTTTTTCCCCCGAGAAGTCCAGATGTGAGTTGTCTTTCACTATGCAATGTGTCAGGCTGTTCCGTATCCCACGTTACTGACCCTCATAAAGAGGAATACATAGTGTGGTACTTTCTATGTACTGTCCAAAATCATTGTGTTTGTTAATCATTTTATTTTTTTACCGCATATGTGGGAAGGTCACATGTCACCGACTGTCCTAATCAAATTCTTTTAAATGACCCAGACAGTGCTCTTGAATCTATATGGATTCTGTGAAAGAATGTGTGTGGGGAATATATTTGGAATATCCTGGTGGATATGATGCTGTATTTGAAATATCCATGTGTTTGATTTGGTCTTGGAACAAATTTCTGTAAAAATAGAATGTGTCCTCAGAGAAGATATAATTTTATATCTCTGGAAATACTCATTAACTGATGACTCATTAAGCACTGACATAACAGTGTGTAGGTGTGAGGTTGAGAACTGTTCTTGATCTCTGTTGTGGCCACAGATGTTTTTGAGAAATGGAGTTTGCTGGTCCAGTGATGGGGAGACCATGACCCTTGCCAAACCACCAAGCAGCTCTAATCACATGAATTGAACATTAATATCTTGTTTTCATTCTGTGAAAGTTTCTAGTTGTTTACTCTAAGACCTTTTTTTTTTTTTTGTTATTGTTGAAGGAAATCTTTGTCAGAAAGTGTTCGGTAACGCTCAGGGTCCCTATTAAGCTCATTGTGTTTGTAAAAGCCACCTTTTCTTTTCTGATGAACCACTGAAGCCTGCCAAAACAGACTTCATTGGGCAGATATCTAACTCTTAATGTATTGGCGATTGTTGGGAGGTTAAAACTACCTCAGGTGTTCTATTCATGCGTCGTCTTTTATAATGCAACAGAAATGGGCTGGATAACAGAGACATTTATTACCCGAACAGGTAAGCCCTTCTGACCTAAGCCATCTGTAAGGGCAGGTATTTATATTTCTGAGTTGAGTTTTGGGGTATGGAAAACTGTATTAACTTTGGCGTAGTTGAACAAAGGGGTGTTTGGTGCATAGAATTGACATACCATGGACCTCAAACAATGTTGTTCCTCCTTCAAATGCAAATCCCGTTTTTGCAACAGAAGGTGGTGAAACGGGATGATTCCACAATCCTAGACTGTTACATAACAGTGTTGACTTGCTAATATTTACAGAGCAACAGCAATAAAAATGGCAGATGATGTGAGTAAAAGTACAAAAGTACTTCACATGTACGTAAGTATGGAGAGTAAAACTAGCACAATTTATTATGGAACTAATCTCCTGTTGTCATTTCTGGAACAAGAGTCTTAATCAAGCCATTTTAGGTGGAATTATAATCATAACCACAAACCACTGAAGGAGAACAATTTCCATTAGGTAGAACCAAACCCTGTCCAACAGGTCTGTGTGCTGAACCCTGATTGGGGGGCTCACTTTGCGCTTCTTTCTATTTGACGTTTGATGTTTTTATGCACACATAAGCCGAAAGGAAGGACAGAGTCACCTATTGCAGTGGAGTAACAAGTAAGATATTGGACTTTGAAATGTAGTGAAGTTAAAGTCACCCAAAATAGAAACACTTTAATAAATAAAGATGCATGAAAAAATGCAATAAAACTACATATACTATGTTACTGTTTATTACCAAGTGTTCTGTTCCAGCTTCAATGCTACAACAAAACAATCTGGTGAAACCAACTACAGCTCTCGCACCTTTTAACAAGATCCTGGACCACTCATGGCCAAATCATATGGGTGTAAATTGATGTATAAAACCACATCTGGTCATTTTTCACCTTTACCAAAGTCACATACCTTCAGTGCGGATATTACTGAATAAATGCATTCTGTGGCCCCTTTAAATGCTGCCGTGAACCTGCTACTTATAGCATGTTACACATCTGCTGTCTGTAAATATCTGTATAAATTAGCTCACTTAAAAAAATAGCTTTATTCGTTATTTAGTCGAGGCCATGTTGAGATTTGTTCTGAACAATAAAATTAAGGGTTGTCAAAAACCTGTCATGTCAGGCTGGTATAGTACTTGTCTATCTGTGCAGAAAGTGTTGTATGTATTCAGCACACTAAACAGAAAAGATGGCTAGCAGCTATTGATTGTGTAGCTTTTTTTCTGAATTTTGCTTTTTTTTTCTGCATAAAGTCTCAGAACCAAGAACATCAAACTCTAATATCTCAGGCCTGAGATGAAAAAAAGCTATAGTTGAGCTGAAATCTGCTGGATTGCTATTGCCAGACATAGCGGCACTGATTATAGATTGTACTCACATGAAGTGGATCGGTCATGTAATTTTTATGAAACAATCTTAGAAAAACTGGAAGCTCATGAAAAAAGGCTTTCATTTATTTTTCATCTTTTTTTGTCAAGTCGGTTAATGAATATTTCAGGGTCGCGCGGTTGGCTACAGTGTTGGAACTTTGTAAAACTAGCCAGAAGTGCAAGTAGTGAGCGCATCCCTGAGGACTGATGGAAATCTGTCAGAAGAGCAGGGGCAGCCCTCAGCCGGACTAAGAGGACAAGATGCCCAGAATTCCTCTGGAGCTGTGCAAACTTGCCCTACTACCAGCACTTGACATTGTATGGTATATACATTAACTGCACTGTAAGAACCTGATAGATAGTTCAATTGAACACTTCCTTCACATTTTAAAAAACGGATGTGTCAGGAGGGGTTCTCTGGAATAATGCCATAAGAGAACCATTTCTAGCTCCTCAAACAACCTTTAAAATTATAGTCATTGCAGGGTCTTTATTTGTGAGATGTACAAGTAAGAAGTAACTTTGTAAAGTTTAAAGAGACTCCAGTGGTAGTTAATTGCTAGTTTCTATGCCAATGTACTTATGTTTGTACTACTTGCTCATGTGTTGCATCAAATAAATCAAAATTGCTGTCCTCAGCACCCAGCAGACTATTTTCTTTTATTGCCAGCACGTTTAAGGGGTGGAGGCAATAAGAAATGTAGTATGCCTTTTATTAGTTTGTGTAGAAAAGAGAAGTGAGATTTTGGATAGAGTCTGGTGGGGAGAACTGCTGGGTGGGTGCTGGCCAGATTATCCCTCTCATGCAAATGCACTGTCTCCACCGTTAGGTCCCACTGAAGCGTGGGGACTCCGCACTGGCTACAGCTGCTTCCCGTTTCCGCCCAATCACACAGGAGCCATCTGGATGTCTCTGTGTGTGTGTGTGTGTGTGTGTGTGTGAGAGAGAGAGAGAGAGAGAGTCTGCACAGCGCAGATGCCCCAGTCGCTTGCCCAGCAGTCTAATGTTCAGTAAGAACCTATCAGGTATATCTCAAGCATGCATCTAATTTGTGGACCACATAAGATAATACATTCCAACATGGTCTGTTGTGGATTGCATTGCCAAAATATGTTTACCAGCACATCATTTGTGCCCTCGGTGCCTTTTTCCCACCTCATATTTTATAGAGGTGAGTAAAAGTATATGGGCCCAAAGATTCTATTGTATGTGAAACCCAATACCTACATTAAAGTTATGTCTGCTTTTCCTGTTTTTCCTATTAATTGGTTTATATATTTATAAAACTTTCTAGCTTAAATTTATTCATTTTCTTCATATGAGTGTCAATCATTTCTTTTCCTACAAGTGTTTTTCTCTGACAGGTGGCAGCTCCAGTCGGGATTGATAGACATTTTAGGTCAATTATTGACAATAAAAAAATGTCTTGTGAAATGTCTTGGTTTCCTTGGTTGGTTATTACATATTGAAGTTTATTTTACATGTAAATCATAGTCTAATTAGGACATTCATTAAAAAAATAACAACATTAAAATGGAAAAAAAATGGCAAGCTCCAACGCTGATAGATGTTGCAGAAATGTAAAATATCTTTATTGATATTTTGCAAGCATGTATTTACTTAGGCGCTGATGCTAAAATGTGTAAAATACTGGCAAAATCTACATTTAAATAATAATAATAAAAAAACAATGAGATAAAACAGAAATACAGTGTGGCAAAAAGCTTCTGCTCATAATTACACAGTTAGGAGGAATACAGTTCTATATCTGAAAGGTGTCAATACTGCTAAAAAAAATGGTACAATCAATTTTATCTTTGCTGTCACAAGGAAAAACTGCACTGTGAAGGTGTCATGAAATATTGGTATAATTTAGCCAAACTACATAGAAAGTTTGTTATGCAAAATGTTGTTGTAACAGTGATTCCTATTTAGATAAACTGTAGGCTGCACTGAACAAAACAGGATGCTGTTTTCATATCACTCCTGTAAGAATTCATTTGGATATTTTTTTTTCAAACCAATTAACAGTTAATGTTTTTACTTCATTTAAATTCCCAGGGTTTGGAAATCAACACCTCATCCTTCCAAAGATATATGATGACACTTGTTGGTAACTTACACAATAGTAGAAAAATAGACAAGACAGTAAATTATATTTACATCTGTCTGTGTTAATCAGTGTATAACGAAATGGAATGTCCAATTAAACCTTCCAACATGCATACAGTGTTCAGACTACATGTAAAAAGAAATTCCAATTATTAAGAGTTCATGTGTATATGTGTGTGTGTGTGTATATGTGTGTATATATATGTGTGTGTGTGTGTGTGTGTCTTTATATTAATGTCTGCATGTGTGTGTGGGGGGGTGTGTGTGCATGTGGATGTTCAGTAACGGTGCTCTCCGCGTGTGATGTGTGAGGAGAATTCGTAGCGGTCCTGGCTGCGGTAGCCACACAGGTTGCACTCGAAGGGGTCTCGGAAGCCATGACAGCCCATGTGAATGGTATACATGACATGGTCCAGGAAGAGCACCCTGCAGTGGATGCAGCGGTACGCCCTGACCTCCTCGCCTTCTGTGGTCAGCACCTTAAAGCCGTCGGCGGTCACTCCTATGCCCAGCTCCATGCCTGCTGCCCGCAGTGCCTCGAAGTGCCTCTGCTGCTCCTCCTTTACCAGCGGCAGGCCTCCGTTTCGCACACCTGGGGCCATGTGATTGGTCAGATAGATGAGGCCTCCCGCAGCAGCAGCGGCAGCTGCTGTCTGTCCCCCTCCCCCGACTCCTGCCCGCTCCTCATTGTTGCTTTCTGTGTCAGTGGAGTCCTGGCCACTTGGGCTGGGGGAGCCATCCTTTTCGCTGGATGCTGATTTGGACTTGGACAGAAGCAGGAGGTTCTCAGCGGCGCTGTCTTTAGCCGACAGGCCGTTGCCCTCGGCTGGCTGTGACTTGTGCAGGTTATAGATGGGGCTGACCACCATGTCTGTGCCAGAGCTGGGCGGGGTCTGGACCAGTGGGCGCAAGGACTCAGCTCCTAGGTAGCTTATGGCGCTGTTGATGGCCTGGTCTATGACGTGAGGCTGCATCATGTCCCCCGAGCCACCCTCAAACGGAAGTTCAGCGTAGCGCTTCTCGCCTAAAAGAACGAGAGAAAAAAAGAGAATTGAGATGGGAACTGATATTATTTATGTCCCTTTTACAAGCAGTTCTAGCTATTTTATGCTATAGTGTGGCATATACAGTCATATGCAGAAGTCATATGACATGTTTTGGTGATTCAAGTCATCTACAGGGCACATACTTCAGCATGTTTTAGTACATATACATATATATACATAATATATCTCTTTTATATATTTTTATTTAGTATGTTTAACTAGTATGCATATTAATACTGCCCTGCTGTAGTGTATAAACCTGAGCCTCACCACAGGCATTTTAATGCATGAATGTCCAGACATGCTGTGTAAATAACAAATAAACTTGACAGATAAACAGAACCTGGGCACTGGAATGATCAGACAATTCTGCCTTTTGTTTTCTCATTTTTACACATGGAGACAACAAAACATGTTTTCCAGGAGTGTTAAAACTTTTGCAAATGACTGTATGCTGTTAAAATTAGATATAAATTTAACTACTCAGAAAACAATAGAAAATGTGTTGTTTGTTTAAGATAACCTTTTACAGTACAATGTTTAACACTGAAGCCCAAAGATACAGTACGAATAACATAAGACCAAATTCCTTCTTTACTGTGGGAACGAAACCTTGTATGTCCAAAAGAGTAGCTTTTCAGGATGCACGTCAGAGGAAAGACATGAAGTAATTTTCACCTGTTACTTCCTAATATTCGACACACAATAAATCACTAATAATAAAAAAAGAAACAAATTGAGATGCAGGTTTTTGTTCCTACAGCGGCGATATATTAAACATCCTAGCCTTCTACTCTCTTAAACACACGCCTCACATGCACTCACGGCACTTTTATTAACAGACAGATTTCATGCAGCAAAGCTATCCTCTTTTGGCAACTTCCTTTAAACATAAAGAAAGCAGACTGCAGCTCTTACCCCCAAACCTCTGTGGCATAGAGCTCTTACGCTTAGCTACATTGTTAGCTATTCTGTCTAGCACCAAGGCTCTTTCAGATGCAGCCAGGTTTATGTCTTCCCTCTGCTCACTCTGGCTGTTCTCTTCCTTCACTATAAAAAGCAAGACAGAGAAACCACGTATAAGATGCAAATCCACAAATACACCTGGCTGGCAGAGATAACCTGCATTAATCTGCATTTTCTACACTAAACTTTCTGCCTCTCGCTATCTTGTCATACTTTGTCTACATTTTCTTGCATACAGTTACAAACAACTGAATAACGTCCTTTATGTCCTTTAGAAAGTTTCGTGTTCCTGTTGCGAGTGTTGGTTAACTACACATCCAGGCCACTCGAGGAACAGCCTGGCACCAGCTGTGACGTGTAGGCCTACCTAATATATGAGATTTATTCTCACACAGTTATCTGTATCTTATATTAATGAGGCGCTCATCTCAGTGTAGCCTGTCTTTGATTAGATGAATGTGTCTCTGTGGCCATAAGAGGGGGTAAGAGTGTCTGTGTGCTCTCCTCTGCTAACCTGTGCTATAGATGCTGTTCTGGAGGCCCATGCACTGCAGATAGTTGTGGCATCGCTCCTTGTGCTCTTCCAGCGAGCTTCGCTGCTTGTAGCTGCGCCCACAGTAAGCGCACTTATGGGGCTTTCCAACTGTCAGTTTGAAAGAAAAACAGAGGTAAGGGAACGTTGATACCAGTGAATTCATTCAACAAAACCCAAATATGATTTTTAATTTTCTTCTCTTTTGATCAATTTGCCTAAGTTTATGAAACTGACCAGAACAGATCTGGATTCTTAAACATATCCAGTACAGGATACAGGGTCCTAGATAACAATGCCTTGCTTTACAGGAGGGATTTGATCAGGAGTGCTGGGGAATACCTGAGTGAGTGCGAAGGTGTCCGGTGAGGGCGTCTCTGCGGCGACATGCATAGTTGCACAGGTGACATTTGAAGGGTTTCTCTCCAGAGTGGAGTTTGATGTGCCGTAGGAGGTTTCCCTTCTGAGTGAAGGAGGCGCCACACTGACTGCACTGGAAGGGCCTTTCACCTGAAAGAAAAGAAACAAAACAAAAACACGGTAGAACAGAGACGGATTAGGACAAGATTACGTAAAGTGTACAATCATGTGTACAACATCTATTAAAAGTAGATGAGTTTGAACGTCATTGCTACTATTACATCAAGCCTCTAAAAGTACACATACACCTAATCCTAACCTTCAGCCCCTCATCCTCTTTATGGAACATGGCATTTTCTTGCATATTGTCGCTGTCAAAAAAAAAAAATCCAGAAGTATCTACAAAATGGCATCTATACAGAAGATGGCAAAAACCAATGTAATTTTAATGCAGGCCAATAGACTTAGTTCCAAGCCGTTTTGGGACTTTTCTGTTGGTCCATACAATGTAAAGGGCAGAATTTGATCAAAATGGAGATACATGTCTTCTAGGGACAGCGACGAGATTTTGACTGACTTTAACATGCTGGAAGAAATAAGGAACACATAAAATGTGCCTTGACTTTTTGCACAGGCCATGTTCCTGACATTTTTTTCTCATTTAGCAAATACATAATAATTGTGCATTAAATTGTAGAAGCTGTGGTTATTTTCATAGAACATGTACTGAACTGGTGCACACAAACTACAGTATACTACTGTATCACAAAGAAGGCAGACCAATTGTATTGACTGCTGCAGTTCCTGAGGGTAAAAAAGGAATGCTATATAAACTGTGGATATTTTAGCATTCTACTCCTACTGCAAACAACTACAGCAATAATGTGTAATAATAATACCATATTATAATATTAGTTGTAGTTATTAATACCAGTTAATAATTAAGAAGTAATGTGTATTTTATCATCATTAAGACTATTATCGGATTATAAAACCCTTTGAAGGTGTAAGTGGAGAGTCGTAGTGTATGTCCGGAGCTGGCTGCCAGCACTGCTACCACCTGTACCTCTGTGAGTCTACCGCACTGAGATGTATGCAGTGCCACATGTAACTCATTTGCACTACATGGATCAACGCTGAGTGCTAGTGACGCTGTTCTATAGCAGCACTATTACACAGTGAGCGGGGGTCACTGCCCTACAGCGCTGTTACAGCGGGAGCGCTGCACAAGCCCGAGTGCTGCACGAGCCGGGCGCGTCACAGAACGGGAGCGCGCGCCCCCCGTTCCCCCATCTCTCTCTCTCCCTCTCTCTCTCCTCGTGCCCCCCGCGCTCCGCTCGCGCTCTCATCCAACAACAGGCTTTTCAGCCTCGGCCTGCCAGTTTCGTAATGCACCACTGCCTGGGTCAATTTGATCTGAAAATCTCATTTTTTCCTCTTCTTCGGCTCTAAAATAAGAGCGGCCCATCACAATGCAAATGCGGCGCTCATTTAAATAAAGCGAAGGAAACACTTTGTGTTTGAGAGCCAGTCTTCCTGATCAGCGCCTCTGGAATAAACCAATATCCCGGCAGCCCGCGTGTTCTGGCATTTCTCGGAGAGCCGCTTTAATACGAGCCTCTCTACAAAAGCCCTATAAAATAAGAGTCACCAGTGAAGCAGCAAAACTACGGCGGAAAAAAGAGAAACTCATTAAAAAGGCATTTTAGGAGAACAGTCTCACCAGCCAATATTTATATTTAAATAGGAAGCACTTCATTATATCTTTTATTGTAGACTCTTTTTTCTGAATTTGCATTAGGCCTCTGTTCCTTTCTTCCATTTTGGGTTTCATTAGCTCCCCAAGCGCGGAAGTTAAGTGCCTTTTTGAAAGATGTTCTCCACCACTGGTTTGGGCTCATTACAATGGAATATCAATCTTGGTGAGGGAGAGAAAGAGAGAGAGTGATAAAAAAATTAAGTACTTTGATCGTTTTAATTTAGTGGAGGCTTCTTTCAGCCTAATTGTTGCAGTTGCCGTTTAGCTGTGATTTAGATACACAGATTATTTGACTTTATTTCCTTTTCAGATTTTTTTAGACTAAGACAGGAGGACACTCAAAACTCTTAAACTAGCTTTATATGAGATATACATACATACAACTATATATGTTAAGTAATAACAGTGAGCATTATGTCAAACTAACGCTATTCATAATGCTAACCCTTGATTGCACAGTGTTGCCATATGGCACAATTACTTTGTCTCACTTTTAATTACTTTTACTAAAAGCCAGTAACATTAAAAACATTTTGACTGTTTAATTGTTTAAGAAGAGTCTTATTACTGTGGAAAAACTAATACCTGATGTCATCACATGACCAGAAATCTCTTTTTTTTCCATGGACACCGAGAAGGTTATATCCTGCAGGCTCCCAAAGATGACTTATTGTTTAAAATGTAGGCAAAATCCCCATAAAAATAAATTATATATTACCTTTTACTACTCGTAATTTAAACGTGATAAGCTTTTTTTTTGTAAAATGGAAAAAGGTAATTGGTTGCCAGATGACAACTATATGTGAATAAGGTAATCTGTATACATTCAATCTATTAGACTGTAATTGATGTGCATAGGACTAGGTCACTCTGAAACTACATTTATGACCTTTAAAAGAAAGAAAAATCTATTTTGTAAGTGTAACAGACTATCTGGGTTATAACTTACACCACTGACAGAATCATGTTATGTTACCCAGAAGGTTTTACTAACAGTATATTCTTCAGTGCACGTAATATATTGTAGTTATTTTTCAGGTATGCAGCAATTTTGTTATTTTTACCTCACATATTTACCCCTCTCACTAACAACTGAAATGATTTAGCTGTGTTAATATTGGGTTATACATTTCACTAAGTATAAGTTGGATTTGTTTGGTGTTGTTTTCAGTAAAATTTATATTTAAAAAAAATAAAAAAATTAAGGTATTTTCCATGATGGCAACAAGTGTCCAACTATCCCCCTTTTCCAAACATTTCCATTATTTAGACAAATGGCAGTGACTAAAATACCTTTATCATGTAATAAGTAATAATTAATGCAATAGAGGACTAATACTGTAGAATAGTCCAAAGATGTTTAGGCTAATTAGACTTGTTGTCTGTTCAACACAGAAATAGTTCAGTGTGTTCAGTCGGTTTGGTGTAACCGCTTCCTTTCATCTGTCGTCTGAATGCCAAAGCCATATGTAGGACTTGGGGGTTGCGCTTTTCAAATGCACTGTGGCTCCTGCTAAGAAACGAGATTGTTCACATCAACTGCTGCGCGGTCAGCCTGGCCTTAGCTGCTCTGCATCTGGCCCTGCTCTGTTCTTGCATGTTCTGTGCATCCTATCCAGCCCTGCACACTGTCAGCTCTTCTGTGCTATGGGTGTGGGTGACAGTAAAGGGAGGGAAGAGTAGATGGCGGTTGTGCTTACCAGTGTGGCTTCGCTTGTGCACCATCAGCACATTGGGCCCAATGCACACTATTCCACAGATATCGCACTTGAGCTTCCCGTTGGGGAGGCGGATGCCCCCGGCCGTGGGGTAGGCGCCCGGTGGCTTGCCGTCGGGGCCCACGTGAGCGCCGTTCACTTTGGCCCCCGAGCCATCGAGCATGCGCAAGTCCTCGGCAACACACTCCTCTTCCTCTCCATTCATCTCAGCGGCCAGCCCGTTCTCCTCGTCACTCCGAGCCTCAACTTTTATAGTGCAGGCTGGAAAAAGAGGGCAGTGGGCCCGTTTAGTGAAGTGGCAGGCTGGATGGTCACCCTGACTATCGCTGTAGCTTTGTAGCTGACACTTTCATCTACCAAATCTCTACCATAACTGAGCATTTTTTATTCTATGTGCCTTAGGGCAGGAGCCTCAGGTTTAAGTTAGTCTACAGGCTTTGGTGACAGTGTGGCCCTCTATGACCTTTTTGACTGTGCTAGGGGAAGATGTCATACTTGAGAGTACATAAATTGGACTTGCCCTTTAACTTAAACAATGAACTGTGCAGTGAATTGTACTTTACCTCAGGAGTTACAAGATTTTTATTTCTTTTGCAAATGTTATTTAGAAACCAAACTAGCCTTGTTTTTACACCTGAAGGGGTTGAACTTAACATCAGAACTCTCTACAGAATATGGAGTTAATATTATTGACCATGGTAATATAATGTGCTTGCTCTATAGCTTTTCAGTTATGCTGTGCACCTGTTTAACTCTTTAACACTGTTCAAGCAGAAGGTAAAAAGAGAACCTCCAATGTTGCAGCTGAAAGCCGAGCAGTGTAAGTTCATAGATGTGAGTATCTGTATACTACTTGGAAGATTAAACTGAATAACAAAATACGAGGACAGTGTGTTCTCTTGGCACAACACAAACCACAGTAGTCAAACAGTAAACTCCTGTATGAGTTTGCTCACTCAGGAATTGGGAAATTCAAACTCCATACACCATCTCTCTCACCATCACACTTCTCTGAAACAAATGACTGATAAACAGGAAACAGAGACACAGGAAGCTCTGTGAAACTGAGGAGTGCAGCGGTGTAAACCAGACCAACAAACCGTGGTAAATACGTACACACTCACACACACGCAGAGGCGAACTAACACAAGCGAGGGTGTTGAGATGTGAGGCTGGAAAGTGGCCTGGCCAATTAAGAAAACTAAGAATTCCTGATGACATTTTGCGGCACGAAAAAGATGAAGAATACAAAAAAGGTAATGACGCTGTAAGCCATAAATGAAAGGCACCAAACGAGTTTTTCAGATAGACCAAAAGAACAAAAGCAGTCCTGAAAGGGCACCAGGAGGAACACCTTTTAAGATTTAAGACGGATTTAAATAAATAAAAATGGTCCTAGGACGGCACCATGGGGAACACCTTTTAAGGTTTAAGCGGGATTTTAAACTGCTGACCTTTTGGGAAAGCATGGCCACTTTTATACCTCATATACTTTTTGTGTAAGGGCCACATTAAGTTACATACCCCAGAAACAAGCACAGGAGGGTTAGACTGCTCTATAGTGTCACTTTTCCACAGTGCTGGCCTTAAAACGGTTCTCACAAACCTTGTGTTCTGTGGTTAACATGTAATGGTGCCGTGTCCGATTTCCCCATGCCTTCACCTCAGTTTGCACAGAGTGAAGAGGAAGAAGTGGAAATAATGAAATATAGGAATCTAGGGGGAAAGGGGAAGCTTCACTAACAGAGCCAGCCCAACTGAAAAAAAAAAGACCAAGAGTTATGGAGAAGTGACAGAAAGGGAAGCGCAGACAGGGAATTGTGAAGCAGTGCAACTGAAACAGTGTTTTTGTGGGACACAAAGGTTTTTTTCATGCAAACTACAGGGATCAGCAACTGCGTCACATGGTTTATACGTAGGACACAACGCACTGTTTACTGTTGGCCCTGCCTTTTTCTTCTAATCTGCACTAATAAACTGTTGAATTGGTTTAAAATTTTACATTAGATTAACTAATCCGTACAGATCCTAGTGTGAGCCGATCCATTACTGCAAAAAGACTCAAACCACTCAGGCAGAGGCACCGAAACAGAATCGCTAATTTGAAGACCAAAAGGAAGTTGAGTCAGTCTCAGCCCAAAGCTGAAAAAGTGTGAGCTCACTAAACGGATAGCAAAAAGCACCCACCTCAATCCACAAGAGATCATGGCTGCTGATCGGCACTCAGAATTTCTTTTTCTCTCTCTCTCTCTCTTTCTGCTTCTCTCTATCTCTCCAGGGGGTAGGCTCCTCTATAGCATTATAAAATATCTGTATTTATATTGCAAAGTGCTAAATCTGTAAACATGTTTAAAAATTACAGAATGCAAACTGGATAAAATAAATAGTCCTGGTTCTGAAATCTTCAGTAGTTCCTTTCTCTTATAACTAAAAAATAACCTTATTTGTTCAACAGTTTTACTGTTCAATTATAAAACATGTAATCAGACTGGGATTAAAACCTATAATGGTCTACTTTATGCTCTATGGACAAATATGCTTCCTCCTAATCTCTAGTACACGGTTCCAATCCAGAGTTTAGATGTTCACTCATTCACTCAATTTGTATCAGGCTACTCATTTCCATATAAAGCATGCAAAAACAGCCTTTAGATTTTATAAGAACCTAAAGGTTAACCAGGTGCCTTCATTCTTAGTCAAAGTAGGAATTCACATGCAACGCCTTTCTCTCTTGCAACTAATTGCAGTCTCTCTGCTTGTGCTGCCGTGTGATCTGTCCTGAGATATGTGACCCAGGCTTGGCAGAGGGAACTAGGCTCACTGGTGTGCTGAAGTCTCCCATGGATTTGGGGAAGTTGTGACTAAACTGGGGATGGGAAGAGGAGCTTTTACTTTATATAATGCTTGTCACACATCCTAATTTACCCTTTTTGGGAAGCAAGTTTCAAAAGCCACAGCAGGGACAAACAAAGAGAGGCTACATTACTGCAGAGTCGAACGATTCTGATGACATTAGATCTCACTTCATCCTGCTTACACTATGACTACTGTTCCTGTCAGACATGGCGTTAACCTTGACTTCTACAAAACAGCACAGAGGGGTCTTACAGTCACCCCGAAACTCGACATATTCACTAACGGCGGGATAGGACTAACGCCTAACTGCAGTCAGTGTGTGTGTGTGTGTGTGCGTATGTAACACTGGGTGTCGGCTACGGTCTTCTCAGAGCGCTGCTCATGTTGTCTCAAACTGAAAATAGCTTCATACTCATTGCTGTGGAGCCACACACTTAACCACGGCTCCGCTCAGTGTGAATGTGTGTGTGTGTGTGTGTGCATGAGCGCGTATATGTGTGAGCTCTAGATAAGGAAAAAAAGGCCTTGCTTCTTTTGCATTTTTAGGAACTTCAAAGTGTTTGCCAGTAAACTGGCAATAGCACAAAAGCTGAGCAGCCGACTTGAACGATTGGCTTAGTGCAAACGAATAAAGAAAGAACTCCTAAACTCAGGCTCAGATCCATTTCACTCAGTTATTAAGTGCTGCACTCTAAGTTAGCAATCACCCACACTCTTAAAAATAAAGGTGCCAAAAAAAAGTTCTTTCCACCAGTTTTGGTTCCCTAAAAACCTTTCAATGGACGGTTCTTTAATGAGCCGTTTTTGTAAATGAGAGATGTCGATGTGAAGAAAGAACCTCCGCATCATGTAAAACATTTCAGAAGATTAGGCTGCCTCCGCTGTCGATTCTTAAATTCGTTTTTGGGAAATGTTCTAAGTAAAAGTTGAAATCCGATTTATGACGTGCTCTTAAACCGCAGTACTGTTTGCATGTTTGTGCTCTTGAGTGTGTGTAGATAATCCCAAAATAAATTCCAAATAAGAAAATGCTGGTGAATATCAGAATCCTCATGATATTAGTTTGCTGCTTAATTTACTTACTTCAAACCAAATGAAATCTACTGAGCAGAAGTCAAGGGCACCCTTTTATTTATTCAATTTATCATCAGAATTGCCACTAAATACAGGAAAAAGGCAGGGGACATAATTTTTGGTATTGAAATGTCCACCCTCTAGCCTTTCTTTCAGTTTCCAGTCCATCTTTTACCTTCTCTTTCAAAGAAACCTGCAGGGATGTTTTTCTATACCTCTAAAGCTCAGTCTTAGAAGTTGGTTTCATTTTTCACGTCTCAAGATTCCAGCGATCACAGCCACAAATTTAGACTCATCAGTCCGTAGAAGCGTACTCCACATCATAGATGTCTAGGTATGGGGTTCCAGTGCAAAAGTTCTTTTTTGTCCATTTTTGGTTTCTAGCCAGGGTTTTTGACAACTACACATCCTTTCAGACTCATTGCCTTCTCACAGTGGAAGGATGGACAGAAATACCAGATTTTGCTTATATGATGTTGACGGTTTTCTTGATCTACCATGTATTGCATAGTGTCTCAATCATCAACTCCAGTTTTGGACACTGCCAGGGCTGCACTCAGCCCCAACAAAACATAGCAAAATGTTTGTGTAAATGGAAATGGTGGTGCATCAAACCATCGTCTGTAGTGTTACACCAAAGTTGCAACTATGACAGCTGGGAAGGTTATTGACATGCTCCCTCAAAGCCTGCGGAACAACGTTTTACACCATTTTAGTGAAATATCTAATTCAGTCTGGAAACTGTAGCAAAATAGTGCATAATGTTTTGAAATTGAGTGTGTCCAGGTTTTGCATGATTGTCAGGAGTTCCATGTTTTGAACTCTCATTTGGGAAACTCCTGTTCTTCCCTTATTTTCTTCCGTATGCAGGTGAACTATCTTATGTGGAATCTCAGAAATATTGTGTATAGTCATTTTAGAAGCACTTAAGAAAAAAATGTGCCAGGCAGTTACTGTGTGGTTGGGTGGTTGCTTGTGTAAGTGTTAGGGTCTGCTTGAAGGAGGAACATAATGCCAGTAAATGACACATTTTGTTGGGAAGGCACAGCTAAAGTGTATTGCTAGCAAGGAAAGTGGCAGTAGGGTGCACAAAAGGAAAAGACAGGACAAATAAATGCTCTTGGTAATATACTTGGTGTTGGAGACATTGTGTACTTTCTGTAAAATATAACTCTACTTTCAGAACAATACCCCATATCTTTATTTTTTGGTTTTTGACATAATAAGAGCCCTCTTCACTTTGTGTGTGAAGTCTGGCTCCACTGACTACATTAAAAGTAAAGAATGTTTTTGCCCTCTCCTGTAAAGTTATCATTTTGTCATTTTGGAGATATGTCTATGTATTTAAATATACAGAGTTTGCTTTTTTTTTTTTGACTGGGGCACTAGGCGTTCTGTATTCTGTATTCTGTATTCTGTGAAAAGACAGCGTGATTCTGATGCTCTTCTCCTTCCTGTCTCACTCCTCCCGTTCGAGTGTGCAAAGCTGCACCCCAGTAGTACACCATCAGTGCAGATAGCTGCTGCTCCATTACCAAGTTTCTGCCTTAATCTGCGAGGCAGTGATGCACTGCAAAGATATAATAGTCACATCCTCTCACACACTGGCTGATTACATCTTCAAGGACAGCGCAATATATGCATGCACACACATGCACGCACACACCCGCACGGCAGATTTACGATTATCCGTACCCTGTATCAAATATCCTGTTTATCCTGCAAAATATACACCATACACAAAGATGGTTCAATCTGACAAAAACTCACTGAAAAAAAGTCCAGCATTCCAAAGAATTAAGTCTGAACACTTACATGTAAGTGTTTTTGGACATAATGTCTGAATTGTCTAATAGACTCAATGTTCTTGACGTGGAGTGTATAGCATCAGGCTAATAGTGGAAAAGATGATGACATAGGCTATTAAGCGAGCTGACAGTGCCACTCTGATCGCTACAACAGATGACTAATCAATAGCTATCTGTGCGGTATGGTTACGTAGAGAATGACATACGCAACCACCGGAGCCCACAGTGTATTACATCTCTTCCACCACCGTTCCAACTTACCATGCTACACGACCTTCCATGACCTCAGTGCCGATTCACAATGCACCCGATTAGAGCCTCCTACATATGCTATGGTGCATATGTGCATATGGTGCAGCCGCATTGTACAGTTAACTGGCATTCTGCGGGATGATCAATATCACATGTTGTTGTGGCCTTCACAGCCCTAAAAGTACCTCAAGGTTTGTTACACTGACCAATTTTTTGTGAATCCTTTGTTGTGTTAGCTTAACGTGGTAACTTTGTAGTCAAAGAAACTCTGCTGGGCTGTTCAGTTCAAAATAGCCTGCTGCTAACACTTAGCCTAGTGATGTTGATGTGTGTGTGCATGCTTGTGTGTGTGCGCGCATGTGTGAATAGCACGACAGTTGAAGTGAAAGCATGGCATAAAGTGCAGGTGCAGAGCGGTGTGTCGATGCCTTGCTAGCCTGGTGTTGCTCCTGAACATTTTATCTCCCTGCGTGAGTGTTGAAACTGAGTTCTGGCAAGTTCTTCTTAGGAAACTCTTGCACATCCTATTTCAGTTTCCTCTGACATCTCAATTTTTTTTTTTTTTGCTTTTTTTTTTTCTCGCTCTCTTTAAATTACTGCTGCTTCAAAGTGTTTGGGGTGTGCATTTAAGTCCAAGCTAATCTGGAACTACTGGAGGGGAAAATTCCAAACTAAAATACATCAAGATTTTAAACAGGCCATCTGCTAACTTCAGCTTAGCCAGCTCCGTTCCTGCACACATCACAGCCTTTGCGCCTAGTTAACCTACTTCACACTCGTACGCCATGCGCACCGTAGCCATTGTTCGGACAGCTTCACGCTGAGCTGAAGTGTCGTGCCCTGTGAGATCTCTATCTCTGTTTGTTCCCATTTTCACATACAAAAACTGCTAGCCTTGACCAGGTGCACGAAAACTAACAGGCCTACAAACAGAAAGAATCACAAATCAGCTAAAGAATATAAACTCGAGTGTGGAGAAATCTTAAGGTCAGATGTTTTATTGTCACATTTTCATTATTAGACTACAATGAATAGAAATAAACCGACCCAGTTAATGAGCATGGCCAGTACCAGCTCCACCAAACATAGTCTATATGTTCTTTATGCATGTTCAATGATGAGGTACAATCTAACTGATGACTTAAGCCAAACTATGCCAAAAGGGTGTTGTTGAAAGAATGCAAAGACAAATGACTATAGAATGAGAGAGTTGATTTTAAGTGGATTTAAAGTCAGATGGGTCCAAATTTGTATTCTTGACTTTTCTCCTGCCTCCTCTTTTTCCTTCCTGATTATGAAGAAGCAGGAACGCAAGCCCTCAAATCATAATCATCAGTTTAATAGAGCTTAGTAGACTCAAATCAGGAGCTAAAGCCACTCAGACAGACTTCCGTCATGACAATGGCCAACCCTGACTATGAATTACTCTTCTTTTTAATAGTATGGCACATGACCACATCAGCATTCTCTAAAATGTAGAGGATTTTTAGAGGATAAGCACGCAAGCACACTTCTCTAATAGATAGGACGACCCTTGTTTGTATGTCTTGCCAGAGCACAATTACTTTAAGCCAGACTAGATCAAAGAACCGGATTAAAGGTGCTGCTTCAGTCGTGCCAGCTTTAATGCTCATCGTGCATCTCAGACACTTGTTTTGATCTGATGAAAATGTGTTACAAAATCTGTAAGCGTGTTTTTTATGCCCCCCAAAAAAGAGAAAAGAAAGCTTTTGCCATACGTTTTAAGAGGCACAACGTCATCTGGTTTTCTTTTCAACCTGCCACCATCTACCTAGCTCTTTCTCAAACTCTCTAAACGCTGTTTAATCTGCTAGATGATCTGCATGGGCTCTGGTCTTGGGGTCTGAAAAACTCTTGGCAAAGCTGTACTAAGTGGTCTTTCCTCAGTGCTGTAGCTGAGAGGTGTTTGCTCTGTGGTGATGGTAATGCTGGCCACACAGGTCTGACTCACCCGCTGGTTTGTCACTGCGGTTGTTGTGCTGGAGGCCAGTGCTGGCCGACAGGTCCTCTGGGACAGGCATGGCCTCCTCTTGCTCTTCACCAACCTCGTTTGTAACAGGACTGTCCCTTCCTGATGAGAAAATAAGAGCCTTTTTATCAAGGGGTTCTCCATCTTCACAGTACTCAAACGATTAGGTGTTCACTATTTATGTGTATTACTTAAGAACCCTTTCAGTTCACTCTCAAAACTACAAAACTCACCGTCTTCGTTTTACAGCAGATACTGACACTACTACTTTTATAGCGAGTTTTTCGATAATAAGCCTTTAGATCCATCACTAAATAATAGGTATGTGGCTGCTTACATAAGTGGGTCTGAAAGGGGGATTCCATTTCTGATTAATTAAACCATTAAAGTGTAAACATTCAGTCATTTGGAATGATCTGATCTGGAATGTTCCATTCTACCGAAACGTACTGAGTCAGAATTGTTTTACAGTGGTAGTGATAGGAACCAGACGTCTGAAAAATTACATTGCCATTAAAAGCTGTGTGATCATGAAGTGAAAGACATTGCTGTACTGTAGTTTTACAAGTAGGTTTTGACCTATAGCATATATGTTTTTTTGATCGTTCGTGGGAGGGGGGGGGTGGGGGGGGTGGGGGGGGGTCCCTGAAGCAAATTATCTTTCAGTGATTTGCTATTATTTTATTATGACAGTCATACGCAAAGTCTGGGCCCCTTAAAATATCCACACAGTACAGACAACACACGCCATTTTCTGTTTATTTGCTGGATTCAACAATAAATGAAATAATAAAGCATTAAATGTGTCGTGTGTGTAAAACATTCATAATATATCATCACTGCCCAAACACTGCCCCAACACAATCATGTATCTCCCCTTTTTTGTATTTTCACTTTGCTGCATTAGTGAGGCCAGGTCGCTTCCCTTCTCATTAGTGTGGATATTTCATGATGACCGGACCGCCAGAAATGCTCTTTTTAACATCAGCTTTCATTGTACGTAAAGAACGTTTTTTGTCCTCCTCTGTAATGTTACCATTTTGGAGATTCTGGAGTTTCTTTTTGGATAGTGATACATGTTTAAGTTCTTTTCCAATATGTTAAATTCAGAATAGACAGTGCAATACTATTTGCAGATATTTCTATATTGCAGTGTGTCCTCTGTAAGAGAGGTGTTAAATTATTTTCACTAATAAAAATGACAATACAATTGATTTACCCCTGAATGTATACACTCATAATATATAATATATAATCGCTGTCCAAAGAAAAACAAGTATTTCCAAAATGGAAACTTTATAGGAAAGAGCAAAAACCTTGTTTAACATTTAACTAATGGAACCAGACTTTCTCCCAAGCACTTCTGGGCGATTTCTGTGGGTCCATTCATTATGAAATGTATACACAGTGTAGACGACGTCTGCTGGGTTTAAACGATGCATGAAAAGTAATAGTGGACAAAAATGGAGATACATATTTTTCTTTTGACAGGGACAATATGTAACTCAGTTGGTGGTTTTGTTAAATGACTGTATTTGTGTTGCAGATATATTGATGCCTGGTTCCCATAAAGACAGAAATCTGAGGATTTAAGTTTCTCTTCAGCAAACGCTTTACTTCAAACGACTCTGATTGGACTCTTTTTGGTTTTGTTTTAGAATTTTAGATTTTTTATGGTCCCGATGACTGAATTATGCAGGTTTGATAAATCAGTAGAGTTTCTCTTTAAATCATTTTTGGCCATAAATATTGGCTTTCACACCCATTTACCTTTGTATTTCTGTTGCTATGGTAAGCATGAGGCTCACATCCATGCGAAGTATGTATTTATTTAACCATCAATTAAAAAGTTTGTTAAGAAGTGCATAAAGCGTGTACATGCGCCCCTCAGCCCAGGTAAGTCCTTTAATCTACAAGGAATATTTCAGATGTTTCGTTCAAGTTGCCACTTGGGGTTTAAGGGGTTAAAAAAAGAGGGTCATACTGAAGAACTGAAAATACTTTTACATCATCATTTGCAACCATGTTTGTTCATATTAGAACTTTTGTTGTCATTGCAGGCTTCTACTTACATTCCTAAAGTTCCAGGCTGGTGTTCCTGACGTTGATGTTTTACTCTTCTCTGACATATTCATGTGTTATACAGGTGTTATACATTTGCCTTAATAGTTCATGTGTTACAAGAGTTCATGTGTTACTTCCTGAGCTCTAGACACTTTAGCACCGTGCTCCATACACCATAATACTGCAGGCATGAAAGCATCTCTGTATCGTGCCTCAGTTTCCTGAAAGTCACAGACCTGTTCCATTTAAAGAGCATGTTCCCTTTTCCATTTCTGTTTTTCCTGGGAGAGTGCTCGCTGTAACTTTTGTCTTTAGCACATGATCACGTTAAAGTCAACTTTCTGGATGTCGCTGATCTGATACGGGAACAACTTTGAGAACTTATCAGGGTTTGTGCTTGCTGAGGCCTACCACACTCTGAGGTCATAGGATGGTGCTATACCTGCTATTTGGGACATTTCCTGTGCCTCTTCGGTCTCCATCCTGTGCAGGTACTCTGACAGCAGTGAGTGATAGAGAAAGAGAGAGTTGGGGTGGGGTGAGGGGGGTGAAAGACAGATCCAGACAGACACAGACACAGAGAAAAAGTGTTTCAGTTTCATCAACACCTACTGTTGCAAATACAACCCTCTAAGAGAGGGCGGCGAGTGATTAAAGGGGAATGCCCTTTCTTTGTACGTCTCCATCACCCCCTACGAGAGCACTCCCATTCCAGCAGCAGACACCACTGTCCTCTACATTACATTACAAAGAAGTACAGACATTTTCATTACCCTGGCTGACAGCCCGGCTAAGGCTGAGCCGGCCACGTCTTGCAGCTGGATGGTGGGCTTTCAGGGGCGGGGTGCCGGGAAACTCGAGAGGAGCCTTTCAGACCACATTTGTTATTTATTGTTAATTTCCCACCGCATAATCATCCAAAAATGCAAACTGACTGCCGCAAAATTAAGCAGAAAATTAGATGGCCCTGGGTCACGGGGGATGCGGGTGTTTGGCATAGGCAGCTGATTGGCGCTCGTGTTCACTCTAATTTACTGAGCATGCATGGGTGAGCCCGGCAGCCTCTCTCTCTATCTTTTTCTCTCTCTTGCTCGCTCTCGCGGGCACACAGGCGAGCCGTAGGCAGAAACAAAAGTGGACACAGAGAAAAAGATAGATATAGAGGGAGAGAAGGGTGACTGGGGAATAAAGAGGAAGACACACAGGGAGCGAATGAAAGCGAGAGAGAGGAAGTATAAAAGAGAATGGAAGGAGAAAGAATGGAAATATAAAGTCAAAGTAGAAATGAGTAAGGCGAGGCCAGAGAAAGTAGGCTCAAGAAGGAGACAAAAGGCAGAGGCACATGGTAAAAGTGTTTGGAGGATGCAGTAGGCCACGAAGGACGGAGGATGGCAGAGTTTTTTTTTTTGTTTGTTTTCTTGCAGGAGGAGGCAGTTTAGCGCAGAGCGCTTCCTCAGGCCAGGCCTGCATAGCTGAGGAGTCACCAGTGCGCGTGGCCCCATTAATAATGCAGCGGCCCCTCAGGCCCGCGGCAGATGGGCACAACAGCCTCGGCCTCCTCGCTGCCACTTCAAGACGCTCCCGCTGGAGGCCCATGCCCGGACCCAGCCAGCCGCCACACAGGGAGAAGTGAAGCTCCCGAAAATAGCCAAGCAAGCTGAAGCGCGCCTATTGGGAGGAGGGGAACCTAGGCCTTCCTGTTTTCACTGACAGATGGCTCCACACATTTGGAACAAATAGCGGGAAGCGAGCGACCGGCCGTCTGTCGCAACACCACTGCTTTTCTGACAACGGCCCCGAACACACAGGTTCTTGTAATGGCCAGGTGTGGGAGTAAAGGTTAAAGGTCACCAGTGCAGATGCTTTGCTGAGAGCGTTGCATGTCTACATGCTGGCCGCTTGGTGTAAAGGGCCTGGAGGTTGCGAGACAGTATGTGTGAGTGTGCTGAGGGTATGGTATTCCCCCTGTGCCCCCTTTTCTGAGTAGCTGGTGTGAAGGGAAATAGTGATGCTTAGGATAAAGCAGGGGTGGAGGTTGACGGCTCTTTCACATGCTTCACTTCTGGAGTTGGCTTGGAAAGTCTGTGTCAGTTCATATACATATATGAGTGTTCAAAATATACAAAAGACTCACGTTTTCATTTTTCACTGTGAAATTCTGTTTTCCTGTTCCAACACATTACGTGCTGTGAAACTCTGATTGTCATATTCCGTTTGATGATTTTAGTCTTCACTGGCATACAGTATTTCAAAATGTTGTTATTAAAAAAGTGATACGCTATGTGGAGAAGGGGAACCAATATATGTGGTATAGTCTGGATGGGGGCATGAACTCTGGCATGTGGCATGCTTCCTCATAGATCTGCAGAGTTTCCCAAACGTACTGAAGCTCTTCAGATTACACAGCATTCAAACGACATGAATAAACTGAAAGAAATATATAGCTCTGTAATTTGAAAAGTTTCATAACTTTTGGGAAACATCTAAGAGCGAGTTTCCCAAAAGCACTAGCTCTGATATTAGTGTCAGCATGCTTCTGGGAAACCCACCTATATTGGGATTAAGATCTGACTGTGCCCACATGTCTAAACGAATGAACCACAAATTCAGTAAAAATCGTTCTTGCAGAATGAATTCTACGATCATGAAGGTCGACCTAGAAAGTCCTACAGTCGTATGTCCTAGTCCAGATCCAGGAAGGTTTCTTCTCCCACACATCACTGAAGAGCAGTAGGAAGAGCAACTCTTAGTAATGAAGATACGCATACAGATTCATTTTAATTTGGTCTTCACTGGGGGAGACTTTTTCAGAGTGCAGGAAGAAAGACTGAAATAAAAGAGGCCTAGCATCTGTACACAAATGATATCCTGCAACAGCACCCCACGCATCAGATACCGGTACGGTGCAAAAGACTACCCTTTATTAATTTCATTTCTACACGCTGCTCATTTTGTCAGATCTTTGTAAGGAGGTTCAATATAAGATCATCCACGTGCAACAGGAAAATAGGGAGTGTCCAAAACTGGATGACTGAGGCCATGCAAGACCCAGTAGATCACCTAAAGGTAGGCTACCACACCTCTCACCATCAGATAAACAGCACGTAAAACTTTCATCTGAGAGAGAGAGAGAAAGCAGAGAGAGGGGAGAAAATTAAGCTCCACTCTTCTGTCAGATGTAAAAAACTGTCTGTCCATCATTTCACTGTGAGAAGGTGACAAGCCACAATCAGTGCTTTAGGTCTGAAAGGATGTGTAGCTGTCAAAAAGAAACTACTGAGAAAAGAAAGAGGACAAAATGAAGGAAATGTTCTAATTAAACAAAGCAGCAGCTTGTGAGCGATGGACTGTCCAGCCCTGAGTTCAGGTCTCAACATCTCTGGTGTATTTAAGGATCACTTGAAAGATGGAAACCAGAAAATGCAGCCAGCTTCTAAGGCTGAACTTTGGAAGCAGTAGGAGAAAATAGACGTGTGATTTCTTTGAAAAACTGATGTCAAGTCTCCTGAAATAAGAGGCAGACTCATGAAAGACTGAAACCATTTTACAGATGTTAAAGGTATGTTTCCTTTTTTCCCCGGACACCGAAAAACAGGCGTCTTTTCTGTTTTAACTGGAAATTAAAAAATTAAAGGTGGTCTCTGACTTCTGCACACCACTGTATGAGCTACTTCTATAACTTTCCCGACTGTTCATCAAAGTTGTGCTGTTTTTTAAGCTGTTGTTTTCTTCTTCTGATGCTTTTTTCTGCATGCACAACCAGCCAGATTACGTTCCACACATCAGAAGGTGTGGTACGGTTAACCTGGTGACAATAAAAAGATCTTCAAACAACACTTGCAGATGTGAGTGTGCAAGTGCACGTCTGTATGAGTGTGTGTATATATGTGCGTGTGTGTGTGTGTGTGTGCGTGCGTGCGTGCGTGTGTGTGTGTATGAGGGGAGAGATAGAGAGAGAGAGAGAAAGAGAGAGAGAGTATAGAGTATAGATGGAATAGAGAAGCAGAGCTAAACATGAAAACAAAAAGCTCAAGAGGAGAAGGGTGGAGACTACGCGCTGCGAAACCGTTAGACAAAATGACAAGGCTCAGGTCAGAGGCGTTCAGAGGTGAGAAGAACTGTGCGTGGAGTCAACAGGGTTTTATTTGACTCAGGCTTCTAACGGGAAGTAAAGAAAAGTCTTCATGACCAATAAGAGTTTGTGTGAAGTCATGGAATTTCTGCTTTTGGGTGGGAATATTTGAGGAAACTGAGGGAATGCAAACCCTGATATAAATGCCTTGTGAATTCCCTGATTTTCTAAACATCTCTATAGAACATTAGGGATATTCCTAACTATGGTGTGACTTCTTAGAGGAAGATCTCATTTTAGCCTCCTAGTTCATTTTGAAAGTGATCCCTATGGTGAAACCATTTCTTTTTAGTCTTTCCTGTTTATTTAGTGGTACAGTGAAGCTTCTAAAGCAGGCTTTATATTTTAACACACACTCTATTCTTTCATATACAGAGAAACGCAGCACTGTTTCTCCTTCCTACTTATTAAACCAATGAAACGTCACAAAGTGGGTTATTGGGGTTCAGATATGTGGCTCGGGCCGCGAGTGTTCCTTCGAAGTTCCTTCGTTATGAAAGTGTTAGAGCTCTGATCCGTTTCAGACGCACACACACTTTGTGAGAAAGCTGGTGAGAAGACAGGAGCGGACTCTGAGTGGCCTGTCTAAACTGCGGGACCATGATGATGATCAGGAGGAGGGAGACGATGATGAGGATGCTGCTGCTGTGGTTGATTTGTGATTAGTGCAATAGAGCTGCTGTGAAGCCAGCGGAGGTGGCTGAAGTTCCCTAAACTTGCTCCCCATGTTCACTCCACTCTGTTGCATCAGTGGGGATTTCAACAGAGCAGCGGGTACATGTGCTGATCTCTATCTATCTGACTATCTGTCTGACTGACAGAGGTGTAGAGCCCTTAGTGAAGCTGTGTATGAGCCTCATTTACATCTGCACCTCTTCACCTCTACACGGGACCTACACCAGCTCTCTCCTCTCTGTCTGCCTAATTCACTTATTTACTGGTTTTTGTTTTCCGGTATGTGACCTGACGGGAATATACACGTAGGAAGGCTGCGTATGATTTTTGGTGTGCTGGCGTATTTGGCGCGTATTTCAGCAGTTTCCAGTTCAGGGATATTTAACTGCTAATTATTTTTCGTTTTATAACTTTCGTTTTTGCCGTGTGTGAAAGATTTGAATTTGGCATGTTTATTTTAGCCTATTTATTTATTTATTTATTATTTACCCGGAAATCAAACAGGAAAAAAAGTATTGTAGGCGTAATTTATTATTTTCGCTTTTATTATTATTTCTCCTTATCACACATATTTGGCGCATATTGGGAATACTCTGCAAGTCTGGAATTTTTTTTGTCTCCATACGTATTTTTATTTTCGCTTTCTGCCGCGAACAGAGCGCGTAAAGTTGGGTGAATGAACGTGTGAAGTGTTTTCATGCCCACAAGAGCAGAACAGCTTCACTTCTGTCTTACTGAGAAACAGCCCAGACAGAAAGCCCAGGCGGCGAGCAGCTCCCAACACCTTTCAAAATGCCCCAAATGACTGTATTTAAAATTCTACTTATATTTTATTTTTTCCTCTCTTTGGATTCAAAAAGTCTCACCTCGCCCCCCGTGTTCTGTCTATCCTCCAAATTCCACATTCCACAATTCCACATTAATTTAGTGAATCAAACCTGCAGATATGCTTATATATGAGCGTCTGTTTGCGCGGGAGAGTTTTTAAGCATAATAAAACCGGAGATAAATCTTCTCCATGCTGTGGAGCGGAGCGAGCAACAGGTGCGTAAAGACGAGGAGCTTCCGCGTAAGAGAGCGAAAGCGACTCTCTGAATACAGAATATTCCCGAAATGTCTTCAGCGAAAATCCAGCACCAGTTCGCCCTAAGCTCGAACATTGCGCACAGACACTGAGTGAGGAATGGAAGATGTTTAGGTTTGTCTCTTTAGGGCTTCGGGAGAGGAGACTATTCCTGTGTGGAAAACTAAAGGAAAAAAACTTTCCATAAAGTTCCCTCCACCCAAACCCCGTCATCTCCGAAGGCCAGAATACAGACAGATAAGACATGAAGGTGGCTCAGTGGATAGTTGGGCACATGTTTGACTTTAGACACCTGCTGCTCGTCTCATTTCACTTCAGGAGCTTTTCCCACTCTGCCAGCTTCTTCTTCTCCTTCACTAAAACTTCAGCTTTAACTCTTTTTAACCCGCCCTGAGTGTGTGGGTACGTTTGTGTGTGAGAGAGAGTGTGTGTGTGTCCCGCTGTGAATGGCCCCTACCTGCTAGTCCCGGGTTCTGCAGTATGAAGCTGTTCCAGCTGTGGCCCGCTCCTCCATGTGCGCAGCTCCTCAGCGCTCCGTGGATGATGGCTGCCCCCGCTCCCTCCTCCCCTCTCCACGGCACTTCCTGCCTCCAGCCCAACATCACAGCCCGGCTCTCTGCGCGCAGCGCCCTGCCTCTAGCGCGCGCAGCCCTTTATTTTCCCGAGGCCCGAGGAGCGCAGAACCCCCCCACACACTTCAATCCACCCCCTCCCGCCTTAACACACATACACCAGCACCAACCCAAACACCCCAACAGCGCGTGCCGTGCCAACACGGGCTGACTGGCAGCACAGCATCACTGGCAGCCATGCATGAGATGGGATGAGGCGAGCAGGACGAGCTGGACCCCTTCATCTCTTATTTATTTCTTTCTCTCAGCGGGACGGGGGTGGGGGCAACGGGGGGCTATTCTCTCGCTACCTGATCTCTCTCACACGAGGCTGTGGTGGGATAGGAGAACAGATTCCTTCTTCTTCTTCTTCTTCTTCTTCTTCTTCTTCTTCTTCTTCTTCTTCTTCATCATCATCATCCTCTTCTTCCCCTTTTTCTTCTTCTTATTCCTGCTCCTCTTCTTCTTCTTCTTCTTCTTCTTCTTCTTCTTCTTCCTCTTCTTCTTCTTCTTCTTCTTCATCCTCCTTCTCTTCTTCTTCTTCTTTATCTTCTTCTTCCTCTTCCTCATCCTCTTCTCCCTCCTCTTCCTCTTTTTATTATTCACCTTCTTCTTCTTCTTTTTTTTCTTCCTTTTTATCTTCTTCTTCCTCTTCCTCTTCCTCTTCCTCTTCCTCTTCCTCTTCCTCATCCTCCTCCTCTTCCTCTTTTTATTATTCACCTTCTTCTTCTTTTTTTTCTTTATCTTCTTCTTCTTCTTTTTTATCTTCTTCTTCTTCCTCCTCCTCTTCCTCTTTTTATTATTCACCTTCTTCTTCTTTTTTTTCTTCTTCTTCTTCCTCCTCCTCTTCCTCTTTTTATTATTCACTCTCTTCTTCTTCTTCTTCTTCTTCTTCTTTTTATTATTCACTCTCTTCTTCTTCTTCTTCTTCTTCTTCTTCTTCTTCTTCTTCTTCTTCTTCTTCTTTTATTAACAACAACAACAACAACAACAATAATAACGTTATTTTCAAAACAATAATAAATCACTGGATGCACACATTCCTATTCTAATTTCTAATACTTCATGCCTAACAATGATTTGGCTGTGTAGAAGAACTTTCGACCCGTTTTAGGTTTATTTAGAGACTTTAATTTTAAGTGAGTGTAAAGTCAGCTTGTTCCCACTGTTCAAAAATGATCTGTATTTAAATAAATAAATTTATAACTCATTATCCTACATCAGTCACTGACTTTCAGTAGAAATATCGTGTCATGATGCAGGAAGCCACATAAATGTTACCAAACTGCTTGGAATAAAATGTCTTTACAGTAGAGTACATTAAAGTAAAGGACATTTTGTTTACTGTTATAAACATGTAATATCAATGTAATATCAGCCAAACAATTCCTTACGCTTCTTTTTAGTGTATTATTATTAGAATTATTATTATTATTATTATTGTTGTTGTTGTTGTTGTTATTAGTGGTGTGGGTGGTAAATTATAACAACTCTGTATAAGGTAAGACCTGTCCTTCATCAGATCTGAAACCCAACTCTAAAGTCCCCTTTCACAGCTGCATTATGAGCCCCTGTGTGTTTTCCGTTTTCACCTCACTCTCTTAGCCTGTATGTCACCCCCTTCACATCCAGCTCATTGAGCATACATTCTGTGCGGCGGTGTTGTTGGTTTTGTCTGTACGTCTCAGCTCATATGAGGTTTTTCATCTGTGGGGGCTTCACTGTGAGAGCCTGTGCATTGCATGAACCACTGTACTTGGTTTTAAGTAGCATTTGTCTGATGGCACATCTTTTGTGTAATGTGAAAAGTTTCTGAATGATAAAGCTCACCCTGCTGACCACTGACAATGATGTCATAAGGCAAGGTACTAAAACCACTAGCAGGCTGCACCTAACTATTGCAGCAGCTCAGCTCATTCATGTCTACACACTTCAAATATCCCATTTCTGTATATGTAGACGTTGTGACCTCAATTCAAGTCAGTGTGTTGCGTTTCTTTCTACAGCTTTAAAAGCAACAGTGTATTGTACACTGCTTAGACAATACTGTTGTCCTGAGAGGTGATGATCCTGGGACGTTCCGTTTACAGGGATTACTATGTTCAGGTGTTTACAGGTGGATTGATAGAGGTATGATGGTGGAATGATAGTTTAATGAATTGTTTAATGAATATTATTATTTGATCTGGTATTTATTTGACTTTATTATTTTGACCACATATACAAAAGCAAACTCAGTTTTTTTGATCTGCTATTGTACCATATCTTTGCTGTCCAAAGAAAAACATGTATTTTCATTTTTTTTGTGGATTTCTACTTTTAAGCATCATCTGAACACATCAGACGATGTTTACATTGTGTAAACATTACATGGTGCATGGACCAACAGAAATGGGCCAAAACTGCTTGGAAAAACGTCTGGTTCCATTGACTTGCATAATAATTAAATTAGGTTTTTGCCTTCTCCTGTAAAGTTACCATTTTCATACTTGGAACCATATACAGATCGGAACCAACGGTTTTATGATTATGGATATAAGGACGCTTTACATATCTCCTACAAAATTCCAACATTTACATCATCACTGTAATATTAGGACTAAATCTTAGACCCAGTAAGCAGGCACAAACTATAACCATGCTTGCAATAAAATGTAAAATGCAATAAAGCCACCCTTAATGAATCTGTATGAGCTGATTCTGCTACTTTTCCACATAGGCAGCCAGTTACTCAGTAGTCTTTAAAACAGCACACCTAACTCCTGGTTTTGATCTGACTTGCTCAACATTTCTTCTATTACTGTTAAAAAATCCTAATCATTTGACTCGAGGTGGATGCACAGATGATATTGCCATCATTCATCCAAAGAGATATAATTTTTACATTAATATTTATAGAAATTGTCAATAAATAATGAGATAGACAGCAAGTTTGTCTAAAATAAATAGACTCATTTCATTCCTGTATTTTGTCATTATATTCTAAACGATGTTTCCGCTACACTGCTTCATGCCTGCGTTGGTAAGGTAATAAGAAAATGAGAGAATTTTGCCTTTTCTCCTCCAGCGATCCTAACGTTTGACCAGGTTGCTGTATCTCAGGAGGGGCTGGGGCAGGCTCTGAGCTGCTGAGTCATATATGAAGAAGGAGTTAACTCTTATCTCCAGTCTGCCAGGAGGACTTCTTTAGGCAGTTGGCCTTGGTGTTAGAGAGGGAGCATGGATGACGTTGGCCGGCTGGACTACCTGTGTCCAGCAAGATTTCAGTGCAGGATCTCTGTGTCTTGTTGTGTCTCAGTGTCTCTAATTGACCAAGTCAGACATCAAAATACAGCACTTCTGTTTCTTTAAAATTATTGACTCCTAAACAAAAACACCAGACGCTGGGTTCTGGATTAAAGGGAAAAGGCTCCCAGCTTTATTTGCTGGTGATTGTTGAAAGGCGTTTCTACAGGGCATATTGAATTCAATTGCAACAATAGGATAGCTTCCATAGTTATACAGTGTTCGGGGGGGTGATGTAATGCACTTCCTGCTTTTCTATACCGTTTCAAACTGGGTTTTGGTCCCAAAATCTCTAGGTTCAATTTAAGGATGTTTATTTTAAAAGGGTTTTTAAAAGCCATGTCTCCGAACAGAATGCCAAAATACATGTTTAGATTTTCCAGTCTATAGCTTAAGCTCATTACAAAGGATTTTATTTCTAAAAATCATCATCAAATCATTTTATTAAAATCATTTATATACTCATTAAATGATTACCAATTAACTCCCTCCGTTTCTTAAAGCAGCTGTGATACAGATACGGTAAAGCTAACAAGCATTGTGCCAACTGCATGCTGATCATGCACCTGCCTCAAACTACGTCAAGCTGCTGTGTAATCTCAAATAGACTTGGTTATGTTCTGGAACTACATTCCATACTGATATGAATGAAAACAGATGGAGGTATGGACAGAAGTCAGGGCGTAAGATGGCAGCTACTGCTGTTTACATCATGTTGTAGGTTTGTTCCTTATTGTAAACAACAGCAAGTCATACATTGTCAGAGGTCTATTTGGGTGGGGTGAGCTTCATTAGCCTCAGGGATCTAAAGAAGAAAACATCAGGCATGTATTTTGATCAACTGCATTTAAAGTAAAGGAGTCAAACTGGCCAGCTTTCATTTTTCACTAAACTATCGCTTTAAGGAGAGAGATCTGTTTGAACGGTTTAGTTACTGGTGATCAGAGTCGGAGACCTGCTGAAGGCAGCGCTCCAGAGGCCAGGCAGAGGGAAAACTAACGTGGAACATGACTCAGCAAACCGTGCTCCGACTCCAATCAAGACTAGCAGAGCTGTACAGGGGCTTCCAAAGCAAAGAGATACCAGAAAATCCCAGTGACTCGGCAAAAATTACCCTGCCTCAGAGGCCAGGAGCATGGGAGTACATCAGGACATGTGATCCGTCACTTACACCATTCAGCATGTATTCAGACACACTGACACACCTACAGTAGGTGCGTTTTTACACCTTACAGGGCATCCCTACTCCGGCACACTTAAATGACTGATTTATGTTGCACTGTATAAGACAGAAGCAGCAGTCAGCACGCCAGAGAAAAGTCAGGACTGGAACATTATCCTAAGTATATCACGATCTGAATAGGTCAGTGATGAAATCACATGACTTATGAGTTAATAAACTACAGCAACTGTTGTTTTCTTTTCCAGTAGCTGCTTTTCAAATTGTCACACATATAATAAGGTTAGACTTTATATGAAATTATTTAAAGATGATTTTACAGTGGATAATGAATTCAGTTAAGGACGAAAGATGATGTCAGATTTTGACTATATGTCCAGCACCAACTGATAAATGTTTGTGTGATTTAATTGTTATTTATATTACATACTTAATATTCATATACTTACGATTCATAATTTTTTCCCATGTTGTTGTTATGCAGTTCAGTGCCCAGACCACTGCAGCTATTATATTTAGTCTACATGGCCTCAATACACAATATTGTGCTATAGTCAGAGACCACCCTTCATTTATTCATTTCCATTTAAATGGTCTTTTAAAATATAAATACGTAAAATTATATAAAAGGAGTAAATATATAAAATGAGTCATCTGTATAAAAAAGAGGAAAGTAAAAAAAATCTGTTTCTAACAACCATGCAAGACCTGGTAGACCACCAAGTCTCCAGTCTCACCTCACATCTAAAGGCATCTACAGGTGTTTCTGTCAATCCCTCCACCGTGAGTTGGCTATGGACCTGAAAGGATGTGTCCCTGTTAAGATGCAGTTACTAAGAAAAGAAAACAGACAAAAAAAAAAAAGAAGACATCAGATACAGAAGATGCTGGTGTTCTCAGAATGACAGCTTGACCACCTCAGAATCCAGTTCTCAACATCACGGAATGTATTTGGGGTGATTTGGATCAGAGAATGCAACCGTCTAAGATTTTGAGGATGTGGAAAAATATCCCTGCAGATTTCTTTTTTAAAGCTGAAAGTGTGTCTCCAGAAAAGAATGAAAGCTGTAATAAAGGCAGTGAATGAAACACAGTGAATACTGAACATGGGATTAAATTTATTTTCCATTTTTTACTGGCTTGTACTTAATGTCTGTCTTGATTGGAACTTAAATACATAAAGAGTGGTCTCTGACTATTCCACCCTACAATAATTATCTTTCTCAGTCCCAAGGCTGGAAACATGCTTTTTGCACCAATGACATACAGGGGTTGGACAATGAAACTGAAACACCTGGTTTTAGACCACAATCATTTATTAGTATGGTGTAGGGCCTCCTTTTGCGGCCAATACAGCGTCACTTGGGCAGCTGTGCACCAACAATCTGTCCTCTTTTGAACTCTGGTATGTCACCCATAATGTTGTGTGCATTGCAGTATTTTGAGCAGAACTGTGCTCTTACCTGCTAACTGAACCTTCACACTCTGCTCTTACTGGTGCAATGTGCAATTAATGAAGATTGGCCACCAGGCTGGTCCAATTTAGCCATGAGACCTCCCACACTAAAATGACAGGTGTTTCAGTTTCATTGTCCAACCCCTGTATAATTTTAATACATTTTTTGTTTACTGGGAAAAACAAATGTCCTGTATGTGGCATGTAAAACAGTTTTTGAAAATTAACATATTTATTATTATTAGGTACTGAACGTTTCCTACTGTATGTACAATTCCAATAAGAAGTTTCTAAACTCTGCTAACTACCTGAACCCCAGGATGCAAAGGCTCAGATTACTAGACATTAAACTTTATCTCATAATCTGTTATAATTTAATATAAATAATTTTCCTTTTTCTTTGTTTTACCTTCTAAAAAGAACACACATTCGAAACACATTTCTAAAATAAACACAGTATCATTCAGAATTGGTTGGATTTGATCTTTGAGGTGGTGAGTGTCTCGCCAGCTGCCGCTTGTTTTTGTTTATGGTAAGATGAAAAAACAAAACATTCTATTAAATAAACCAATCAACCAATAGAAAGACTAAAGTGAGATAGAGAGTTCTGCAGAACCACTAGTATGGTAAGCTACCATGTTCTGAAGAGTTATACAATGTTTCCCAATACCTGGGAAGTAGATGACCAGTATACCGGACGTTAGGAATGGGGAGGGTATTAGTGGCTTTAGTGGTGCGAATTCCATCTGCTTGTAAAAGGCAAATAAAACATGTACAATTTCAGTTGCTATCCAGGGATAATATGCAAAAACAGTCTCTAAGGTCACAGTGCTGTGTGGAAGTTTGTTCTGTATATTTATTTATGAATATGTTTTTATATTTAATCCGATGTGAAAAATGTAATTCAAAAAAATTCAATCACTGCCTGACGAGATCCGGCACAGCATGATGCTGTAATTAAAACCCATTAACTGAATTAAATTAGTATCTAGAATAAACTGACAGACAAGTACCGCCCTTTGTTATTTCATGGATCTTTAAACACCCTCCAATTTGGGAGCTCAAATAACATGCCGTCCGTAATTGATTTAAATCCGTAAATAAGTTTGACTTGTTTGAGATTGATAATCACGTTAATAGTCAAATTTATTTAAATTCTCCATCCCAGGCTGAGAAATCTCACTTTCTTTGGGAATGCATTATGCAGCAAGATGTCAGGCTAAATTAAATTCCCCTGTGCACACTAAAGTGTCAATTTCCTTATGGTAATCATCTGCTGGAATGGATGTGTCACTAGAAGGAGTCAGGCATGCTTGACATTTACCCTCTTTATGGAGAAACGACGAGAGAAAAAAAATCGAGGGGAGGAAGAGAAATTAATCTTTCGCCCGAGCGAGTATGGAAAAGAGCCTAAAGGACTGCTGGTGAATCAGCCATTATGTTTGTGACCCCAACATGAAAATCGATCCAATAATAGGACATAAACCCGAGGAGACGAGAGAGGGAGCAGGTTAGGAAGGGAGGGAGAAATGCTCAGGCAATTTTGGGGAAGTACTGTTTAAGTATATGTGATACTACGTAATTGCCTAATAGTACTAACACAAAAAAACACAAACACATGCTCTTATTTGAGAAGTGTAACCTACAGTGGGACTCTGTAATTACGGATCCATGTTTGGTGGTATCATTACATGCCAGTTCAGAGACATTAGTCTTAAGTGACATGGAAAGTTTAGCCAATTATTGCATATTTTGCTTTTGGTAATTCAACTCAACTGATGTTGGCCTTGAAAAATGATCTTTATGCCTTGCCACACATCTGCTGCATCTTATCTGTTCAGTTTGATCTTTTTAGAGCTTTTAAAGCTTGGAGAAAAAAGAGCCAAGAGAGCACTTTGTGTCTTGTAGGAGGAGCGACCTGGGGCCCCACAGAAAGTCAGGGCAGTAAAAGCGGCCGTGGCCCCATGGGTCATTGTTGGACGTTACGTTATCTGTTAACCACATCTTCATCTCTGGAAATGTTGTGGACTGGGCCATTCCCACCACGGCCCAGCAAACCAAACGCACTTCTAGACTGTGCTGACCTCAGTGACAGCACCTGACACAAGAAACAATGAACCATTCCTGGGGCTTCTTTTTCCAGAAAGCATATTTCATATTCTCATAACTGTGGCTTAATGTATAATGTAGTGTCAGTGTGAACGTAGCTCAGTATGAATTCACATTAGCACTATTAATTTGGTGTATTTGCGACAAATAATTTGATTGCCTAAGGACACACCGTAAGTGAAGCGAACAGTGCTGAAAGTGAATCACCCTTCAGACTAGAGTATAGGTACGCTAGCAGAGCTGAATCCTGGGGGTGCGTTTTTAGCACAGAAACAAAGGTTACGGGGGGAAACAGGAAACCAGCACGTTCCTATTTCCTGTCAACAGGTGAAGCTACATTGCCATTCTCTCTTTTATTCTCCAAACCACAGTTCTTAGGGTGTAAAACTAGAGCGTGTAAGAAACGCAAGCATTTCGAGAAATGGTAGGCTCTTCTTCTTAGGTTTCCAACTGCTGCTTAAATTCCTGAGATGAAAAATGTATCACATGTGCCTGGCGGAAGAATATAAGACGTTGTGAGCTGGTAAGATGGTCGTGAGCTTCAAGACCACCACTGTAAAGTGACATGAGGAGATCTACTACGGCAGTCTAAATAAGATGATAAGAAGACCTTACACTTTGATGCACACACACAATTCACTGCATGCATATGCAGACTGTAATACAATGACATATCTTCCTTATTCACAAAACGTCTCTTCTGAATCAAGGGACATTATGCTAATGTAGCATCTCATTATCATGAACTCGCAGAGAATCAGTCATCACATCATTTCAGATCTATTCACCAATACAGATTGGGTTTCCTCGAAAACAAGAAGGGATTATCTCCTTCCACCGCTTTATTTCCCCCGTTTAGCACTGTTAGTCGTTTTTGTGCCTTGGCTTTAGATGGGGGATGTTAGATGGGAACTGTAGGAGGTTTAGCCAGAAGGTAGGGATTGCCTGGTGGGACTGTGGTGACCATTCTGGACAATGGGGCTCTGCGGCCGTAGGCTGAAGGGGTCAAACTGCTCCTGGGGAAAAGACACAAATAGGCCACAGTGAGGCAGGTGCAAAAAACTATATACTGGAGATATTCTGGTAACCAAAAGCAGACCCGGTAACATGAAGCCATTCAAGTTCTCCAAACAGTAAAACTGCTTTTGAGCGAGTTAGTCGGAGAAATAGTTTCAGCAAGTTATTTAAAAAAAAAGCTGCAACAGGAACAATAACCGAAATTTTTGTTCTGAACAGAGAAGGGGCGGACAGACTTAGAGGAAGTTCTTAAGGTGAGGTCCGCTCCTCTCTTCTGCTATAAGGAAAAGCTGGGAGGCCTGCTTTATCAGCAGAGGAAACAGATTTCAGAGGGCCAGTGGCTCCAGGAAAATGGATCTGGGTCGAGCGAAAAACCACGATTACCACCAGCAGCTCAAGCAACTCGGCTCTGGATAGGACCATCTGGAGAAGGCTGCTCCAAAAGCCGGTAAACCAGCTCTTCTGAGACCCGGCTAGGAAACACGTTTTCAAAAAAAACCACCCAGTCCCTGGGTGAGGAGTTTGGTTTTCCTCCAGTGCCTCTCTCAGACACCTCCTCCTCCCCCCTTCCTCTCTGCTCGCGCTGCAGATGCCCCATTCCTACTCATTCTGAAAGCTGAGGACGTTTTACCGTTGCCTGTGAGAGTGAGGGGAGGTTAGCTCATTGAGTCTCAGGCTGTTTAGCGTTTACTCCTATAGAAAGACTATTTTACACCCACAATACAGTTAAACACACAAAAGGTAAACTCTTTTTAAGAGTTCCTCATTTTAATAATTTACAAGCTCCCTTTCCCTTTTTATCCCACACATTCAGCATGCATGCTTTTTGGATTAATGGCCTTGCTAAACCTCATGCTTAAATCATCTTTGGGTGCTTTAAATCTACAGAGTGACAAGTCAGACACTTATTAGGGAGAAGCTAGCCACAGGCTGCAGAGCGTCAAAGAGTTGTAAATCTAGGCCAAGCGGGGAGTTGTTTCGAACAGAAGAAGGAACATGAGGGAGTCATACACAACAAAGCCTGTGATGTGGACGCTGGCAGTTGTCATAGTTTATCATCCTACATATAAAGGCGCTTCTTGATGTAGGTTAGATAAACAGTATAGACTGAGACTCAGCAAAAAGTGTGCATGTGCGTTTGAATATGTGCGTGTTAATATGAGAGAGAGAGAAAGAGAGAGAGAGAGAAAGAGAGAGAGAGACAGAGACAGAGAGAGAGAGAGAGAGAGAGAGAGAGAGAAAGAGAGAGAGACAGAGAGAGAGGTGCAGAGAGAGAACATTTTTATATTTGCTATGTAGTATGCATTTGATTAATAGACATAGATACATAGATAAAGAGGCTTGTTCTTTCTTTGCTGTTCTTCCTTTTTTCTTTCCTTACTTAGAGAGAATTCAAATGTGAACTCAGGAAAGATTCTTGAAGACAAAATACCTCACTTCAATGCTGGAGAAAGCTCCTGACTGCACTGCTCTGCTGCCATCTGCTGAGCTAAAATAGTCTACACCAACACAGAATTGGCAAAGGGAGAATGAATGCTGAGGTAACATCTGGCTTCTCCTCAACTAACCAGTTCAAAAAGCTCTTAGATTATAGCAGGTACATTTTTCAATGTTGTTGTTTAAGAACTAGATATAAAACATGCAACAGACACAAAACCCATAATATATTACAATATTCTATATATGAGGCTAAATTACACAGACAGCAGAACAAAATCATAAAGGATTTTGGCACAGTTGATATGATATCTCATGCCATAACTGAAATGTCTTAATACGTGTTAAACTTTGTAATTCCATTTCCTGTCTATTTAACAAAACAGGGTGTAAAACTACTGTTGTCTACATTATTTCAATGCAGTGTTCTTTTATTTTATTGGTATCATATAATTCACATGGTATAATAGAATAGAAATAAATATACTGTTAATTTCTATGTTTTCTATGTTCTGTTTTGTTTTTTTATTCAGAAAGGCCAGATGTTTCCTCTGCAAATAAAAAAAACTAATAATTTTAAATAATGAATTTATCCTATCTATCTTATTTTTCACCACATGGTTTTAATGCTTTACAAGTCTGCTTTTTACACCATGTTGTTTCATGCCTCATAGCACTTCACCTGGTATTTTGCACAGAAAAAAAACTATATTCCGTTTATTCCACCAGTCAGTGAATTGTATTTATTTATTTACTTATATTTATTAAGCTACTTTTTTAAATTAAGACATTCTGTTCAGTAACTGCATCATGTAAATGTACACATGAATGAATTCCACAAAGCCATGTATTCTATTCTTAGACTAAACAAGAAAATTGGATGTTTACTGTTGTCTGTGTGCCTTACCCTGGAGCTGGATAGTCCAGTACTGAAGAGGGCAGGCTGATGGCAGAGGTGTGTGGCCTATCGCGCAGAGCTTTTCCAGTGTAACCAGGAATGGTGAGACGGCTTTTATAAAAAATACATTACAAAATCAGATACGTACACAAAATAAACAACTATGTTAACGGAATCTGTAACTGCAACCTGTAACATACTCATCACTGTGGTATTAATATCATACATTCCATCACATTTACAATACTGTCAAATATGTATTGGTCACCTACTGGGCTGTGGGTGTGTAAGGAGGCAAGCTGGTACGCAACACTGTCAGAGGTCTGAAGTCTTGTTCTGGGTTATCCACATTGTCCATGTTCTCAGAGCCCACTACACCACTGTGCAGGATAAAAGAACGCAACATGAGTCTATGGAGTCATCCTTTATGGTGACAAAAGTGTTGGCCAGTGGTGGCAGTGTGATGGTATGTGATGAGTATTTCCAGGTACATTACAGCAGGTGTACATTGCTTTAATGGTGTGCTATTATCATCTCCAGTTTAGTACAACATTCCTGCATAACAACTAGCATCTGGAGCTCTTGCTGTTCTGAAGGAAAAACGGTGGCTTGCTACTGGTATCTAATATCCTGGTTACTCATTGCATTTGTTCTTTAAGGAGAGTATATCAAAAAGATCTCAGAAGGCTCCATTTCAGTTAACAGTGTCTTCTGAGACTGTTGCTTATGTTGGCAGCAAAGCAGCTCATTAGGTATGGAGGCATGCCTTGTTAGAACATACTTCTTAAACTGCAAGGGCAAAATTGTGCAACTACTTACCAATATAAAGGAATTTGGCCTGATTTTGGACATGGGCTGGTGCTGTAACAATAAAAACCCAGATATCATTAGAGTTCTAGTCTCTGTTAATACAGTCAAATTATTCCTGCCTTACATTGTGATACCATTCCATTTACTCAATATTTCTCATAATAAAGATCACTGGAAGCAAACTTTACCATTACGAGTATACCAGGTAGAGAGAATACCTCAATGCCAAAAACTATAGCAGTGTCCTGGAGGACTGCAGTTCAGGACAATCTGGAGGTTTCCTTGTTCCAATTCCTCTCATCAGTTAATGACCAGGCTTATTAGGTCCGTTAGATCAGGGAAATCATGGAGCTGGGCTGGAATGGAGCCATCCAGTTGGGCAAACCTGACCTCGAGCATCTGTTTGTTTTAGAATCTCTTTAAGCTAGATGTTTTAAAGTAGTACTTCGGGCTTTTAGCCTGATCCACACATTCACATGTGATCATGTAAAGTTTTTTCTAGCTTAATTAACCGATTCAAGTATGTTTGGAGGTGAAATACAACAGACATGCATATCAACAGAGGATTTTTAGAGACTTGGATTGAATTCTTTTGATGTATGTGACCCAAAACCAATCAGAACCATGGCCACAAAATGGGTGGGATAAATATCAGTACTTAAGCAGTGTAAGGCAGAATTTCAATGCCAAAAACAGGATGCTGGAGTGCTGTATAAATGTTCATTTACTTCATGAATTCTAAGCATATGGACAACTAGTCATACAGCATTTGAAGTCAAAGGCAATAAAAACAATAAGCTCCCATATTAAAACGTGTTAGCCAATGTTTTGGTGTATAAGATAAATAATATAAATGATAACAAGTAGGCAGAAAGAAATCTGAATTATTTAGAGTTCTGAATTAGAGACTGTTATACATTTGTGGAAGCTAGTTCCCCTTTTTTGTATCCCAGTGATAAAAGAAAGAAGGTCATATCTGCCTTTACACATGCTAGTGATATGACAAAGGCATGGCATTTATAAAAGGACTACACATTGCAAATCACTTACAAACTAATAGGTTTCTTCACATTGTATGTGGCTCGAGGTTGATGCCTGTTCCAGTGAGGTCCAATAGCCTTCAAAAAGAAAATAATGAAACCTCTTAGTACAAAGCAGGCAGAACAGGGCCCAACAACCCCAAACCTGGGTCCCCACATATGCAGCGCAATATACAAACCTGCCATAGTTCAGGCCTGCTCTGGTACCTCTTCAGAGTGAAGTGCTGATTAACAGGATCAGGCATTTTCTCCAGAGTGGTCATTGGTGGTTTGAGGCGAGGGGGTAGCTTGGAGTCCCAGTTGACATCCTCATAACCTCTGTAAAGATCAACATCTCAGTCGAATCATGCATCATGACGAAAAAGGTCCCTCAATGTAATAATAGTCGTCTGCTTTGTCAGATATATAGTAGGTACAGAATGCAGGCACTAATTAAGGAATAGCATAAAGCAGAGGAAATGGATTGCATTGGAGATCTGTGACCTGACCTTTGAGCTGCTGAGGTGTAGATGTACCGCTGAGCTGCCCTGTCCACAAATTTAGAGAGAGCAGAGGAACGTGCATCCTGCGATGGTAAATCAGGATGACAAAGGGTAAGGTCAAATATGTCAGTACTGAAAAGACCACAGTAAATCTGAGAAGTCATTGGATAAATATCAGAAGAAGAAAAAGACTAAAGCACAATGAAAACATTCCTGAGGGGAGAAATGTCGTCACTAAAATTACAGGAGATGTAAGACGGGCTTATAGCTGATTATTTACTTTATGGTGTCTATAAGCTTCTCTGAGAGCAGAGCATCTCGGAAGTGTTGTGCAGGGTGCACAAAATGTACAAACATGCAACATTCTGGGGTACTCTGTCTATCTGGTTCCCTGAAGCAAGCAAGCTAGTGATGTGGTCCAGGGCTAGTTGGAAAGGGTGCAACATGCTCTACTGATCTGTGGAGCTTGACTTCAGCATAGTTTCTTTAAGTCACTGGTTTCAAAGTGTTCCCCTATGGTCTTATTCATGATGTCATTAGCGATAAATTGACATCTACATGATTTCCATCACAAAACAATAAACATAAAAGGTTGTTCAACCCCTACTTCACAATAAAGTAGCAATGACACAAATGTTTTAGCTATAGATTTCAGTATCCACAAAAACAACAACAACAACAAAATAAAAACTCAGATATGTTCTCCTACCATCTCTAGAGTTTTGGCAGACCATGGAGTTTTAGGGGGACTTGGTCCAATTCCTGCCTCAGCTGTCTCTTCTTGTAACAGCAACAGAGGAAGAAGTCTATCAGAAGCTTAATGACACTGCAATAGCCTAAACACTGGAATACAATTCTTTCAGACAAAAGTCTTCCACAATAATAGTAACATTTTGGTAAATTCTGATATTTTATTTATTGGGCATATTTATATTTTTAAATCACATGTTTCATTTACCATGAGGAAGGTTTCCTGAACTAACATTTGTGCAGTGTAAAACCAGATATGGCTCAAGGGCCCCAGTATACCTTGAAGGCTCGCTTGCTTCGCTGACTTTGTTCTTGAATTCCAGCGCTTGTCCTCAGACAGGAGGTCTGTAACAGCTGAAGGTCTGCTTATGGGAGTCTGGGGTCTCTCTCTAGCTCCAGCAGGGACCCGCAGGTCAGAAGGAGCATAATCTCTGTCTATAAACCTACTCTGCCCCGGAAGTCTCAGGTCAGACCGAGCTCCGGCGCTTAGGAGGCCTGAGCAGGGCTCCGTCAGTTCGACGAGGTCGCGAAGAGGAGCCAGGGGGCCGCTGTCGGCAGGAGGGTGGGCCTGGGGGTTAAACTGAGTGAAGCCGGGTTCGTCTGTCTCAGACAGGCTCCTAACATCAGACCGACCTCTTTCATAAGGCAGGTTCATGTGTCTGCACAGCCATCTGCTCGTTTCCGCGCCAGTCTCACACGGACGCGTCAGAAGCCTCACTCGCGGAAGACGGGAGGGGTCCAGCTTCATCGGTACCAGTCCAGAATGCTCTGGGTGGGCTGCTGTTGACAGTGTTTCTCTCTGTGTCTCCACAGTCTGCCCCAACGCTATGATGCAGGCTTGTACCGGCCTGGCTTTAGCGTCACTCGTTGCCTAGCGACTATTAGCTGTTTGTTGCACCTCAAGGGTCAAATTACTGGAAGACTGCAGATCTGTTTAGCCACCCGTACTCAGACTGAGCCCCGCCCCCGAGCGCCTAGATTGGCTAACTACTAGAATGAATATGAACCACAAACCAATCACATGGCAGGAGGGCGGGACATGTAAGTACACAGGTGACGCAAAACAGCATTGACATTGTACTAGATGTTGACTTGTGACAACATCGTGCAGCCGTCAGCACTAACAGGTTGGTTCATGGACGTCATCACTCCTCACTGAATGTCCTCAATCGTGGCGGTTGGGTCAGGCAAGTACAACAATAAGACCTATCCTTGCTTACGTCACATGCACGGCTAATAATGAACCTCAAATCATTTGCATGTCTGGTGATGGCAAACCTTCCTATTGTTTGATTCCTTCTGAGTGAATCTATTTGTGCAACTTTTCTTTTGATGCCACATTGAATGTAACGCTGTATTTACATTGGTGTAGCTGAATTAAAGAGACCTCAGTACATAGAACTGACATACCACAGGCTGTAACTGTGGCACCATTTATAGTGGATTAGAAAATCTGCAAAGCTGCTGAATAGGAAACTTCAGCTCCCAAATCCTGGAGAACTTTAAAGTGGTTAGTTTGCTCTGCACGTTTCATTCTAGACAGTTTCTCAGTCCTTTGATAATACTGAGCTGTTTCGCTCAGCGTTTGACTGAAGAGAAGAGTTCCACTTTTATTAGCATCACGATATTCATGCTGTGCGATTGTATTATCTTAAATGATCCGAAACTGACTTTAACTAGCAACAACTTTAATTTACTCTGTGTTGATGTCGAGACTGAAAGCAACTAGTCACAGGTAATGTTAGCTAATAGCAAGCCTAAGCTAACTAAATAGGATGACTACTTTAAGTTTATGGGTGCACTCCATTGAGCTTGGATATTGGATATCAGAGCTGTTAGTACACAAAATCAGCATGTTAGTACACAAAAAATATTAGCATACTACATAATTTCTTACTAACAGGAAACGATGCAACTTGAAGAAGAAGGCTGATTCAGCTGTGTTTTGTAATAATTTTTAAGAAAATTCAAACAAATAATTGTATTTTTACATTTATTTTTCATATATATATATATATATATATTTTTTTTTTTTATTTTATTGAACACACATTTTTTATAGACTGTTGCGATAGATGTGGGTTTAACTTATATTTAACCATGTATTTCATTTTCCATCATATTACCATCCCCCCAGATGCGAGAAGCTTCTCTCTTTCCAAATCCCCATTGCATTGTGGGACAAGAGTGTCCACCATTACCATACTCAGATATATACTGGTTCTAAGTGTGCATTGTAGGTTTTTCAGTAAACTCAACTTTGACATTCGTAACTGTACTTCCTACATACATCTTCAAAAATATGTACTATTAGGAATCCAATGCGTAATTGGGACTCAAACCTTGTGTCTATATTGTAGCTTCTGTGTGATCCTTTTTAGTGTCTCGTTATAAACCAGCCAATCAGAGTAGAACTCAGCTAATTATTCATGAGCTCACCAACAAAGAGAAAACAGCTTGTTTCATTCTAGGACCATTTCAGAGGATTTTAAATGTGTGCCAAACTGACCATTTTTTACACTGACCAAAGTCACTTACCTTTTATGTAGAACATCAGAGAAGAATTTACAACCACACACACACACACACACCCACACACACACACGCTCGCGCGCGCAGCAGGTGCATTTACAGTTTATATTCAGTAGGTGGAGCTCGTGTGCTGAGAATAGGGAACTGAAGGTAGGTTGACTATTTGGAAAGTTATTTAGGCTCTGATCACAGCTGCACAGCTGAGTAAGGGTGCTTTACACGGTATACTAAATCCACAAGGATGTTAGAAGGTGCCTCAGGATTTGTTTGACTGATTTACTAAATCATGATCATCATCATCATAATTAATTAAAGTGATTGGTGTGTGGCAATATGTGCGACTTTTTATAGAAAGAGACCTGCTTGAGTTTTACAGAACTGTACAGAACGGTAGATAATTGAGATATTAGATAGACATTTGGCTTGGATGAACCTTTTGAAAAACTCTTTACTGTTTCCCAAAGGCCAGCTGTGAACGACTGCATGGGCGTAATATTCATTAGTGAGTAATCTTGATTTGCTGACTACGAAAGGTTGTTTCTTCGCGTTCAGTGAAGCTGCGAGCATCTCATCCATTCTGCTTCAGCAGGCAGAGACTGTGGTTGCTCTATTCCATATAACTGTAAAACTTGTTGGAAATGTGTTTTAAAAAAGAAGAGTGCTTTGTTCAGTCTGAACATTAGCTGCCTTGGTGAAACTGCTCCTTGTACATGCGGGGCAAAGCAGAGTGACGGTGACGATGATAAGCGTTGATGGCTGATGGTAGATCCGGGCTGTCTTTAACGTAAACACACACCAACCATGCACAGAGTTGTCTGCACTCAAAATGCTGATTTAAAAATAACCCAATTAGTGTTATTTGACAAGGGAGTGGGGCATGTACAACAAACCCCTCAAGTTAATTATGTTGAAAATCTGCACTTCCATTTTAGCAGTGGAGAAAACAAAAACAATAGCTCGGCTGCACTCTCTGTGGGTGCTCACATTCAGGCTTTTACTTGAATAATTTACACTCTTCTACAGGCCTCATTCTGCTTCTGCACCGCGCTTATCGCAGGATACAGTGACTCGGACTGACCTCTGTGTTTGTTACTGCGCAAAACAAACCCTAAGCCTCCTTTGAATCAAATTGAAGGAATATTCCAATGTTTTCTTTCTCAAAAAAGTTTTTAAGTTTGTACTTTAATGCCTGTAGTGTAAGACATGGCTTCTTGTAGGATAGAATTGAATTGCCTCTAGTTCTGCATTCTTGTGTAACCTCAAGCATTAAAGCAATCTAGCAACAAATACCACACATATTATTTGACCTCTAAATGTGGCTCTTATTTCCCTCAATAAGCCATTGCATGAAGAGATTCAGATAAACCTCAGTCGCGGTAATTAAGAATTAATTCACCGCTGTAGGCCCACATACAGTAGGCTGCTGAACTATACATGCGGTTACATGCATTTTTAGAAGGTTGCAGAGTAGAGCAGAGTACCTTATCTTCCTGAACAAGCCATTCTGTTTCTCTCGAACACATGCCCCCCCTACCCCACCGCCACATTACCACCCTCTTAAAATGCATGTTTTCGGATTTCCATATGCAGCTTTGTGAGGGGCGGGGTGATAGTGAGAGCACATTCCATGGCTTGAGAGGGGGATTACTCCCCTGGAGCGACTTGTTGTCACAGTAAGTGCTATGTTTGAGGATAGCAGCATTGCCTAGAACCACCTGTCAATCATCCAACCTCAGGCTTTTATTCCTAATATTCCACAGGGCTGCCCTGCAGCCAATTTAGGAATTTAAACCTTGAAAAATATGTTTAGCTCCTGAATGGCCCTTTGCGTGCTGAAAAACCATGTTGATGTAATTGTAGAAATAATAGTACAATATAACTTTATTGTAGAGAAGTGTTGCACCCAGAGGGAATCAGCCGACAGGAATAAAACTTGGTGTGTAGGTTTGACATCATTAAACATTTGAATGATTCACGTTTACGTGCTCAGCCATGCAAGCGACATAAGCGAGGACAGGCCTTATCGCTGTACCTGACTGACTGTCGTCCTGTTGCGCATGCTTAGCATTCTGACTCGTGTCTGTTATGTTGGTAACATCCTTTGCAAGTGAAGTATGTCTCAGAGAATTTGGAAGCAATTTGAGCAGTTAAAGGAGTTGGAGGTGGTTGCATTGTAGGGCTCTGGGAAGTGGGATGATCTTATCAACGTATTGCACACCATACCGCAGATACTGACACACCCATCCCACACCCATGACTGTGGACATTCAGCAAACAGTGATGCGCTCCATGTGTCATCCTTTTAGTTCTAGCAACACTGGCAAGTGGCTGGCTGCATGATGAGGAGTACACAGACCTAGAGCTTTACGATGACTGCCCTTCACACCACGTGAATGTCTCCAAAAACTGCAATGGTGTCAGACTGTCATCGAGCGATTCATAATGGTAGTGGGTCATCTTCAGTGACGAGTACTGCTTTTAAAGCGACCAATGTATTCATGTGTGGAGGCACCGTGGTCGGCGCTTTAATGAATGATTTGTTATCATGTGTCACATGTGCAGAAGGCCTGGTGTCACTCCACCTCCACTGTAAAATCTGCAGGAACTGTGAGAATATTCAAGCAGCATGGAATGGACTATCACACCATTAGGGACCTCTACAACTCCATGCTGAGACGTCTGGTATGTTGCGTTAGACACTACTGTATGTGTAGCTTAATAAATATTGCTCGTATCAGTCTTAAGTCTGCAAAGTTAATTCCAACACACCTGATTCTGCTCATAAAATTATTTTTGTTGATCTACCTGGGATGTGTGTGTTACGCTGATTCAAGTGGATAAGACACAGCATTGCTTTTGGAATTTAAAACACTAAATGTCCACTATGAAATATACACCTACCCTGCTGTTCCAGCTTGTAAATGTAGAGTCAGAGAGACGATTGCTCATCTGTTCTTGCACAGTGTGTTGAACATTCTCTAATCCTTCATCGGTGTCCACAGGATGCTGCTCACAGGATGCCGGTGGCTGAATATATTTGGTTGGAGGATTGTTCTCAGTCCAGCATTAACACAGAGGTTAATTGTTGATTTAAAAACCCTTTAGAGAGGAGGAAAAACAGATGGACTACATTCTGTAACTGTAGAACTGCAAAGTGCTCCTATATGGTGAGTGGAACTAATAAAATGGACATTACATGTAGATAGAAGAAGGAGTCCTATTAAAGTGGTCGGTGAGTGCAGATTGAAAAAGTGTTGCTAAGCATGGCGTGGAGCAGGGTGGGGTGCACTGCAGGAGAAACACTGGGTTATAGTTTAAATAGAAATGTAGCATCAGGTAGAAACACTGGCTCTTTACAGAACACCAAATTGTGGTGTGTCCTTATTTTTAAAGGCTCAATCCTCACTTTTTAAAAAAATGAATGTAAAGTAATATGTAAACACTGTTCACGTCTATCATTCACTTCCCAGTCCCTACAGTCCAGATATAGACTATTTATATATATATTTTTTATAGAATACATGTATTTTTATAGACTGTTGATAATAGATGTGGGTTTAACTTATATTTAGCCATGTATTTCATTTTCCATCATATTACCATCCCCCATTTTTTTCCAGAAATACTTACCATACTCAGAAATATACTGGTTCTAGGTGTGCATTGTGGGTTTTTCAGTAAACTCAGCTTTGACATTTGTAACTGTACTTCCTACATACATCTTCAAAAATATGTACTATTAGTATTCCATGCATAATTGGGACTCAAACCTTGTGTCTATATTGTTGCTTCTGTGTGATCCTTTTTAGTGTCTCGTTATAAACCAGCCAATCAGAGTAGAACTCTGCTCACCAACAGAGAAAACGGCCAAAGTCACTTACCTTTTATGTAGAACACCAGAGAACAATTTAAAACACACACACAGTTTATATAAACTATTTAGTTTTGAATTCATTAATACCGTGATGTCACAGGTACCAACTCATCTACATATATCCACCGATTCCGTCTACAGCAGGTTTGCACCATCCAGCTAGTTTATCTTAGAGTTCATTTATCTTAGATCAGCCTTAAAGGCACAGAAACATATACAGCCTGTTTCAGTCTAAAGGCTGGAAAATGGTCATGTTAGGTTGATACATAAAATCACACAAATGTTATATTTATATTTATATGTTTATAGATATGTTTAATGTTATATTTAATACAGAAAATACAGTAGCTTCCCCCTAAATGGCTAAACTGAAGAACTGCATGGTTCTACCTGGACAGCCCCTGTCTGTTCATAAATTGCCCAGTATTCACATTCCAGCAAGTAGACATGCAGATGACTGGTGTTCATCATAACTGACTGAATCATCCCTGACCAAAACCGTGTGTTGACATTTCTGTGACACCATGGAAAAACACATCGCTTTGGCATCTGGGTGAAAGGCGGCATGATCCATACAAGCACGCCCTCGGCAAAAGCGAGAATGCGGCAGCAAGATGCACAGCATAGCTGTTTCCCCTGTTGTCTGAAATAAGTGTGGAATCTGCTCATGCATGCAGTCTGCATTGTGTTAATTTCTGCTATGCTATTTCTCATTCCAATTAATGCTCAATCCGGAATTCATTTGCTCTCTTTTTCCCTCTCTCTCTCCCCCTCTGTCTTTGTGCTTCAGGTTCATTCAGTGGGGGAACTCTTAATGAATTAGAATATCTAATATTTTTGTCAAGAGTAAGGGTATTTTTAGTGCACGAAATCATTTTCTCAAGAGAGAGAGATGGAGAGAGAAACAGAGAGAGTGTCATGTGCTAAAAGCTCTGGTTATTATTAGTCATCTTGTCCCCTCCTCCTTTTCTCTGCAGCATCTGAAATTATTTAAATAGCACTAAATCCAATGCCCAGCCATACACCACAGTGCCACAGCAGCTAATTTGAGCAGGTCTCATTCATCTGGAAAAAAGAATGCAGCTAGATCTTGTAGAGGAGAGAGGGAGAGAAGGAGAGAGGGTACGTTTGTAAGGACAAGTCATGGTTTTTTATTTCTGTGGTCAGAGTACATTGGTGTTGATTTTCCTCTCGGCAAAGGATAATTTTGGTTCTGCCTTTAATTAGCCGAAGTGACACTTAAGATCACGGAAATGGTGGGAGCGAGAGGGTGTAGGGCCACTTCTGGCAGTGTTTGTTTTCATCTCCGCATTCCTCTCCTCTCTCTTATGCCAGTCTTATCAAATTTCTTGGGCATCATCTCTCACACAATCTGGTCTCGAATGTCAGTGCTCCAGCATCTTGCGATTTGTGCACTGATAGAGAAATGATATTAACATTCAAGCCCACCCTCAGCAATCTCACATAGTTCATACATAGTGCATCCTGCAAGCGCTGTGCTCATACGCATGTTCGTCCTGCTGAAAGTCATTCCAAATTCATCCATGTGTTTACTTAATGAACGTGAATGTTTAGTATTATTTATAACTCTGTGCCATGGGTCATAGCCCTCAGCCGTGGCCTTGCTAATGATTGTGCTTCGTGCGGCTCCTGCGTTAGTGCATTGCTCTTCCTGGCACTTCTGCTCTCCGTTGCCTTGCTGGCTTCAGCGTTCACAAAAGTCCTCCCGTGAAATTCCCATGGGCACCTGGGGCAGGCTTGTCCTGCCAGTCTGGCCCTGGGCAACGTTTGGGTACAGCTCCCTTCGCCCTCCCTCCCTGCTTCCCGTTCTGCGGCTGTCACACTCAATTAGCCCAATGAAGTAATAAATCTGCCGCTCTATATTTTTCATTAGGGACTGAGGAAGGAGAGAGATATCTGTAAGCTGTCAGCTCCACCGAATACAGAGATGTTTGCAAGCAGAGTGGTCTGCTGCTGCAAACCATACTCATGACTCTGCTCTCTCCTAGGGAAAGAATGCAATTCGCAGACTAGACAGCTCAAATGAAAAACAGTCATAGGCTGTGCAGCTTTCTACAAGAGTCTGGCCAGGACTGCCATGCAGCATCTGAAGCACTGATTCACGAGCAGCACCAGCTCAATGCTTGTGAACTCCTATCACATTAAAATACAAAACAATAGCCTTAAAAACCCTGAAGCAGCAGCTAAAAACAGACACATTTGAAACTACTCTGTTATGGTGCTGTGGGGTGTAGCGCTGAAACCCCTCTTCTGGGTGACCCTTCCGTCTGATGGATTTGAACCTGAGGAAAGAGCAGACAGAGCTGTAATGAACCTTTAACCCTCTCAGACATAAAAAGAAACCAAGGCTATCATTTATGGTCCACCTGGGGATGAATACATGCCGCATTTATTATGCATTTAATACTGTCTGGACAAATTAAATTTGTAGACACTCATTACTGTAATGATGGTGCTGATTATATACTATTTTCAGGTTGATGCAAGGCACCTATATATATGTGTGTGTGCATATGCAGGGCTTGCTGAATCTAATTATGACTGAAATAGAACCTCTCTGGCAAGGCAAAGCAGTTAGAAGGTCTCAAAAGCAACATGTAATGGCATGCTCGTTCAAATACAGATGTCAAACAAAGCAATTGAAATCTGCCATCTGGAATGGACTCCAGCGAACCACGGTGAAAGCTATTATCCACAAATAAAGAGAACAGTGGAACAGTGGTGAACTTTCTCAGAACTGGTCCACCCACCACAATTTCACTTCCCTAGTTAAGGTCAATGTACAGGATTCTACAATTAGAAGGACACTAAGCAACGTCTATGGGACAGTTGCAAGGTGCTGCTGCCCAAAAAGACCACCAAGGCTGGTGTTTGGCACAACCAGTCATTACTTTTAGTGGGGCAGTTACAGTTTCCAAATGTGTGATATGGCTTATGAAAAAATCTTCATCTGTAATAAATGGAATGATCATTTAAATGCTGCATTTTGTGTTCAGTTGTGTTGTCCTTATCTTCCACTAAAATTAGTTGGATGATCTGAAACTTTTGAATGTGATAAACTAGGAAAAATAGATGAAATGGGGCAAATGCTTTTCGCTAGGACTGTATGCACTCAAGTTCTCTGAATTATGTTTAAATTAACCTGTAGGCAAATGAAGCTCATTGGTATTTATGGTACACCTCATGACCTCATGCCCTATGCCTACCCTATTTTTAGATGCTTTTACTCTATAGACAGTCAGAATTCATTTTTACCTGACCACTCTCCATTCTCTGTTCTAAACTACCCTGTTTTAGACCTCTTTATGAGGCAGGGTGAAATACTCCTTTTAACTTCATTGTAAAAGCAAACTCCTGTAAAAAATGACTGTAGACTAATGTAAAATATACAAAATGGTTGGTTGAAGCTGAATAAATGCATGAATAAATGAAATGAATAAAAGGCCTGCCGTGTAACTGACGTTCCAGGTCATCTCGAACGTGTTCAGTGCGGTTGTGTTGCCACAAAGTTTAAAACATATAATTGTCTAAAGCGTTTTTGTATGCTGTAGCTTCAACACAAGCCTTCCCTGGGACTAAGGAACCCAAACTCTGAAAAACAGCCTATTATCCCTCCTCCACCAAACTTTCTGACACTATGCGTCCAGTAGGGAGTGTTTTTCTGCCAAACGCACGGATAGTGAATTGCAGTTCATTGCTCCAGAGAACATGTTTCCATTGCAGTGGCATCAAGTGGCCGTGTGCTTTAAACTGCTCAAGCATTGCACATGGCGATCTTAGGTTTGTGGGCAGCTGCTCAGCCAAAGGAAACCCATTTCTTGTGTTGATGTTGCTTCATACTCCTCCGAGGCAGTTTGGAACTGTAGTAAATGATGTAATAGAAGATAGGCGATTTTTACACGCTTACATGCTTCAGCACTCAGTGGCCTCGCTCTGGGAGTGTACATGGTCTATCACTTTGTGGCTGAGCTGTTGTTATTCCTAGATGCTTTCATTTCTATACATTAGACCTATATTGGAACACATCTAGCAGGGTATAAAATTCATAAACTAACCTGTTGCAAAGGTGGCTTTCTACGACAGTGACTGAGCTCTTTATTATGTGCCAGTCTTTGTCTACGGACGTTTCCAAGCTTCTCTTAGTAATGAGTGTGGCTGAAGCACCTGGCCTCAGTAATTAGGAAGGTCATATAGTGTATGTTTATTTATTTTTACACTTTATACAAAGAAATAGCTGCACCTAGAAGGAATCTACCAACAGGAAAGAAACTTGGGTAGGTTTGACATTGTGAGACATGTGATACAATGATTCAAGTTTCACGCTCAGCTGCGCATGTGACAAGGACAGACCTTATCGCTGTACAACAGTCACGGTTGTGAACATTCGGTGAGCGGTGATGCCTTCATGAATCATCTTGTTAGTGCCAGCACCATTGGCAGATGGACTACATGCACACAGACAGTTACAACAACTGCCTTTAACACCACGTCAGTGTCGCCAAAGACTGCAATGGTGTCGTGTCAGACTGTGAGTGACACAGTCATCTTCAGTGACAAGTCCTGCTTTTTTCTTGGTGGAGATGACCAACAAATCCTTGTGTGGAGTGATCATATGTACAGTCTGTAGTCACATGTCACCTGTCCAAAAGGCCTGGTGACACTTTACCTTCAAGCCTACTGCAAAATGCGCAGGAATCGCTTGAGTTTATTTAAGCAGCATGGCGTGGATTATCACAGGACACCATCAGGAAATATCTGGCATGTTGTATTAGCAGGCCTGACGCCATACTGAGGGACACTACTTCTGTATGTGTAGCTGAATAAATATTACCCATATCTGTTTAAATTTAGCATCGTTTATTGTTCCTGGTAACATGCATCTTCTTTCCCAGTGTTACAATCCCACACTTCCTTCTGGTTGCAACTCTCTTTTGAGTTGATGAGTTTATATAAAACTGGCAACAGCGATCATGGTATCAGTCATGGCATCTGTTTCCTTGAGATGGACTCCATGATACAGTTTTTTGAACGTCTACTATATTGAATCAAAATCATTTACATAAGTCTGCCAAAACTGATATAAATTTATGAGCTCTCTTATCAGATAAGGTATTTCACTTGATTTATGTCTTAGCCTCACATTAAGTCTTTAGTTATTAATTATTCCCGGCTGGTGCTGTGAGTGAGTGGCTTTTGGTGTAGAGTGTCCTCACTGGAAAGATCATGCTCATTGCTGCTTGCGGATACATATTTTTAGAGCTGTCATTGCCAGAGGTGGCGAAGAAAAGCAAGCCTTTGAATTTGGCTGCCTGCATGCTGCCTCCCATCCCGCTTTCTCCCTCCCATGCCTTTTGTTTCAACGTCTTTCTATCTGTGTTATAATACAGCCAACGGTTTCAATTAAAGAGTAAGAGGCAGCATTAGGTAGGCAACACAGAGGGTAATGGACTTTTTCTGTTGCTTGGAGAAATGGGCTCGTCCCTCGAGACCCTTACGTTTCCATTATTAAACTGCCACGCAATTGCACAGCCAAGCTGTTTCCATTCCCCTGTACTGTGGGGCCGAAATTACCTGGGCCAGAGGACCTTAAATGCAACGGAAGGAGCCGCTCGAGCGAGTGGCATTCTCTTAGCCCCTTAATTGCTGTCAGCTATCGGGGCGTTTTAGTGGGGCCTCATTTAAAGAGTGTCAGACGTGGCTCTTCTTTCCTCATGACATGCATACGCTCCTCTGGGCCATTGGTGTGCACTCGAGTTAGCGGACCAACAGTTGTCCATTTCCAGGGTGTCTTCCTTAACCATTTTGTAAAAGAGCAAAAAGGTCATAGAAAGTTCATAAGTGAGTGAGAGCAGCAAGGCCCTCTCTTATGAAATAAGGAACCACATGGGACAGCCACCGGCAAGAAATGGAGGATGAGAAAATCTTCTGCGGTGAACAAAGCGAGGTAAATACCTGGATTGTAATGTTCCTCGGAGCAAAGAGAGAAGAGCAGGTTTCTTTATGTTAACATGACCCCGCGTTCAGACAGCTTGACATCTAGTTATGCAGACATCCGTATCAAAACAATGCTCTCTCTCCCAGGCTGAACCTCGCTCAAGCACATTCTGTATTCAGGTCACAGTGGAGCGAAGAGGAAAAGGAGGCTTCTCCCTGAGCACACACATACACACACTCTCTAACTCTGGAGAGGAGGAGGATGTGCAGGATTAGCCTTCCTGCCCAATCACTCCCCGACAGAGCCACACACCAATCAATAACGCGCACATGGGGAGCCGCAACAGGTCACCCCAACTCGCAAAAGCGGATCGTCAATAGCCACCCGCTCCCCTGCCTCTGCTTAAAGCGACTCCGTGCCATGTTTTCTCCTTTTTAATCACTCTATTCATTAACTGTGAGGTGCAGCGGAAGGAAGTGCTGGGGGAAGGGGTGGGGAGAAGGGCTTGGCGAGGGAGCGAGGCTGTCTCATCTCAGACAAGATCACACCTTCTGAATGCAGCGGTTCCATCTGCCGAGCATGCTGCCGGGGTGGTGTCAATAACAGCCGGCAAGCGGAGACACGCAGCTGGCTTTACTGGACCAGGCAAAATGTGATACTGAGAAGGATAAACCATGACTGCTTCAGTCCAGCACGTTAAAGGAGGGTCATCCTAATCCTGCACTGCAAAATAAGACACAGCTGTATTATTTTTAATAAGGATAACCAGCTGCGTTACTTTAAAGTGAATAGATATAATAGATTACACTTACACCAGTAGATGGTTTAAAGGGGATTTGCATAATTCGGTCAAAGTCAGAGTGGCCTTTTGTAAAATGGTTTACCGAAGAGAAATTTATCAGCTAAGACAGAGTCGTGATGATGGAAACCAAGAGTGGTGATGTTTACAGTACAAACATAGTCATTTTGTTTACCATGCAAAACCACCAATGAGCCTACATGTCTTTGGAGATTTTAATATAATATTAGGAAAATGCAAAAAGGGTAAATCTGAAAAAAACTGATGCATCACATTGCCCTGCACATAACTCTATTACAGAAATGTACAAATAAGTTTCAGACCAAAACATAATCTCAAAACCATTGCAAATGATTTCATCTCATAACTTTTATAGGCATTAAAGGAACAATATGCAACATTAAAATATACATATATATGAAAATTATCAGCAGACATTGTACATCTAAAAGGTTCATATATTGTGTTGCAGAGATAAGTACAGAAGTTAGCATGCTAGCCATCTAGCCCCAGCCTGTCCTGTCTTATAGTACCACTTTTTGTACCTCTAGAGACAATAGGGAGTTACTTTAATGTCAAGTCGCCCATCAGCCAACCATTAGAAGATGGAGAAGTACTACTGCCCCATGGCGTATTCTAATCTATCATCAGTCATGCTAAAGGTCCTGCTCCTGGTTCAGTCATTTAAGGACAGGTCTTGGCAAATAACTATAATGGTGACTGCTGCTGCCTGCTCTCTGCAAGAATCCCCATACGGCAGAAAACATAAGAAATGGAATAAATGAAAGCATTTGTTAGCATTGTCAGTGCTTTTCACAGCGGGAGATGAGTGAGTGATGAGTGAGGTGAGTAAAGAGATCAAATTTAATGCTAAACAAATTTGAGTGGGATTGATTGGAATATGAATTTGACCTTCCTTTGTAACTTACCTTACAAACTGCTCCTTTAAACACCACAGTGAACAAATCTAGAACAGACTTGAACATTTTGAAAGATTGGTGGAATTGTACTTTTCAATTATTTCCCTCAATTGTAATGATGCTGAAATACAAGGCAAAAACCTGGTTAGATGAGTTACTCTGAGTGCACTGAAGGGCTCCTTTATTTAGACTCAGAATTCAATACGGCATTGTTAAAAGAGAGGACTACACAGCTATCTATTCATCTTAAGACACTATGCCCATTAGACAAAATGAATTGTTCTGGAAATTATATCCATTCTACTATTATCTTTCACTGCATTTCTTTCCATAATGAACAAAGTCATTGATGACTTGGGCTTGGGCTTTGTTTCTAGCTCTTGCTAATTTTGAGGCCCTGTTATCATTTAATTGTGTCATTTGCAGTAGCGCATGGGGAACAGGGGCAGGAACAGTAATGATTTTTTTCTTTTCTTTGAAGGCATTATTTCTTCCTGGCAAGTTATAAGTGATGTACTGAGACTGAGACTGATACGTAAGAAGCAAACCTCTGTCCATTCTTTGCTCCATGCTCTCAGCACCACCACCACAATTATTCAGGAAATCACTGATGGAGCCATCAGAGGAAGTTATCTTCGCTGTCAAAATCTATAAAAGTCTTCTTCAGATCGTTTAAACCAGCAGGGGATTGCAGGCGGGTGTTTGAAGAAAGCCTGGTTATGAAGGCAAAACTTGTGGAGAAACTGACAGACAGATGCACGAGGACAACAGTCTTGTAGGAACTAATGTGGCTACAAGCCAGACATGATTGTCATTGCTTGTTAAGGGCAAAGCATGTGATATCATCTGAATGATTGGGGTTAGGGGCAGTGGGGGTTACTTTTTCAAGCAGGACAGGGTAATCGTTTTGGTCTTCTGTAACAGATTTTCTTCATTAAGAGCTTCCTTTGAAGGAGGCCGAGGCTAGCTGGGTATTAAGACACTTTGGGGAATTCCATTTCAAAGAGGAAGGCTAATTTAGGGTATCCTCCAGTATATGTAGTCATTAAGCTAAGTTTTCATAATTGGACTCTTGCTGCAAAGGAAACCAACCATATAGCAACACCAAAGCTGTCAAATTAAAGCTACCAAAATCTCAGACCATGTGTTGTTTTTTTTCTTCTAAAGGATAATGTATATTTTATGGAAAGCGGATGAGGGGCCGTGAGAGTCATGAAACAACTGATCATAAGCTGTTTAGTTGCATAATTCTATGTATTATTCACACAGCTTCATTATTTTGCTGTTTTTGCATTGCAGTTACATTAATTGGCCATTTTATCTACCGTAAACGTGCACTGTGTAGGCCCCAGGGCAGATACATTTAAATAAACAAACAAATAAATACATGAAAATTGAGAATTAGAACATGAGCTAATTAAAGGAGCAATATGTGAGATGACACAATCGATAGTTTTTTAGTGTACAACATTCCAAAATTAATGTGAAGAAATAACAGTTTTAACTGATAGATAGATCTAAGCATTATGTTGTAGACATATGTACTGAAGTCTGTACTGCCACCTGAAAAGGCAATAGCGTGTCACTGTATCTCTGAGTCTGCCTTTAGTCCTCATATGAGCAGAGAAAGAAAAAGCACACCTGTATTTGGCAAGAAAACACTAAAACCAAAGAAAACAGGTGGGGAAAAAATCCCAGCAAAACAAGAGCTGAATGAATTCAATGAATTGCCTCAAATTGCATATTGTTCCTTTAATCTGCAATACTCACATCCTAACAATTTGTGCTTTTTGTGGAAGATTACTACCTCTAAATATGAATTTAAATCATGATTTGCTCTCCTTTTCTTGTAAGGTGAGTTGAGTTGCACTGTAAAAACAGAGGTAGTCTAATACACATGGCAGGGTGAACTTTAAAACCATCATCATACACTAAAACACTGAATTTAAGTAGCAACAGTAATATCTCATATTTCATTTATTAATGAATTTGTACGATTTTAATAGCCGGCCCTGTCACTAATTTATCTATATTTGTAGGTTCACAGTTACTGACTAAAGTTCATCTGCTGCTGCACAATATGCCTGTACCAACTGAGTAGGACCACCACAGATACGCTTGCCATGTTGAAACACCTTGCAAGTACACAGTTAAAGACTAAACTCACTGAGCACTTTATTAGCATCTCCTCCCCATGTCTTTACTCAATGTCTATTCTATCAGCTCCAGTTATAGTTCCACAATTACAGACTGTAGAGATTGAGACATGAGATTTGTTTTGAAAAATAAAATCAAAAGCCTAATTAAAGAAGCAATATGTAAGATGGCACAATCAATAGGTTTTTTGTGTACAACACCTTACAGAGCAAGTATTATATGGGTGGTGGATCATTCTCGGCACTGCAGTGACACTGACATGGTGATGGTGTGTTAGTGTGTGTTGTGCTGGGGTGAGTAAATCAGATACAGCAGTGCTGCTGGAGTGCTTAAACACTGTCCCCTCTATTAGACACTCCTACCTTGCTGGTCCACCTTGTAGATGTACAGTCAAAGATGATAACTTATCTTTGCATCTTTGTGTTGGTCATCCTCTAGTCCTTCATCAGTAATCACAGGACTAGCTAGTTTTGGTTGATGGACTATTCTCAGTCCAGTATTGACACTGAGGTGTTTAAAGTATGTGTACATCTTTCTTTTCTCTGTGCAATTTATGTGAGTGATCCTCTAGCCTTTCATCAGTGGTCAGTTTATGACCACAGGGCCACTGGTGGCTAGATAACTCTATAAACTGCCAACTCAGAGTTCTGCTTTGCTCCTTTATGTATTGTGTTTTGGACTTACAGTTACTGACTGTAGCTGCACAATATATCAGCCACCCTCTACTAATAGAGCAGGACCACCGTGGGAGCACCACTAAGCAGGTATTATTTGGGTGGTGGGCCATTCTCAGCACAGCTGTGACAGCAGTATGGTAGCGGTTAAGGTTTTGGTAAAGTGTACACACGCTGGCCACTGTATTAGACACACCTGTCTTGCTGGTGGACATGTTAGCCATCTTCTATCCCTTCAGCTACTGTCAGTTTATGACCACAGGGTCACTATGGGTGGGTTAGCTTCTTTAGCTGATGATCTGGTGTACACATCAGACCGGGCTGATCTTGCTTTGCGCCTTTATGTATTGTGCATTGGACTTTGTTTATTGTAGCATGAGGAAACAGTGGGAGCTTGGGGGTCCAGTGGTAGGAAATCAGAGATATGGAAAACACAAAGGAGAATGAAAAGACATTAATGGCAATTGCTTATACTCACTAGAGGAGACCGAGTGTAGACAAGAGGAGGCATCTGAGAATGCACATTGCTAATCTGAGTTACTCTTAGAACACTTGCTGCTAGACAAAAAGAGAGACTAAGGGAGTCTGATGTGCGAGAGTGATGGATGACAGCTTTTTCTAGCAGGGTAGCACTTCAGACTGCCATGTATGTGCATGCGTCTGACTTTATTTCCCACAATCCCTAAGCCTGGCCCTAAGGCACGTCTCCTTGATGGAGGGATATGATGGTTGTCTGGCAACCCTGGATCAAAGCGAGCAGAGATGCAGGATACTGGAGGCTCGACAGACCACAGAACGTTCATTGCGCAAGAATAAATACATTTGGCTAATTAATTTAAAACCTGTGTGTAATTGATAACATTCAGCCATTATTAATCACACAATTTTCTTTTACATATTATCAAAGCTGATTCAATTATAAATTGCGATTTGATTAACTCATGTCATTTGAGCTGTCTGGGATTGTTATCGTCAGACGGAGGTGACTTAATATCTGTGTTGTCGATAAAAGACCACTGAGAAAAAATACATGGCCCATTTATTGATGCTGAGCCCTTTTAAATAAAGTAGGCAATTAAAGTGTACATTCTGAGCCATTAATATGCTCTTTATAACTGCAAATTAGAAGCTTTTCATCCAACTCAGTGGCAGCTAAGAGGTGACATATGGGATGATGGAGTTGATGGAATTGCTTTGATGCTGCATGCACCTCATAATCCTTTAATATCAGAACACCTGCTGTTGACACATGTATTCCTACCACTCTCATTTTCAATGGAGGGAGCCCAACATTAAATAGGTTTGAACTCTCCCGTCCTGAGCTGTCAATATTATGACAGCGAGCTTCTGAGTTGCCATCCATCAGCGCACACTGTCTAATTTACAGCGTGTCATGATGGGGCAGTGGCCAAGTTACTTTTGAGCAGACTGGGACGCACCATCATCCAAAAGCTGATGCAATCGCTGACAGCTTGATTGATAAGAGTTTCAGAGACTTGCAGGGTGGCAGTGATGTCCTGTAAGTAAAGGCTGGGTCGCATTCAGCCCCTTGGTCAAGCGATGCTCCAGCTGAAATTCAGCAATTTCTTCAACCCTGTCGACTTCTTGTCTTGACATTTTGAGCATGTCTCTGTGTTTTGAAAAATGCCAACCGACTTGGATGGTATCCCCAGTTAACCTGACGGAAGCATGTGTGGTTGTGCACAGTGTAACTTGATTTATTTGAAACATGTGAACACAAATACAGAAACACGTCTTGTTAAAATGCACTTCAGTTCAGAACACAGCAAAAGAAGAGAAAGCAAAAAGAAACCTAAGGTACAAACTGCAAATCTGCAAGCTGCTATTTTTTTTTTTTTTGTCCTTTGATTTGCCTAAACGGTTCAACACATCCATTGAGCTGCGGAACGTACTGAGAAATGTGTTCAACATTGCGAGTGATTGCTGACTACAGCTTGTCTTCCTGACGTCTGACAATGTTTCTTTTGCCTTCATCCACGGTGACAGCTGTTTTACGCTCCATACATTCTAATGAGTCGGACTAAAGTCCCAGTAACATACATGACGGCATATCAAAATACAGTGACTATAAAAAATAGCATTTTAACTGTAAACCAGATATTGTCCCCTTGGCTCCGTAATTTTATCAATACATACATAAATAAATATCCTTTATCACTGGTTATAAATCTCGATACAAAGTTTATGTAGTAATATAGCTGTAATCTATCCCCATGCCCCTTTGAACTCAGGCCTGCGTAGGTATCGCTATCATAAACATGGCACTTTTCGTGACACTTTATGTCAGCTCTGAGGCTGGGCCACAGCATGAGGAAAGTAGCACTACGTGGCCTGTCCCCTGCCCTCTCTTCCAGGCTAGCTAACCCCCCTGTGCTACATGCTATTTGACAGTCTGAGGTCATATACTCATGAGCTGTCACAAACAGTCATGACAGATGTAATCCCCCCATAATGCTGGAGTCCTGGCAGCCCGTATGAGCCCAGAGCCGCTGCGCCGAGCTGCTACAAAGCTGGCTAGGTGAAGGCTGGGGGGTCGGTGTGAGCGCTGGACGGCCTGTGGCCTCTCTAGCTGGGCTGACACTCGTTCCTGCTGCAGGTGGCCTGCCTCTCGATGCGCCAGGTGCCCTCCTCGTATGTGCAGTAGCAGATGGTGCACTCGTCGATCTTCACCTCGCGGCCAGCTGGAATCACTGCAGTGTCCGCGTAACAGTTCGGGCCTAAACATGCGGCAGAGAAGAGAGGGTCAGGCTTAGGGCTTATACAGTGCTAAAATACATTGCTTGGCTGAAACCTCGGAGCTGCTACACTTTAAAATGACCTTCTTTTAATTAAAGTAATTAAAATGTATCCCGGTCAATCTGCTTAAACACGTAGGCTAAGTGTAATGTAGCAGAACTTACTAATTAGGAGTATCTGGACACTTGTTGCTGTATTTGCAATTGTAGGTTAAAACTTTACCATGCAATAATAAACAGGATTTAGGAATGCAGTTGTCTTCTCTAGGCTTGAGCTCATTTAAAATATACTGAGGTGAAATAATGTCCAGTAGTCTGACAAAGTTTCATTTCTTTTAAAAAGTCACGGACGCTGACTTCCTCCTAGCTAAAACGGGAAGGGCTTTACTGGCTGGTTCACAGTGAACAGTTCAAATGGCAACATCTTTGATAATAAAGTGGGAATACTGGTGAACATGACGTGGTGACTTTCACATCAGTAAAGGCACCATAAATGCTGAACAGTACATATGGAATTTGGAGCAGCCTATACTGCCATCAAGATGATGTCTTCTTCTGGGAAAGTCTTGCTTATTTTTATAAGACAAGGCCAAGCCACATTCTGCATGAATTACAACAGCATGACTGTTGTAAAAGAATATAGACCGGTCACCCACTGAAAACATTTGGCAAACTATGAAAGGATATAACAAAGGTAGCATACATAATATAGGTGTGAATTCTGTAACTTATATTCACAACTTACAATGGAAAACGTGCATGAAAAAAGCTGCTTCTATATCAGTTTGGCTGGTGTGAAAAAGTTCAAATTCTGGTCTCCGGGGTCTTATGTATACTTGCCATTTAGACCAAATTTGGCAGAATTTGGCTATCTGAATTCTTAAGGAGCAAGTTATCTTTTCCATAATATAAATCTCGTAAACAATGTCATACCAGTCAGAGAGCCGAGCAGGTTCAACCAACAGCCATTTTCTAGTGATTGCTTTCTTACTTGCAGCTAGCAAGGCTTTCAACAGTTTCATATCATTTTGACCTATGTCTAAAGAAAGGTTTCCCAGATAAAGTAAGCCAAAGTGAAATGGTATATTAATCAGAAATATATTACAGAGAGTCTGATGGATATCCTTCCAATACCCAGATAGAACTGTACATTCCCAAAAGATATGGAAATGATTAGCATTGGCTGAGTTACACTTTCTTCAGCAGTCTGAACCTGAACCTTGGTATCGTTTCTGCACAGGTGTAATAAAATGTCGAATAATATTCTTCCAGCAAAATTCTCTCCATGTTACGGAACTTTTCGTTGTCCACTGAAACTGACATCTTTTTCCCCAATCATCTTCTGACAGGGATATTTTCCCCTCCTTCTCCCACTTTCCTTTAATATTGAGTGTGTTATCCCTCCTACACAGAAGAAGTTCTTTATAAGTCTTAGAAACAACCCTAGGACAAGTACCCGATTTACTAGTTGACCAAATAATTTTAAGGAGTCCTGTCTGAACAGCTTGTCGATTTACATTTTTAAAATATGCATTGAAGTAACAGCGCACTTGAAGATATCTATAAAAATCTTTCTGTTCCGATCCATAACCATCCTTTAAAGACTGAAATGATCGGAATACTCCTTTATGTAAAAAGGTAATGTATGTTGTAAGACCTTTCCCTACCCATACTTTAAAGCCTTTGTCCTCCCTACTGGGGAGAAACTTGCTATCACATGTTGTGGATTTTTAAAATCTAGGATATATTGCTGAATATCCCGCCATGTTTTCAGATCAGTACTTATTAGCATTCAAGCCTGTCTCCCCGAACTTGTGATGGGCAGCGCACACTTCACTAAAAACAGCACCTGTTTACAAGCAGGGCTGTTTACAACACGATGTCCCTTTCTGTAAACGCTGTAGAATTTGTTGACGTTAATGGACCTCACAGACTGTTTGGTCACCCTTCTCAGAACTGTGGACTCAAATGGCCATTCATATTTAAATGGTTTGTAGCCCATTCTTTCTCTTCATCTGCTGCACCTTATTAGCAGCGGTGCTCGTGTAAATGGCGCCTGAATAATCTCATTTGCCTCCAGTCTCTTTGTGCTCCACTTCAGTGTAACCCCAGACAGACAGAAATCAGCAAGAAGCCGCTCCTCTCGCGTGGCTCAAATAAGAACTATTACATGACAAAACCTTCTGCTCACACACTGGAGACTTCAACCTCAGGCTTTACATAAAACATGAGCACATTACAATGTCAGGGCAAAGATAATTGCTGGGCAGAGGGATTATCTCCTAGGTGTAAAGAATTAATGAATATGAAGTATAATGACCTCCATCCAGCTAATGACAAAAATACACAATCAAGACATACAGTGAGCTGTGCTTTACGCTAATCAGTGTCCGCATCTGACAGAGTCAGTATCAAAATCAGGCGGCAAAATCACAGACAAAAATATTACTGCTTCTAAATGATTTCCCTCCTCCTTTAACTCGCACACAGCAGGGACATTAATCAAACCTCTCTAAAATTTAATGGGTCATTATATACAGAAGAATACTCTTCCAGCGCATGCATTTTTAAATGATCCATATGCAAGTCCTCTGCAATACTTTTAAATCATTGATAAATTGACCTGAAGGTTAAACCAGAGACCAAAGAAAACACACACACACTAAAGCCACCATCTACCACACGTCTCGCTTTTCATGAATATGAATGCAGATTGATGTGCTAGCACTAAAACTGCTGCAGCTATTTTCTCCACAGGAAACTTACATTTCTGTCTAATTATCTCATATTTCCCATAATGCTCAACCAGTGTCTGTACATTTTACTAGTTACTTCTCAATGACTATATTTTTACAACAATCTCATGATTATTTATACACTCATCATCAAAAGAATAGTTGCACCCAGAAGGAAGTGTGGGACTGCAGTGCTATTGGGAAGGAAGATAAAGATTACCAGTAAAATAAATGATGATAAATTTAGATTATTTATGAAATTTAGACCGATATGGGAAATATTCATTGAGCTACACACAGAAGTAGTGTCTCTCAGTATGGTATCAGTCTGACATCTCAAACTCTTCTCTGAGCCATACTTCACTTGCAAGGATGATCCCAACACCACAGCACGAGTCAGAATGGAAAGCACACACAACTGGACAACCTTATATAGTCAGTCAGGTACAGCAATAAGCTTACGCCACATGCACAGCCAAGCTTGAAACCTGAAACATTCGCATGTCTCATGCTGTCAAACCTACCCATCAAGTTTCATTCCTTTCGGTTGATTCCTTCTGCGTGCATCTTTTTTTTTTAAGTGGGTGTGTGAGTTATTTTACAAGGCATTAAAGGAAGCCAAATCCAAATCCAGTCGTGGGCTGGCGGTTAGGGAACCAGCCTTGTGACCAGAGGGTTGACAGTTCGATTCCCTGAACTGACAGTAACGACTGAGGTGCCCTTGAGCAAGGCACCTAACCCCCAACTGCTCCCCGGGCGCCGTGGATAGGGCTGCCCACCGCTCCGGGTAAGTGTGCTCACTGCCCCCTAGTGTGCGTGTTCACTAGTGTGTGTGTATGTGGGTGTTTCACTTCACGGATGGGAGACTAAATTTCCCGATGTGGGACTAATAAGGGATTTTTTAAAAAATCATCAAATATAATAAACACAGTCTAACAAAACAAACAGTGTCTACATTCCCTATAATATAACAAGCCATGATTAGAAAGTCTTCATGATACGCTGATGGTCCAAAGGTCAGCTGTTTTTGAGTACAGGACTTCATATAAGATGGCCATTGTTAAGTATCATCCCCACTCACCTTAAACACTCTGCCACAATAGGCAGCCATTAAGTTTCCAACAACATGCTCACTGTGATGTTTTGACCTTCCCTGTCATGACTCTAGGGGTGTGCTTTTGTTTTTGTCTTGCTCCGCCCTTTTGTCCTGCCTCTCAGGTGTTTCTTGTTCTGTTTCTCTTTGTATTTACACTCCTGCTTGTTGTCTTGTAGTTGCTTGGTGTTTTTCTTTTACAGGTCCTGTTTTGTGTTTCCCTACTGGACGTTAGTTTTCTACACTCCTTTGTTTCACTGCTCTTGTGAAGTCATATTGTTTTTAACCTGGATTCAGATGAAACCTCAGACTCACACTTGCATTCTTTCCTCGCCTCCTTCACTGTCACACACAGCTTTATGCAGCTTCTTAAAAATGAGTTAAAGATGTCACAGAATGGAAAACTAGCATAGCTGAATACATAGACTTCGGTATGTGTTTCCTCCTTCAAATACAAATCCCACATTACACAATAGGACAGTAAAACAAGCCAATTCCAAAATCCTAGAACGTTGTAACAGTCCTGACTCGTTAATATTTAAGCTACCTAAAATTTATCCATGACAGCAGAGCAATAGCAATGAGAATGTTGGACTATATGGAGAACTCAACTGTTACAAGCTGTGATGGGGATTTCAGCACTTCTTGTACCTAGGAACCAAAATATCATCATCCTTAAACAAGGAAGTTGACTTCCTATTCAACAGTTTCTTAATATCTAATGTTCCATTTCATCTTAAATGCTACAACTACTGCAGGCACCAGAATGTAACTACAGCATTATTTAAGGTGGTAGGAAACTAAATAGCCAATTACAGCGAATAATATCCTGAACAACTAATAACTAATATTTAACAAATTTGAGTATAGCTTATTAAGTTATTCATGAGCGCACAAAAAGAGGGAAAACAGCTCATTACATTCTAGGGCCAAATTATAAGGTGTGTAAAACCACATCTGGGTATTATTCACCCCAACCACTGTCACGTACCTCCTATGTAGACATCAGAGAACAATTTAAAACTGTTAAAACTTAGTATTCAAGAGAAAAAAAGTGAACAAACGAGGCGGTTTAAAATATCAGAATATAATTTTACTCTAATCAGCCTGGACTTTTGTTGATAATAGATAATATGTGGTGACTGTTATCACATGACATTCTTTACTCTGCTTTACGTGAAGATGCACTATAAGCAGTTCTGTCACATTTTAAACTAGATTTGTAGAGTTGTACAATGTTCAATATCTATATCTATATATTAAAATACACTCATTGTCAAAAGAATAAAAGCACAAAACTGTTGCACCCAGAAGGAATCAACCATCAGGAATGAAACTTGGTGGGTAGGTTTGACATTGTGAGAAATGCAAATGTTTCAGGTTTTGCACCTCCACCCTACCGCAAAATCTGCAGGAACTGTGTGAGAATATTCAAGCTGCATTAGATGGATTATTACAGAACACCATTAGAAACCTTTACAACTGCATGCTGAGACATCTGGCATGTTGTGTTAGCAAACATGGCGACCCAACGCCTTACTGAGAGACACTTGTCTGTAAGTGTAGCTCAGTAGATATTGCCAATATCAGTCTAAATGTATCATCATTTATTGTTCCAGACAATCTTTTTCTTGCTTAAATGCTTAACTGCAATCTGACCCTTCTTTCGGGGTGCAGCTATTCTTTTGATGATGAGTGTATAATGTCTGGAAAATAAAAATGTAAAATCTGAAACAATGCATTTCTCTGGGGACTGTTTTGCCCTACAGTGCCCCGCACATACATAATCACATGAATGTGTTTTTAAAAATATGTTTAGACAAAATGATAATGTCTTGGACATCAGGCAGCAAGTCCATTATCATTTTATGTACTATCTTTCTGTGAGGGAGCTTTTAAAGCTAATAAAACACTTTGGACATCTGCTTTCTATCAACACTACTCGAAATAATTCTGACTCTGAAGGTTCTAGAAATGAGCATTTCACATCAAACCACTCTGAATTACTTTGTTTACATATTAACCAGTTAATTATGCTGCAATTTTGGTAAAAAGCCCTTAATTATTTTCCCTTTAATGACCAAAAACTCTGGATCTGTGGGTCTGGACTCTGTCCTCTCTCTCACTCTCATACAGACCTTACTTATTAGTTTCATTATGGCTGCTGAATAATTCACAGTAATTACTGAATACTAAACAACAGGTTATCGCTAAGATTAATTAGGGAATAGTAAGAGGAAACATACCGCTGCCCTCAGAACGAAACCTCCTGTCTCCAGCATGATAACTTCACAGGAGAGGGGAAAGAAGATACTTTACTTTTAATGCAAGTCAATGCAAACAGACTTGTTTCCAATCAATTTTGGGCCATTTATTTTAGTCCATCCATCATAACATTTACACACAGTGTCAAGGGCACAAGGTGCTGTCAAATTTAATCAAAACTTGAATAATGACAAAAATGGATGGTTTGATTAACACTTGCATATGAAGTATGAATTAATGTACATGAAGTAATACATTACCAATGGTTACAATGCTTAAGCAAACATGTAACAGTAACATTAATTAACCATTGTTAATGTATTACTTCATGTTAACTAATGCGTTACTTAATGTCAAGTCAACACTTAATGTAACGTGTTAACAGGTTTAGTTTTGACTGCAGCAATATTAAAGACTTACAGTATTTATTGTATTATTAGACCAACATCACCTGTAAATATTTACAGCAATATTCCTGGCAATATTCCATTATTCCATGTAAGGAATAATGCCACTACTGACTAATTTTCTTCTCCTACTTTATTTGTTCTAAACACAGTATAAAATCCACATGCTGTATAGTATTATATTATATGATATACTATAAAGCCATGATCGTAAAGAAACATACATTATCCTACTGCACTGTGCACTGCGTCTAGATGCGGAGATTCTAAGGATACAGTCAGCAAGCAGAGAAACAAAAAAAGGGCATTTTTGGAGGCAGGCAACCTTCCCTGCCCAGCTCTCAATGTAAGATAGATTGCCTCTGATACCCCCTACGACTTTCTGCAGAGCTTGATCGAGAGGTTGGAATGAGTCTTTAAGGAAAAAAGCGCATGAGCCGCCATGTTCTGAAGCGTGCTACTTCGACCTTTTCGGTAGCTGAAAAAAAAAACCCCTTCAAATAGATGCGTTTTTTTCTCTTACAGCAAATGATGACACATTATTCACAAAATGGCAAAAGCCATTTTAATTGCATCTGACACCGGTTCTGGGCAACACAGATTCTTCATCCTTTTTTTTCCAGACGTTAAAGAGCTTTTTGGGGGGCTGTTCAGCCTCTACAAAGGCATTATCATAGACAGAAGTGCTGAAGAGCTCCACTCGGGCAGGTAGAGGTGCATCAATCTGCATGAATATTTGGTTGATGCTGTCAAAACGTCAGCGCTCTTGTATTTATAATGATTTCAGCCCAAGCGTTCCAGACTCCCTCCGGAATACCAAGGCTGTGTATGGAAATGCCACTGTCATGGCTGATTCATCAAGAACATTTAATTCCCAGATCACCCCCTGGCTCTGCATATTAGTTAATAGGACTGCTATGTGTGTTGGACTGTTATGCAACTACAGGGATTTTTTTGTTGGGATCTTTTTGCATCTTAACACTAAACCTGGTGATGAACAGCTGGAGAAGGAGGAAGCAAAGGGAAAACAGCTTCCAAACATAAGCTGAGCTGAGTAGTGCTACTTGTGCCATCTTTTACAAGCCGCTGAAAGCTGCGCGTAATCACCTTTTCAACATCAGGAGAGTAAACCCTTTCCTCATCAAGTATCAAAGCAGTGCTGTAGAGGCTAACTCAGAGGAGAGCACCATTAAAGACTCTTTGGTCCATTCAGGGATGGGTTTCGTTCCCTATGCTTCGCCAGTAATTGAGATAAAGAGAAAAGAAGGAGCAAAGCTCGAATCCTGAAAACGGCATGATCTTTTATACCTCATTAGAGCTGATGCTCGTGAAGAGAGCCCAAAGCAGCACAAATGGACGCTGCACTGCGAATCAAAGAAAGGATCTCTCTCTAATGCAGTTCTTTAACACATATGTATTATAAATGCAGCCAAATGTCCTCGCTCTGTATAACTGCTGGAGGAAAAAAGGACTTCTCTCTTTTTTTTGGATTTGTTTTATGTGGAATGAAGAGATGGGAATAGAGGCAAAGCATTAATCATTAATCGTCATTTTAAGTCACGTGTTGCTTTTTAGAGTTATAATGCCTGGTTTAAATCAAGTATCTTTCCTCTTGCAATAATACTGAATCCAGCATACTGTTAGATACACTCCAAGTCCAACGTTTTGTAGGCCCCCTCTCATCTTCTATGTTTTTTATCAGAAATCAAGAGTACTAACAAATGAGCTTGCGGTAGTAAAAAGCCTCTACTCTTCTGAGAAGGCTTTACGCTAGATAATAGAACATAGCCGCAAGGACTCGAGTGCATTCAGACACAAGATCATTAGTGAGATGAGGGAATGAGGTTGGATGATTGGTGATTCTTGATCACAAACGCCATTCTAGCACATCCCAAAGATACTGAACGAAGCTCCATCAGTTCAGAGAATGCGGTTCCACAGCCTAATGTTGAGGAACGTTATAGCCTCTAGCTGACGCTTAGCGATGAGTGCACCATAAAATAGCAGATGTTTTTATTAGCTGGAGTGTCTGCAAACTGATGAGTGTATGAACAATATTATAATTGCAATTCCATGATCATTACAAGCTGCTTTGGCTGGAGGTGAGGCAAGCCCATATTGAGTTGTTCAGATGATGTAACTAGCGAAAGGTACAAACATAAAATCACAAAATATGTTAGACGTGATCCTCATGTCATATAGAGTAATGATTTTTCAACTTAACTGAAAGACTTGGCCGCTACTGACGTTGTTAATAAAAGCAGCTACCTTCTCATCCTTCTGCTGAAGAAAACGCATGAAAGCATCCAAAATTACTGAGGCATACTTTTATTTGTTGGTGGTTGGGGAGACCTTGGCACCAAGGTGCTCCACAATGACTCTCCTTCGGTTTTCCTCTACTTCCCTGGTTTTCTTTTATACAGCGGCGTGGAACCTCTCGACATTAACATCATGGTTGTTTACTTAACGCAGGTCAACCGCTCTCAAAGGGCCAGAGAAATGACACTAAAGAGGTGGATTTGCATTTCAGGTTAGGGTATTTATGCTCGCCTTGTCTTTTGTGTGTCTTTTAACCCCAATTTAAGTGTTAGCTGTGTTGCTTGAGTCTATTGTTTTATATTTATCAGCAGTACACAGAGCTGTGCAAAACACAGTACCCCCCTTCTCCTGATGGCACAAAGCTGAATGTACCTGCTGCACCATTTTATGTGGAACAAGAAAATTGAAGCCAGCTTCAGTCTCATCATGACTGTAGGCTAAGGCTAAGCCATTGTTGCAGGTTTTCTTTAGTCAATTTCCTGCATTTTCCCCTCATAAGAAACGACTTTTGGCATTCAGTAAAAGCTCCTTGTGGTTTCTCATCTAGACCGATATCAATCAACCGTAAACAACAGAAAATCATAGGATTTAAGTGTTTGTGATGGTGCCTCTCTATGTCTAAAATTACTTCCTGCCCTCCATCTGCAGTTGCGGTGCTTTAGCAATGCAAGGGCGTGATGTCATTTGTAAACTACTAATCCTGTAGTCTCTCTAACACTTTATATGCTTTAATGCTTAAGTTAGCATAATGTTAGACACATTATAGATTCAAAGTTTTCATCCAGCATTTCGTCAAGGGTAACATCTAGGGTATTAACAGGGAGCTTCCTAGAGTAACAGCCTCTACTCTTCTGCTTTAGCCTAGCTGTTGGAGCCACAAGGGCGTCAGTGAGCTCTCATATTGGATGATCAGTTGTGGATCACAAATGACACTCCAACCACTCATCCTGGATACTGGATGAAGCTCTGTCACTCAGAATGCAGTTCCACTGTTCCATAGCCCCCCTCTAGCCAAACGCCTGGGACTGGGTGTGGTGGCTTCAGGCTCGTGTGAGGCTGCCCCAGAGCGTCGCCTTCCATTGTTTTTCTAATAAGATTATACAAGCTGGACAATTGGACCCTTGTGTCAATAACGATTGGACTAATTAGAGAGAAGTCTCTCTGGAGACTTTCAAACATAACAATGTATAAACAGCAGCAATTCCATTATCATTAACAAATTCCTTCAGATTTTTTGGCAGCGATGCCATCAAATAAATAACACAATTCTTGTTTGATTCATTCAGTAATACTAATTCGGCATACTGCTAGATCACTGTTGTGCTGGGTTCAAAATGCTGTAAAGTGAGAAGAATTAAAAGAACACTGAACTTGGCGGATGCTCTTTAACTGCTGTCCATATGGATTTCCTGTGCAGAAAATACTTAGGAAGTCTCATCTGCTAGACGACTGAAAGGTGCTGGAGGTGCTAAACATGCACCACTGATAACCATTATTTTCAGCCCTACAGAATCAGAGAGAGCAACATCCCATCACGAAGAGCTGTAACCATAAATGCAATGAGCTCTTATGTATATGTTTCTCCTCTAGTGTTGTAAGGAACAGCATTTAAGAGGCTTTAATTGAGCTCTTAAAGAAAACCAAGACCCTCAAGCTGCCATGAATATGTCCCCCACAATCATTTCCCCCCATTTGAAAACGCTACGAGTACCCATTCCCCCCCTCCAGCACTGAGCAGTCTCCTGCCATGATTCCGCCGTTTGAAGTGCTTTCGGCTCTCGTTCAGACCGTTTACTGCAACCTCCCAAGATTAGTGGCGACCCCAATGTCTGAGCCCTTCAAGAAGAGCGCCTGTTTTTTTCCATGTGTTGCCAAGGCGATGGCCTGCACGAGGCAGGGTCGCCAAGACAGAGAGCACAGCGGGGAAATAAGCAGCGAGTCTTTGCTCTTAAAAAGCTCCTGACGCACCACACGGCGAGCCCTAGTTATGCTACAGGATAAAGGCATGTTCTGCCTGTGTGGCCGCTGGGGCGAGAAGTGTGGCGGCAGCCGATTTGAAGTAATCCTGTTTGTGCCTGCGTGACACTTTGTAAACTTGCTGTACGTTTGACGTGACGGTACACCTTGCTGCTAAAAAATACAAAATGTATTTTTCCCAAACACTGAATGACATTTCTGGCACTGTTGCGGTGTAAATAAGCAAAATGTGGGGGGGGTGGGGGTGGAGGGGAAAAAACAGAACTTGACATGTCTCTTATTTATTGACAGCCCCTGACTGACTGAAAGTGTGGCCTGTATGTTGGAAACGAATGCGTGAGTGTGTTTTTCCCTCTCCGTTTCGATTCCCAGAGACGCTGCCGCTCGCAGATGTTCTTTGATATTCATGAACAACTGCCTGTGGTGGATGTTAGCAATAGCACTCACTTTCATCTCCCCCCCATGGCACTTCCTCAAGTGTCTCCCGGCATACCGCTCCAACAACAGATCCCAGGCAGCGCACGGAGCAGGAACATAATGCTCCATTCAGCAGCCCTGAAAAAGGCCTAAACCTTGCCTGTTCGTCTGCAACAAATGGAGACATCAATCCCCCCAAGACTGCTTTGAGAAATCTTTGTGCTCTCCGTGTCCCTGACACCCCCTTAAAATTAATGGCATTTAGGCTAATAGGATGAAACGTGCACTGCGGTGCTGAAGGCTTCCGGCAGGGTCTGAGCTGTGTTTGAGTAAGGCCGTCATATTTTTTTTGCCGGTCTAGATTAGTCTGCACCCGTCACGGCCGAATCCACAGAAACAGATAAAATGGTCTAATGACTTTGGACAAATTATTGATACGTGCCGCCTTTGAGTCGCTGGATGTCTGCAAGACCTGAGATAAGCCGGGCAGACTGCAGCTCCCACTGGGCACAGTGTGCTCAGCATCGACTGAGTGTATGATTATGATTATGAGAGAACCGCTAGCATCCTATTTATACATCGATTCTCCACAGTGCCTTCCCATTTTTGTGTCAAGCCTACAATCCAAAATGAAGATGACACCTCCAATTTCTTCTTTTCTTCAACAGCCATTATCATTTCATTGAGGAGACACCAGATTTCTCTAAGAGCTCCAGGCCGAGGGCTCCCTTTCATAGAATGGAAAGGAGAAACAGAAAAAACGTCCCAGTCAACCAACTGATAATGGACACTTAATGGTTCCAATTAAACAATCATTTGCTCTCCCAGCCCTGTCTGAGAACTGCATCCAAAAAGAGAAGAAAAGAAAAGAAAAAGTGACGAAGTTTCAACTAGCGCTATTTAAACACATTGAAGTTCGGGTGGCAAACAGTTAGAGCCCCACTGATCATTATCAGGAGCGCAGACTAACTTGGAGCTGTCTTACCCGGCACCCATCCTGCGGTGTCACCGAGCAAAGGCTTTGAAGTCTTACTTCTGATGTGTGCAAATCTCAGGGGGTCCGAGCATCTGCCTGCCTCTCCCACCGCATCTGCGCCGGAGCCTTTGTACCTCAGACACCTGCAGCAAGAGCCACAGAGGTGCCACAGCACTTACCTCGCTCACCCCTCGCTATTCATAAACGCCTCACAACACACTCTACGAACAAGGAAACAAAAACAAGTCGCTAAAGTCGTGCCATCGAAGGGAAAAAAATCGGTGAAAATTATAGGAACCTCAATGCAAACAGACAAACAGCAATTTAGCAACACAATCAGACTCAAGCACCACCTGGCAAGCCCATGAACCGCTTGGGCTCTGGAATCAAGCAGCATTGTGGAATATCGTGAAACACCAACGATTGTAATCTCCTGAGCAGAAATGCCTCCAATCCATCTTAAAAAGCGGAAAAGCCTGACTGCTTGAGCGCACACATGCATTTGTTATGCATTCCCAAATCCGCACCCCCATGCTTTAGTCTTAGCGCCACCCCTGCTCGTTTTGGGTTTCGCCCATGGATATGTTCGATCTGAAAGCCTGTAATTCATGTAATAATCTCTTTTCTTGTTGGAAATAATTGCCCCTCTTCCGTTAATGTCAACACAGTGAAGAACTTTAGCTGCCAAGACTGAGATCCATATCCCGAGTCACCGTTCCTTTTTGCTGAAGGAGGCAACGTAGCTGACGGTGCCATGTTAGATTAAGATCAGTGAAGAAGCACAAGGACCCATAGTCTAGGACGTGCTGTCTGAAATGATCTCAGGCGTCTCTTTATAATCCGGCCTGATCCAGCAAACTTTTCCCAAGACGCTGTAATGTGGTCCAATCATGCAATCCATACACACCGAGTCTTACCCGGGGTCTAGGGTGTTTTATGCTTTGCAGCACATTTCATTAGTGGTCCCAGCAGGAAAAAAGTGTAAAGGAGATTTTGTTTTTTCATTGGCACTCCTCACACATCATCCCTCTAGTCAGTGCAGTTAGCTGTTTGAGAGCTTTTCAGCAGCCCACTCTACTGTTTTCTCAGGCAAATGAAGTGAGAACATTGTTTTTTTTGTGGAAATGTTTAATCGTCAGTGCCCTTGGGCTTGGTAAAAGCCAGCACCGAAACACCTGCTTGTGTTAATCACCTCATCTCACCTCCACAAATCAGGCAGAGAAACTTTGCCGGTTCATTAGTGCAAGTGCTAGCTGAATAATGCCTCCATTCTGTCAACGTGGCTAATGGAAAAAACTGTATCATGTGATTGTGAAGTTTAATGCATCTGCAGATACTGGCCCTATCTGAGTTATTCACTGCCATGCAGCCAAATGTTAGTTTACAACACATCCACCGCTTCTCCACCGCCGCAGCAGGTTACAGGTGATGGAAATAAAGCATGAATTCCAGCGGCAAGAGTGACTCACTCTGAATGAGGTGCTCTCAACAGTGTTATTAAGATTTTGTTACTGGATCCCCTTGCTTTCAAACCTTGGCCCAGACCTTAAAGTCAATGGAAGATCAAATACGAACAGACAGAACTGAAGCTCAGAGGTCATACTGATCTAACAAAAAAATACATGGCTATAGATGCTGAATAAGAAACCTGTGAAAAGTCCCTAAGCAGAAAACACAAAGCATTGGACAGGATTAACATTTATCCGTTTGGAAAGCACTGCATATTAGCACAGATAATCAGAGACTAGTAGCCATTCATATGTGAATAGCTTTTTAAAACATAAATATATATACTCATCATTAAAAAAAAGGTGCACCGAAAAGGAGTCAACCTACAGGAATGAATCTTGGTGGGTAGGTTTGACATCATGAGACAATTCAGGTTTCACGCTCAAAGTTTTGCGCATGTGGCGTTGGCACGTCGGGCCTTATCGTGTACCTGACCAACTATATAAGGTCGTCCTGTTGTGTGTGTGTGCTGTCAATTCTGACTCCTGACCATAGCATGCTATGTTAGTGGCAGTGGATAGAAGAAGGCACCCATCAGCAACATGAAAAATCTGGAAGGACTACACAAACCATGGAGAGGGAGAACTGACTAATTGTACGAAATGCATGCAGTGACCCATCACCTACGAATGCATCCATTCAGTGAGCAGTGATGCCGTCCATGAGTCACCCTGTTAGTGCCAGCACCATTGGCAGATGACTGCACGGCGCAGGACTACATGCATGCAGACCACTGTGATAGCTCTTAACACAACGTCAACCTCACCAACGACTGCAATGGTGTCGTGCCAGACTGTCATGGAGTGACTCAGAAATGACAACGGTTGTGTTAGCAAACATGGAGGCCTGATGCCATACTAAGCCACACTACTTCTGTATGTGTAGCTTAATGAATATTGCACATATCAGTTTAAATTTATTATCATTTATTGTTCCTGGTAACCTTTATCTTCCGTCTAAATCGCCATGCAATACCACACTTTGGGTGCAACTTTTTTATTGATGATGAGTGTGCATGAATGAATGAATGAATGAATGAATAAATAAATAAATAAATAAATAAATAAATAAATAAATAAATGAACAGACATTGTTTGAATTCAGACTCTGACTGTTTCTCCTAAAGGAGAGGTGGTTTTACACTGACATGAAATGACCACCCATGTAACTTAGATCAGAAATTGAAATGCCTGCTAACAGTGCTTCAGGCAATTTGTGCAGTAATGTCTGTACATCAGTGTATTTTAACATTTCCATTTCCATTTGAAATTGCCTTTATGGTGTATGAAATATTGCTTAAGATGATAATTACATCAGCCCCGCTTACCATTCTATATCAATATATACACCTGTAAAGAAGGAACTGAACATTGAATGGACTCACATGCGACAGCCTGCCCGTCTGCTTCTCTAATCCTGCACAGAAAATGACCTAGCGGACTAATTGAGTGCGGTCCTAGCAATTCCATGATGACATTATGATAGTTCACTAAAACATTTCACTGATGGAAAATCATTACCTCTTATAGCGCACAAATTTAATTTGACATTTCAGGGTGTCAGCAGTCCAATAAGCTGGAAGCACATGCAAAGCCCACACATGGCGCATAGATACACTTCCATCATGCTGACTTTCTGGAGAACTGAGAGGGGATGGTAATTGAACATACTGCAGGCAAGTCACTGCAGTCATTTCTGAGAACTGATTTTCAGTTTCCATATGGGGGGGGGGTGCGTCAGGTTGAAAAAGAAAGAGAGGGAAATATACACAGAAACTGACATGGGGAGGCAAGGGGGCTACAGACACCAGGAGAATGGTGCCATGTTTGGTTCTGGACCTGTCGATGGATGGTTCTATAAAGAAACATTTTCGTAAATTAGATATTTTTCACAGTAGCCACAAAATGCAATTTCCGCCTGTTTTGGAAGCCCCTCAGGTTTGGCACTTTCCCATTTTTTTTTCAATAACGCTGATGGAATATATTTTGATGGAAATGTGTATGATTTATATAGCTGAGCAAGCAAATCAAAAGTGCTTCACCACTTATACAGAACTAAATCATTATCCAACCTGTATTACTAACTGAAGCAATGTGTCAATGAAATAAAACTGACCTAGAAACAGTTTTGGTGTATGAGTAAACGAATGAATGGGTGAGAGGCAGCAACAGACATGGTGGTCTAGCTTGCTAGCTTTTGGTTATACTGAGTTAGCTTGCTACGTTCTCTGACTCTGACTCTGTTTTGTGTGGGCGGTTTAGGAGAGTTCAGCCTTGTAATTGGTAAGGAAATGCTTACAGACATGTTGCCCAGGATTAGGACCACGCAGTTCACATGGAGAAGACGGAAATATAGTGAAACACAGCAGACATTTATTAGACCTCAAAAAGGTTTTCATAAGACAGACTTAACGTTCATGAATATTGTGGCCCAAAGGAGCATGATTAACGCAGATTTAGGTTCCCTGAGACTTAAATAAGAAACCTGCATCTGTACAGTCTGTTTTATCTGAGGAATGGTCATCTTTGTGAAGAACTATAAACAGCAGGAGGTTTCACTCCTTACCTTTTGACTCCTCATTTCTCGCTAGCAGTTCAACACAAAAGCCCATTTCATACAGCGAGAAGCAACCTAGCATCACTATTACTGGGAAAATGTTTTATTTAATGATATTAATTACAAATATTTCACCAGTAGGAACAGGTAGGGGGTGGAAACCATCAGTTCTACATCAATTAAAGGTTCTTCTTAGAACCAAACAACCAAGATAAGAACCGTTTAGGAACCTGTTCAATGGGTGTATCCACAGAAAGAAAAGCAAGAGGGTGATAAAGACACAGAGAGAGGACGGGAGAGATAGAAAGAGACAGAAGGAGAGATGTGACTCACCGCTCTTGCACACTGGGCAGCATTGGTCAGGCTCATACTCCGGATCCACACACTCTGTCTGTGGGCAAGCCGAGACAGAGCACAAAACCTCCCCACTGGGCTCACACCGACACTTCTCACACGGAGACACCTAAATACACACACAGGCACATACAGACACACACATACACACAGCAACACCATTACACACTGAAGCCAGACACAGTGTAAGAAGAAATATGAAGAAAGTGCAGAATCCCTCATACACTCTTAAAAATAAAATAAAGGGCCCATATTCGAGTTTTTCCTGCACTGGAACATAGTGGGTTTATGTGACAGTCGTAATTCATTTTAACATGACCATTTCCCACCCTCTCTTTATTTCACTGAATAGGCTGCTTGTTACTAGAGGGTGTAGAGAGGTACAGATACACCTAAGCATTACAATAGTATGAGTTCTGTGCTTCAGTAGTGATTCTCTAATAGTTCATATGCAAAGATTGTTAGCAGACAGCGGTTCAGTTGGAGTTGTGTTTACATTCGCATTTATAGAATTTAGCTGAAGCCCTCACCCAGAGCAACCTACAATGTTAACTGTATTACAGGCAGGGTTAGGAGTCTTGCCCAAGAACTTTCATTGGTGTAGCATGGCATAGTCATCCAGACTGAGAATCAAACTCCAGTCTCCCACATAGGGTTTCTAGATGGGTGGTGGTGCTATCCATTGTGCCACACCTGACCATTAGATGCCAGTGTTGTAATCTATCGTTTGTAACCTGACGAAAACAAATAGCATAAAGGTGCACCGCTAACATTAACATTAGCAAACCTATGTAGATGGCAAAGCGCTTTTTATACTTTACCAGCTTCCCTGACACTAGTTCCTAAAAATTGCTGTACATATACACATGCCCTTGCTTAAAGTATTGCAATGCATCTTTATATATTGAATCATAACTCTATTTTTACTGTGCTTCTGTGCCTCTCTAAGACTGATGTATGTAAATGAGCTCTGTTCTGACTGGCTAACTCATTCCGTCTGGACTGAAACACCCCTTATAACTTCAGGAGAAATGCACGGGGCTTATGCGTTTTGTAAATATATCTGTAATTGTCGCATCACAAGAAACTATAGATTTAAAACAGACAAAACAAGTTGCAGCTTACTTTACATACAACATATGGAGAGAGGGCTAAACACTATCTCTTACCAATGTTTACATACCACTGCAAGATTTTCCTTGACATTTCCTTTCAGTTCTTGGTTTGGATGGCTTGCTATGTTTTTAGAAAAAGCCTTTGGTTGGTATAGAATCGTGACTTAGTGCTTCTTCCACAGCATCATTTTTGGCACCTTCATGTTTAAGTGTGTACACACACCTTTGCCGGTTGCCTGGCGAATGGTCTTCCATGACAAAGACCCTAATTCTGCCTGCATGGCAAATCCGGAGGCTCCTGTCAGGCAGAGGTTTGCTGATGCGTTCGTGTGGCACAGTGCCTCGACTTAATGCCCCAGAAAGCAGTGAGCACGCATACTGTAAGGTTACGCTCGCTGCCTCCTCTTGGTCTCCGGGTGCAAAACACACGAGGCTTGTAAAGCTTGCAGCATTTGTGAAAAAAGGAACTGAATTCTCCCAGTATCCCGCCGTGAGAGCTCTCATGAGACTATCTCACAGAACGGAGTGCAGAATGCCACTCTATTTCTGCCTAAACAAACAGCATTTATCCACCAGAACGTTTAGACAGGAACTGGCAATGAGTCTGGGCCCTCGTCGATAGATGGAAGCTTCATAAATAGGCGCAGAGGTGCGAGCGGTTATCATTCCAACCTCTTCAGCCATAAAACAAGCTCGCCCTGCCCACCCTGCTCCCCTCCGAAGGCAGCCCTGCAGGGTCTAAACAGATATTATGCTGGACTTGGTTTCCCGCTGCCAAGACTCTAATTGTTAAGGTTGCCTTCTGCATATGCAATAGGTTCAGCTGAGCGAGAACACTAAATCCAGCCTCTAGTCAGTACCTCCCTTAGTAAATAGTGCTAATGCTGACTTTGGCTATAATAAATGTCTCTGCTTGCCGCAGAGCTGTGGTGGAGTGGAGTCTCCAGTGCGAAAGAGAAAGTGGAGACGTGCATGCAAAACAGGAGCACGGAAATAAGTGGCGGAATTACAACAGGTAAAAACAACAAATAGCTTTCCAGCAGCGCAGTGCGGCGAGAGTCAGGGTTCAAAAAGAATTATTTGTAAACCTGCTGCTGCTTCTTGCCGGATGACACAAGTCGTGCATCGGAAGGAGGCTTGCGACTAATCAACGAGCGTCATCATGATCGACTCTAGAAATGGGTGTTATTTGCATCTAAGCAGCAGCTCGGGATCACAGAACGAGGGCACCTTTAGATCACACGACACTAAGCAGAACAGTGAGGATATCTCGTAATGGGGCTGCTCTTATGGGAGGGGGGCATGCTCAGAAACTGTCACAGGTTCAGTATTCTTCTCAGTTCTCTTCAGAACTCGTTTGTGGCAATCTGGGATGAAACGTTCCTTATGACGTCAGCATCAAAACCTTGTATCCCCAAAATGATAGCTGTACAGCAGAATAGGACTTCAGTTTCAATGTATACATGTCATGCATACATTTCAATGTGGCCCGACTTTTTTCCCAGCAATTCTGGGCTTTTCATCATTAAATTCATATGTTTAATGTTCAAATTGTGTCAAAACCAGAAAAAACGACAACAATGCAGATACAAGGTTTAGTTTGACAGCTGCAGTATGTAAATGTGTTTTTGTGACATCACAAGTGACAGTGAATTCAAAACAGGCTGTTGTTGCAGCTTGGTGTACATATATGGACTGGCAAGTAAATTTAGCAATGCTTACATACGACATCAAACTCTTTCATGTAAAAATGTGAGGGAATTTTTCTTTTCCCATTACATGGGCCCTTTAAAAGACTCTAGGTTTGGACACGTTTCTAGGAATCCTCACCAAAAATAAGTGCTATCTGCATCCAGGCTGCGACTCCCGATCACAGAATGAGCACTTTTAGACCCCCAGACACCAGGCAAAACAATGAGCATATCTCGTTATGGGGCTGATCCCAGCGGAGGGGAATAGGCTGAGAAACTATCACGGATCCTGTGATTGAGACCGAGGCCAAAAAGGGTAAGAGAAAGGAAAAATACGAATGCGAACTCATTTTTTTTGCTCTACTGCAATCAATACAGAATCAAGATATGATGTGCACATATTAGATTATTTCGACTTGACAGAAGAGTCCACTAGAGCACAAAAATTCAATTCTGCTATGTGATGAACAGAGGCTAAGGGGAACGGAGGGCCAAAGTGAATGACGATTCCAACTGGCATTTTTTGTCTGCCACAAAATAAAGCCACAGGCTAATGACAGATTGTATATGAATAATATATCATAATATAGAATATCAATATATAACATATAGCAGGGCCTGTCAGCAGAACAATAACTGTTGCTGCAATTTCCTTTCTAAACATATTGGGAATATTATATATTATAATATTATCAGTACCTCCCAACTGCATGTTCAATAACAATGAGAAAATAATCAGACCTGGTTAGTTGTATTTGGATACATATCACAGTATGCATATTGTTTGATCATTTAAAAACATATTCTGACATATATAAGTAACAATATATATGCCATATGGCACATCTCTAGTATACTGTACAATAACAATAACAACAGACAGAATACTTACCCTACACTCTCTAAAAATAAGGCTCGTAAATAGCTATACGTTTTTAGGGCAAACAAATTATATTAGGATTATATTAAGATTCTTTCAACTTTTAAAGAGGTGCACATTTGCAAGAGCTCGCTGCCGGATACGTCTTTATGGCGCTAAAAGTGGCTCTTCGATGGCAGCACTCCAAAGAGCCTTTTTTGGCACCTTTTATTTTTAAGAGTGCAGCTCATGCAATACAAATATAGTCAGGAATAATGGACAGTGATGTGTAAAAACAGGTCTCAGTGTCTATAAAATACATATTTATTACAGCAGTAATTATGGCCTGACCTTAAACTCCTCCAGCGAGGCGTACGTCTTTCCTCGGAATTCACAGTAGTTCTTCTTCTCCTTACACTGTGGGCAGCACTGGCTGGTGTCCACACGCAGACAGCGTGGATGGACTTTCGGACACTCGGGCTGGTCACACAGGGGTCCCTCGTCTGTGCACAGGCAGGGGCATGTAGAGGGTCCTGGGGTGAACTTCTCCCCGATGGCGAAGACAAACCCCGTCTCGTCCATGCAGCCCTTGCCCCTGTAATCAGGGTACGTGTACTCGTCGATGGCATCCAATGAGGCGTCGGCCTCCCCTGTGGGCCCTTCGTCAGTTTGCTTCATTGAGTCCTGCTCACCCCAGACCTCCTGTGTCTTTCCCTGAGGTTTGGATCCTCGCCGCAGGGGGCTCCAGCTGGGTCTTGCTTTGCTGCCGGTGGTTCTGTTGCTTCCTTTTACACTGTCTAGTCCCAGATTATTGATCTCCTCGACGCGCTGCTGGGCGCTGGGGTTTGGCATGCCCTCCTTGGCATGGGTCAGGACCCGCTCCAGACGCTCCCTCTCGCCAGCCTCGGGCACCGGCACGATGGGACTGCCCCATGTGCTCGTCAGCAGGAGCCAGGTTATAAAGATAAGTCCTGTTGTCATGGCAATGGAGCGCAGCATCTCTCCTCCCCACCACCTGCACGGTGGGATGACACCTGGGCTCACATAACACTCCTCAGATGACAAGCGACGGCCGGGCCCATCTGCGGCAAGATAAAGACTTCAGCTAGTCTCCATTTTAAAACAATCATTCAAATTGAAACGTGGAGCGATCCGGCACGCCGGACAGTACTACGCTAATGGAATTCCAACAGGTCTGCTACGGCACTATTCCGCAAGACCAGCAAAAACATTTGGCCAAAATCAATAGCACGGTAAACGCATAAAGAACCAAGAATTACCCAACTTCAGAGAGCACTCTCCCAGGTAATATAGTGTCCTCATTCAAAAACACCCCTCATCGATTTTACTGTCCAGGACGATTGGACTTGTGCCACCTAAGATTGTTTCTGCCAATTTCCTTGTCTGTAGGCACACAGGAGTTGGAAGCAGCTGGAAACGTGTGAAACCCCCACCGCATGGAGTGCGGTCACACATAGCCAAAGCAATACAGACAGCAATCTTCCAGTCGCACCTCAACACATCAGTGATGGACACAAAAGCAAATTGCTTCAAGGATTGAGGGTCGAATCATCAGTGCCTCAAACCCTCGCACCAATTATCTCCCCCTCTTCCCTGGTCAGTCATGCACAGTCAATCCATTCAATTAAAATCGGCTAAACGATGAGCACAGAGGTTAATCGAGAAATGGATCTGAATCAAGCTCGGCCAGAGGTGGCCAGAGACGAAAAGAAATTGTCGTTTCCTGCAGGTGGAAGAGACGGATCAACTATTTCACATTCACACATGCACACATAGCATGCGGATCCTAATGAAACTTTCTGGATGATTGAAAGAACGACTTATAATAGAGCCTGTTGATGCAGATCCTGATACAGAGGGGCTTCAGAGCATCGCCTGAGCACTTCGTCTTCCAGCACATCAGAGCAGCAGCAGCGTCTTCAGCACAAAGCATCACAATGCCCTCATGACAGTATCAGACTCTAGCACTGAAAAATGCATGGAAATCAAGCTGCCAATACACTTTGGGGAGCTTGCCAGTAGACTTTACATGCGCAGAGCAACAGCGCTAGTTACTGATGCTGTGCGGTGTTTCCAACAGGCTCTCACAGCACACAGGGCTTGTTTCATCTGCATCTTCACTGAGCCTTCAGTCGGTGGGCGTGCTGAAAACGCCAAGACTTTGGCGAAACTAAAGCGCTTAACCGCAGATATCAACCCAGTCATGGCTTTATCACAGCGCCCTGCGCGTCCGGCTCCATCTCTTACTGTTACTTGTGCAGCTCTCCGCGTCCATCCGCCATATACCGCCAACTTTATCCTGTCTTTAAATATCCCCACCAGAACCCGCATCAACCGACACATCTGGATTTCACAGCCCTACCTGTGCGTTTCCGCCGAGGTCTCAAAGTTCTCCCTTATTCTCCGAAGACCGCTCAGCTGCAAGCAGGGAGGCGAGGCTCAGACGCACACTCTGGAGATCAGAGCGTCTCCATAACCCGCTAGCCGCCGAGGCTGCCCGCCGCCGTCCTGCTCTGCTGAGCCGAGCTGAGAGGAGAGGAGTGGCCGGGTGGCCGAAAGCGCTCACTTTTGCTTCGGTGCCAGAAAAACCTCGGCGCGGTGACGTCACACAGCGGGGAGTTGGAGGCAAGAAACATCAGCATGAGACCTTGGAACGACCACCAGGGGGCGTAGTGTCCGGTCTCAACCATAAGTGGGGTAACTTAGAGTAGGGTAGGGGTCTGTCGTTTCTCCGCGTTGCTCATTGACACAACCTGCACACGACGACTCTGTTAAAGCCACAGCGAGAGGCTGGGGAGCTGTGAAGACCAGGGGTGGAGCATCTCTCAGTCAGAGGACTTGCACATCCACCTCCTCCTGTTTAATCGTTTATAGGTAAATCTCTTTTTAGAACATACTGTTATATTTAAGGGGGTTCCACCCACTTTCACTCATATGACATTCAGGTGAGGTAAAGGGTCATTCAGGGCGGTTTGATGTGAAATGGGTCACTGTAGAGAAACTGTAAGAGAAACTTACTAACTGTACATGACTGACCCAACAGCCAAGACTGCGATCAAGCAGTGATGCTGTCCATGAGTCATCCTGTTAGTGCCATTGGCAGACGGCTGTAGGACGCAGGATTACATGCATGCAGGTCATCAGGATGACTGCCCTGAACACCACGTCAATGTCTCCAAAGACTGCAATGGTTTAGTGCCAGGCTGTCATGGAGTGACTCAGAAGGCAGCGAGTCATCTTCAGTGATGAGTCCTGCATTTGTCTTTGTGGAGACAACCAACCATCCATGTGTGGAGGCACTGTGGTCACGCCTCACACATCCAGAAGGCCTTTTGTTACTCCACCTCCACCCCCACTACAAAATCTGCAGCAACTGTTTGAGAATATTCAAGCTGCATAGGATAGATTATCACAGGACACCATTAGGAGCCTCATGCTCTGAGACGTCGGCTATGCTATGTTGCGTTAGCAAACATGGTGGCCGACCTCATACTGAGAGACACTACTTCTGTATGTGTATCTCAATAGATATTACTCATATCAGTCTAGATATATCATCATGTATTGGTCCTGGTGACCTTTACCTTCCTTATAGGAGTAGCATTGCAATCCCATACCTCCTTCTGGGGGAAACTATTATTATAATGAATAGCGTATGTTAATAATGGCAATAAATGTGTTTTCTTTGTTACAGCATCCTGCAGATACCTCTCTCTATGGATGAATATGTTTTGAAATTGATACTGAAACTTAGTTATCATACTGTGGGAGATTTTTTAAATGATACATGAAAAATCGTTTGATTTTAATATAATTAATCATATTGTGCTGTATCATTCTTTCATAGCTTATTTATGGTCTTTTCCATGTGTGCCTGGACAGCCTTGAGAATAAGCAGACCTGTTAACAGGCCACGTTCCTGGGAAAAAAGCGCACATGCTGAAGGACTCATATATTGTATGCGTACACAAAGTGGCTCGGTTGCCATTGATTATAAAATGCTATTGATGAATTAGAATAATCAATTAAGTAGTCAGTGAGTGAATGCAATTCAAAAGCCTAGACCTGATTATGGTCTGGCTAGAGATGAGTTTTAATAAGAAACATGTTTCCACAGTTTTGTAAAGGGTTTTGTAAAATGGTGATGTCAAATATAGAATTAAAGAAACAGTGTACTAATGGTATTTGATGCCATGATGGTTGGAAACCTGAGGGATGATTTGGGTGGTGAGGAGAGATCAGGTGATGACCCTCCTCGCCCTAAGACAGGTATAAAAATGATGTTTTCTGGAATAAGTCAGTTGCTGCTGGCTCGACTCAAGAATAACACTTGTTAGAATAACAAGAATAACACCCGGAGTTCCAGATTGATTTGTCCCTGACAACAGAAGATCATCATTTTTGCGACTATACATTGTGCATCTTATTCATAACGCATCCATGAAGTAGCTTTCAGAGGCATTAAACACCTCAAACGTCTGGATCCTGACCATTCTGACTCAGTACATGTCTTGTATAATGTTAAAGGCTGGATTATTTAGACATTTTGATATACTGATGTAATCCTCTGTTTAACGCAGTCCATCACAGCATATAATTATAGACCATTTGAGTCCTGATTTTCCAGTAATCTTTAATCTCTGTGCTCTGACTTTTGCTTACCTCTAAAACATCCAGTAATTTCTGATATCACCAAGCACCAGCCAGCGGAGAGAAATATTAAGATTTAATTATTATTATTATATTATTTTTCTCTATTCCGTACATAAGCTCCCCTTGCTTGTTTAAGGTGATAGAGATATCAGGCTCCTGCAGATGGCTATAAATACCTGTGGGGTGTGTGTAACGGGATTCACAGATTGCAAAGAGGTGGTATGGTGCAGTGCAGTCTCAGTCCGTACGTAGAAAATGGCTCCAAAGCAGATAATGCTAGTGATGGTTAATGGGAGTGATTTCGTTTGGGCGTGCAAAAGGCCATAGTGTGAAGGAAGTAGCTGAATTTGCAGGTGTAAGGAGGCATACAGTCATACAGATCTACCAGCAGTGGCTGAAATCCCAGTCTTCCTCTGTGCCGAGGAAGGGGTCCACCAAATTTGGCCTAACTGCATGAATCTTTAATGGAAGAGTGTCTGAACATTGATGTGGCCTACATCCAGAACTTGTCCAGTCTATGTGAAATAGAATCGCAGCTCTGTGCCTGTTTAGGTAGTACATGCTATTAGATATGTTTCAGTCACAGGTGAGAAATCGTTTGCCCTGTGAGCTTATTAATCATATTATTATTGTTGTTGTTGTTATTTATGCGTAGTTCAGTGTCTAAGTTTCTTAATCAAGTCATACAGAGTGGTTTCATGTCAAGCCGTTTAATAACTTGGCCAGTTCTTTACAGTGGTGCTGATGTGAACCAGAGGTTACCACGTTTACAGCACAAACATTTGATTTACTATCCAAAACAACCAGCAAACCTACACTGTTACAGAAAGGGTCTGTCAAGGAACAATGTAAATGCAAGGTACAACAATGGTGTTGAGGTTCAGGTATGTGAGTGTTCTTTTCCCAGACGAGAGATCCCTTTTGTCCCTTATAATAACTCAATGTTTCAAAACAGAGCAATACATCAAAAAGCACAGAGAAAAGACGGGATATGTGGAGACAATACAGCTTGAAAGATTTAATTACAATAATATGCTACATTATTAACTAAAGGTATTAAGGGCGAAAGGAACCAGATGATAAGATCAACTATCATAAAACAATGAATCAGATATCAGGCAGCATGCTGGTAAGAATTTCCTTTTTTCGATAGCTTTGAGACATGAAACTCTTAGACATCTGGTTGCTCTTAAAACTGCTGTGAACAATTCTGAGGCTGTATGTTTCTCTAGAGCAGAGCGTTTGGAAATTGTGTTGACCAAGTGGGCCTACACACTTTTTCACAGGCCTACCTAATAATTTACTTCTGCCTACTCTACTGGAACAAATTATAGAGCACAGCTTGCTATAGGCCTATTTACTGCAGTTTGTTTTGATGGTTTTACTGAATAAACCGTATCACACTCACTGGGGAACTATGGCTTTTGAGTTTAAGCTTGCTGAGATTAAGACTAGCATCCTGTTTGCCATCTCATACAAATTTACAGTTCCACCATAAATGATCATTTACAGGTGCCCCTGAACACTGAGGTTTATTGGACACTGTATGAAACTAGACCTTTGGCCTCAGGGCCAATAAGCCAGTTAAAGTGCCCCTGGGTAGACTTAGAACACCCACTTCATTGAAAAGAACACTTATACCTCCCACCAAACAGGAGGAAGGGGTAGATCAGTGAGGGGTATTTCTACCATCCCACTGCACTGAAGAGTTTACAGATGTCATTCTTCAAAAACCTAATAGGTTATTAAAGTTATAGTAATATTTTTTTAAAGTTAAAATTCTACAATTATAAATGTAAGTTAATTATGAATTGTATTAAGAATGGCGCAAATCTATAAATTTGAGAACTTCAACATCAGATCAAGTAAAGATCTACTTTCTGAAAGTGATGATGAATCCAGGACATGCACAATTTAATATAAGCACTGACACCTCCCACCAGTAAGGAGTGGTAGCTGAGTAATAAGGAAGAGCTCTACCATCTCACTGTTACTTGCTACAATTATAGAGTTTACAGAAGTGGTTCTAGTATGAGCCTGCAGCCATTTAGTAAAGCTTAATAAAGGGAAAGTGACTTATGGCCTAATATTTCATAATTATGACTTGCCCTCTGAACTATAACATAGTATTTCATAATGATTAAGATAATATCTTATAATTGGAGGCAGCCATGGTCTAGAGGTTAGGGAACCAGCCTTGTAACCGGAGGGTCGCTGGTTTGATTCCCTGAACTGACTGTAGTGCCCTTGAGCAAGGCAACTAACCCCCCACTGCTCCCCGGCCACCAAGGATAAGGCTGCTTGTCGCTCTGGGCAAGTGTGCTCACTGCCCCCTTGTGTGTGTGTGTGTTCACTACTGTGTGTTTATGTGGATGCTCCACTTCACAGACGAGTTAAAAGCAGTAGACAAATTCCTCAGTGTCCAAATACAATTGGCACTAGTTCTAAATTCAAATTCTAACATAATATTTTATAATAATGGCTTGATGTCTCATATTAAAGTGATAATATCTCATAAGTATAGCATTGTATTTCATAATATAACTTATTGTCTCATACTAATGAGATTATATCTCATACTTCTAACATAATATTCATAGTTATGACTTATTGCCCCATACTAACGAGATAATATCTTAAAATTATTACATTATATTTCATAATTATGGTGATGTCTCATGCTAATGAGATAATATCTCATACTTCTAACATAATATGCATAGTTATGATTTGATGTCTCATACTAATGAGATAATGTCTCATAATTCTAATATGATATTTAATCAATATGACTTAATGTCTCATACCAATGAGATAATGTCTCATAATTCTAACATAATATTTTATAATAATGGCTTGATGTTTAATATTAATGTGATAATATCTCATAATTATACCATAACATTTCATAATTACCACTTGATGTCTCATACTGATCTAATATCTCATGATTCTACAATATTATATAATTTTTCATTAATTTAACATGTCACGTAATGATTTACTATCTAAGAATCATTTTTCCCCATAATTATGTAATTAGAATTATCTTATAATAATGACTTACTATCTCTTAATAATGTTTAATAGACAATTAGGACCTAGTATCAAATATGACTCTTTGGTGGAAGCTTCCAATGCCTGCATGTAGTAGCACACTGTGATAAGGCTCTGCGGTGCTGAAGAAGTTTGGAGGGAGTAATAAAGTCCTATACTGAGTGGAAAGCTGTTGTGTCAGTATTCATTATAATAGAGCGGTGTATTTCAGTCTTGTATGTATGAAAGTGTTTCGCGATAAACAAAGTGCAAATGCAAGTGCAGATCCTCTTCTTCAAAGTGATGATGAACGCAGGATCACACTTATTTGATATGAACACCAACACCTCCCACCTGGCAGTGAGAAGTGGTAGATTTATGAGGAATAACTTACAGCCACCTGCTAGAGTATAAGAGTTACAGCTGCTGTTCCCGTGTTCTGCCATTAGACTCTACATTATTGAAAAAAGAATAATGGCATCAAAGTTGTATTTTGAATGAAAATCTGTTTCAGTTCTGAAATGTATTAAGATCTGCTGCTATAAAACTGCTTGCAGATAAACAAAATGCAAATCTAAAAAAACAAAAAGCATACTGAGGAACAGAATGGATGCTTTCCAGCACCAGTGGCATGAAAAAGCCCACTGAGCCAAAAACCTGGCATTTGATGCACAGGATCCACTGTGAATACTTTTACTAGGGGGGGAAATGCCATGACAATCCCCTGATTGTGGTCCTATAGATAGCATCTGTTGATTTTTAACACTAGTGAGAGGGTATGTGTCTGGAGTGGTGAATGCATGTGAACAGCATCCTGTGGTGAAGCTGGATGTCACCCGCTCTTTCACACAGTAAGACCACCAAGCCCGGGGCGAGGTGATTACATCCTTTAAAGAAGCTCTCTTCATATCTAGCGCAGGCCTGCATTAATATAATTGATTATTCAGAGTCGGGCACAGCCATTTCCATCAGGGCCGCTTTGATGGGGTGAGAGGGGAAAATCATTAATTCAGCATTAACAAAAAAACTGGAGGCCGAGATGCCCATAACATTCCCGTGGAGCTCAGGCTGCTGGCTCTGGGTGCACCCCCTCAAAGGGAACAGGCTCTCTTCTTCCAACACATGCCTATTAGAACTATTGATCTAGTCCAACAATGTTCAGGCTTTGCATTTAGCATGCAGGCGTCATTCCCAAAGAGCAATACTCCGGGTTAGGGTAGCACCCTGGCTACTTGGCTGAGAATGTGTGTGCGCGTACATATCGCTCAAAGCCGAAGCTGTTTCATCAATGTTGAATGGGGTCGCTGCTCGTTGAGAAGAGGACAAGAGGCCTAAAGTCAGTGAGTGACGGCGCGGTAATGTTCAGCCCAGAGCACATGCCCGAATGAGCAACCGTCGAGGAAATCTGTTCACGCGGCACCTGTGAAAAGGCTGCTGCTTCACATCTCCAGGTAAGGGGGAGGAGGTGAAGTAAAGTTCATCTATGGCAGGGCAGAGGAAATTTGTCAAAAGGCCTTTAAAGAAAGGGCGTCCTTAAAACACACTATATTTGAGTGACGCAGGAGCTCTACAGCCATTTATATACTCCGTAATTGGATCGGAAAATACTGAAAGACACATTACGCTCTGAATGCTGTTTAAGCAGGTAACATTTCTTTTGGTGTTGCGGCCTCTTATCGTTGTGCATTCTGGTTTTGTGCAAGGCTAAGTACTTAGGATGCACCAAATAAATGAATACTAAGGACAAGTGGATGAATGCTGTGCATCCCAGGGGTGAATTGCCTCGTGGAAATGAATTAGACGCATTTTCTGCAGCGCATCAAAAAGTCACTGCTCCTCACCGCTAATTACAACCTGTAAATCAACGGAGAGACCTTTTCATACAAATACAATTGTGTCTGAATCACTTTTTGCCGTGCACTGAAAGCAATTCTCCCATAGGAGTGCGCTGGCCTATTCCACAAAGCTTTGATTCCTCAAAGCACAAGCTTCCTTCAACCAAAATAACCCATACTTTAGCGCTCCATGTATTATTGAAAAGGGCTCCCGTAATGCAGAAATGCAACTGCAGCATCAGCAGAAGCCATTGCACATTCCGTAGAGCTCTCAGAATATATGAAACATAAGATGTGCCGTGTTGCTAAGCTTTAGAATTACCATACCATAAAGAATTGTTCATAGATGTTCATTTTTTGGGGTTATGAATAGGCTTTCGGTAAGAAACGGAAACCAAAAGACGGTGTGTTCTAATAAAAAGCTGCCACAAATTTAATTCAAGAATGTGTTAATGTCTACATTTAAGAGCAAAAAAAAAAAACATTTATCGTACAACAAAGAGATAACAGGGACTTCAAAACACCAGTCTAAAAGAACAAACACAAGCACATTTCCCTGCTACAAACAACCAGCGTAGACCAGCATGCGTCCCGTTCTGGCTTAAGCTGGTATAGAGTGCTGGTTTGGCTGGTCACCCTGCAAAGTCATGCTGGTTGACCAGCATACCAGCAACAAAATGCAGCCTACTGGGGTTTTGCAGGTGATCGGTGTGATCATTAGTTTCCATTGCTCCTGACCAAAATACCAGCATCTACAACACAACACAACACATGCTGGCAATGCTGGTGATCAATCACGCTAGGTTTTGCGAGCATGGATCTTATACCACACATACATCAAATAAGGAATTACACAATTCGTCAAACAGGTCAACACTACAGTCACAACACTTCAATTTCCAGTTTTTGTGTGTTAAAAAGTTTAGCGAAAGATTAATAAATTTGCATATTATGTAGCCTGGCTCCCCTGAATAACACTCTGAGTTCTTAAGAGTCCCATATGGCTTTGGGGTAATCCAGAGTTTTTAATGAGAGGGCTGCATGGCTAAAGAGCTAGCCCTGCAGACAGCCTAGGAGAGAAGCACACCATGGGCTCCAAAGGACGATAACACTGTGCTACAGTCAGAACAGTCATGCCATTCTTTATAACACAGTTAAAATGGTAAGTGAGAGAAAGTAGACCATCCTCCATAACCACACCTCAAGTACAAGATCATTTGCATACATGGTGCTGTGCCTCCCAGACACTGTTTACTCACGTCAGTATGACCATTAACACATTTTGCACCACAGTACTGCAGCATGACTAGATATAGTGTACCATTTAGCCAAGATTTGTATTTTTGTGTCCCAAGCGAGAGACAGCAAATTCCATTTCCCTGCTTTAATGCCATGAAGATGAAAGATGAAAACAAGCACAAGAGACATAATTAGCAAAATATGACTCAAAAGTGACTAATTCAGAGAAACTCCAGACAAAATGAGGATTAGAGCAGTGCATTCTCTAGTATCCTAATCATCACATACATGCATGCACTTGACAGAGGTCGTAATAAGCAAATAAAGAGCTTTAGCAAGATTTCAAATACACGACTCCATCGTCTCATTGGCTGGAGGCTTGAAAAAGGAAAAGAATGGAGTGTCATTTAAAATATATGGCTTGAGATTGCTATCTCAAACATTTCCGAATGAGATGCCAAAGAAAATGGAGGATGATTTGAGGAGCAATTCATCTTGTCACTCTGTCACTATCCGTTTGCATAATACTGCATGAAGATGTACCAAAAAAAGGGATGAAAAAGAGAAAAAAGGAAAAACCCTCAACCTTCAAAGTCTTTAAAGACGCAAAACACAAACAGCACACATAGCACAGATGCGAATGCTAGATTAAAGGGCTTCCGAGTCTGGTCAGTAGGGGGCAAACTTCTGGCGCTCTGATTTTTTGACAGTGGCCGAGGTCGGGATCTTCGCAGTGTAGGGGGCAAGGCCAGAGGCGGCGGTGTGTACGGCCAGCAGGGGCACGGTTTTCATGCCAAGCAGACTGGAGACCGGAAGGGCGTAGTGGGCGCCGGGGATGGAGGACACAGCCTGAGGGGAGTGGATGTTAATGGCGGAAGGGGGAGCAGCCAGCATGGCCACAGAGGAAGGGGTGGAGGCGGAGGCGGGAGAGGCGGACTGGGGGAAACTCAGGCTGAGGTCGATGGGGTTGCCGGATGAGGAGGTGGAGGCAGCCTGGATGCTGAGTTTAGCCATCTCTAAACTGCAAACACACTCACAAACACACACATACACACACACACAGACCGACACCACAGGGGAAGGGAAGAGGGAAGTAGGGAGGATTCGGTTAATAGAGTGGTTATGGGGGGGGGCAGAAGAAAAGGGTGAGAGAAAAAAAAAACAATCAATAAAGGGAAATGTTACGTGTTACAAGAAACAAACCATCACAAAAGGGTTTCACATGCCTCCATGAGTATTAATAAAGCTGAGGAGTGCCAAAAATGGGTGGGATTAAACAAAAAACAGCAGATTGTGAAATTCTGTTATGCTACGTCTGGCCCATTTCACCAGCTACATGTAAGAAGCTGGCTTCTGTTATGCTAAGTCTGTCTACTATACTAGTTACATGTGTAAAAGTCACAGGGTAGCATTTGGCCTGTCAGGGGAATATCTTACCTGGCACTGATGAGGTACTGAGCCAGGCTGATGCTGGCCGGGGAGCCACTGATGGTGACGTGGCGCACAGCCGAACCATCTGTGGCCCCAGCTATCTTGATCTGGGCTCCAGACATCTGGCGAATCTCATTGATCTTGGTGCCCTGTCTGCCAATAATGCAGCCTATGAGCTGAGAGGAGATGACAGGGTGAGCAGCAGACAGCATCTGTATGATTTAGTGGGCAAGTCACATTTCCAAACAGATAGCCTCAAATGTTATCTTAATTAAAGACAAACAGAACTTCTACAGAAACAGACAGAGTTATAGCATAAAGTCTGTGCCTTGTTTAATACCGTCACTCGCCCTACATTGTGCTCTTACTGCTGTCACTGCTACAGTGTCAATGACAGCGCTTGCTAATTTCGAATGAGTGATGAAAGGTGCACTGACAGCGCTGACAGCAGCAGTGAAAACGGACAAAGGCGGGAACGGAAGCGCCGACCGTTTTCCCAGCAGGTCCCAACATGTCACTGAGGTCATTAATGTAATGGGAACTGCCATGAATACTGACAGTCCTGTTAAGTTAAAAGGGTAATGCATGCATTGGATGTATCTCATGCACTTTGAGAAGACTTACATCATTAGGTATGGTCAGCTCATGAGAACTTGTTGCAACCGAGGCATCCAGACCTATGCGGGAAGATAGAGGGGCAACAACTCAACATTTATCAAAGCTATCGGCTGCCTGAAAGCAGAGTACAAGAAATGTTCGGCCTCACTACTCCACCATTAAAACTGTTTAGAACAAGCTGAATCAATAAACCCGAAATGATTTAATGTACAAAGGGGGCCATGCTAGATAAGTCGTGAATGAGTTCTGATTAAATTGTGATTGCACTGAATTAAAATGGCTTCTCAGAGGAATAGCATACCACCTCAAACATCTACTTGGTGACAGCCTGTCACAGTGCGCTGCCTTTTTCCATAGCGGTGATCGTGCTTGGCCAGTGTGTCTGTGTGAGAATGTGTGCAGAGTGCAGTGAAAGGGTTGCAGGCTGGAGGGCATGCTGGTGGAATTGAACAGGTCAGGGGTGGTGCGGAGGTACGTGTGGAGTAACACAAGAAGATTTTAAAAAATAATAATAAAATAAAATAAATAAAAACAAACAAATGAACAAAAAGGCTGGGTAAGGTGGAGTACCTGTGTTGATGCATACGAGTTAACGTATACATCACAAAGCCTCCACGATGCTGTCATTCACCTGATATGACACGAGCATAGCTCTACGCCACAGGTGACGATGAGCATAAAGTCACCTGAGCCGTCAGCCAGTGTCAGACTGCAGGGCGTGCAGCATAAGGTAGGCTTTCTGACACATACAGTATTATGACTTGGGTTGCCTTACCATGACATTGATTTTCCTTCCCTTTCCTCAGAGTGCATAAGTAGAACTCAGTGATGGTGAACACATGAGGAGAGAGAGGACAGGAAAGAAAGGAAATTGGGAGAGAGAGATAGAGAGACAGAGTATGATGGACAGAGAGAGAGAGAAGGAGTGCGCAAGAGCAAGACAGACAGACACAAAGATGTAGACAAAGACAGACAGAGCGTTGGAGGGTAGAGACAGACTTCCCTGGGGAGTTGTTGGGTACGTACCAGGGAAGGTAGGGTTGCTCTGCCCAAGGGAGGTAAGGGGGATATGCTGCATAGCCAACTGGTGAAGCTTGGTCAACTGCGGGGCAGGAAGGGAGGTTAGAACTAGCCAATCAAATGGAATTATTTCAGAGGAAAACTGACATCTACAGACAATCTTTCAGACTCACAATTAGACCTGTTATCGGGGCTCGTTAGCACTCCCCCCAGAATACACTGACATAATGACAATGCTCATGCCTGATTCTATGAACACATTTGTTTGTGATACATTCAGAGGGGAGGGGGGTGAAGAAACAAAGGAGGAACAGGTGTTAGTAAACACTAGGCATTAGTCATTCAAATGCAATGAATGGTCCTGAATGAGAAACCAACAACCGATGTATGTGCTCACAGTCAAAGCTGCTGTATTAGTATTGGCTCCAGTGCTTGTGTTTTAAGGAGAAGGGCATTGAGATGTGTGGGGTGTTGCAGTGGGGAGAGGGTGTGCTGGTGGTAGTGGTGGTGGAGAGGGCAGGAGGTGGCTGGAGGGAGTGAGGTAGTGACCGCATGGAAGAAACGACCAAGAGTTCTGATAAGGCAGCGGCATTGGCACTCACGTCTTGAGGTGGAATGGCGTACTGTCCTGGAATAGCAAAGGCCTGCATGAGAGAAAAACACCTTCAGGCTGGTTGGAATCGAATGCATAAGATAACTAGTACCGAATTACAGCGTTTGGTTTCCAATGCACATACCAGCATTAAGGCAATGATGGGGAGTAAATTGACCAAATGCCACTTCACCAAACAACCACAAGGGGTCACTGTATGAATATATCACTGGGCCAACACTAGGTCTAGCCTACTGCTCCAGGTTCATAGAAATGTTAATTAACAAAGTCGGTAATAATTCATTTCAAGGCTGCCCACAAAGGAACTACATTACATATGCTTAAGCATTGCATAGCGTAATAATATAGAAATGCCTGAATATTTATAAACACTTAATGCCAGTAATATAAAATGTTTCATGAAGCAAATTACATTATATTGACTTAAGGGTCTTAAAGCTAAAGTGACGCTTATGGGTGTTATGAAGTCTGAGGCCTAGATAGGGATATTATATCAGTTCTATATATGTTTCTATTTAAGTACAATATATATCATGGAGATCTGTATAGCTACAGAACTGAGCAATGAACTTTGCTTTTAATGTCTGCAGTCAATAATAAACAAAAATGAAATAAATTATATTACATTTACTTTTGAAACACATCCAAAGGGTTTTTTGTTCTTTTGCACCCAAACCAAAAGTCAAGGATAGGATTTTTGTATATGTACCATATATACACTAATGGTCTACAAAATAATTGCACAAATAGCTGCACCCAGAAATAATCAACCAACAGAAATGAAACTTGGTGGGTAAGTCTGACATTGTGAGACAATGCAATTGATTCAAGTTTCACACTCGGCCATGTATGTTACATACGCAAGGATGTGCCTTAAAGCAACTGACCCAAAAGCCACAATTGTGGAAATTCAGGGAGCTGTAATGCTGTCCATGGTTCATTCTATTAGAGCCAGCACCACTGGCAGATGACAGGACTACATGCATGGTGTCGTGCCAGACTGTAATGGAGTAACTCCAAATGGCAGCAGGTCATCTTCAGTGACGAGTCCTGCTTTTATCTTGGTGGAGATGGCCAACGAATATGTGTGTGGAGGCAGCATGGTCAGCACCAAGATAAACTGTATGTTGTCACGTGACACATATCCAGAAGGTCTGGTGTCACTCCACCCCTAATGCTGCAAGGGATGGATTATTACAGGACACCATTAGGAACCACTACAACTCCATGGCAAGACATTTGACATGGCCCAACACCATACTGTGAGACTTCTTCTGTATGTGTATGTCAGTAAATATTGGCCATATCAATCTAAATTTATCCTCATAACAAGCTTCATAAGAGTGCTATGAACTGAACACCTCTAGTTTAGACCACTTATGTTGACACAGTGTCATTAACTCTACATTTACTAATTACGCAAAAATCTTGTCACTTTGTGATTACCGGCATAACCTGTTCATAAATATAATGCTAGTGCAGAATATGAATATGCTATTCAGTGCTTATGCATGTGTTATAAAGTCCCCATGGGGATAGCCTTCAAATGTATTAGGAATACTGCTGCCTGCTGCACTGGAAAGCCTTAGAATGTGTAGTTGAATAGCATGCTTGGCTAGCTCGCCATCTCACAGCTGAGTCCACATAAAGGTCATGATTGCTTTATCACACATGCAGTTTCTCAAACAAATCACATCCAGTGAAGATGTTATAAACTAAAGGTCAAAGTATCATGAATAAAAACATACATCCATATGTCTTATTTTGCAAAAAGGCAGGCTATGCTAGAATAGGACAGAATTGTTTACCTGTTCAGGGACTGCAGAGGGAAATGAGCTAGTTGCTTTTGGAGAGGAATACTTTTAGAATACCAACTAAATGTTAAAAAATATATACCATCTTTAAAAGAAACACCAGCAATGCTTGTTTATTACAGTCAGTGCAGAGCGTGTAAGAACGTCTATTGAAGAAGAACTTAAAAATGGCTACAGCTCCATTGATAAATCAGTGTGATGATCAGTTATTAATCCCAGTGTTGCTGAGCTCTGCTAAAGCCTGAGTATACTGATAAACCAGTGTGATGATCAGTTATTAATCTCAGCGTTACTGAGCTCTGCTAAAGCCTGAGTAGACTGATAAATCAGTATGATGATCAGTTATTAATCTCAGTGTTACTGAGCTCTGCTAAAGTCTGAGTAGACTGATAAATCAGTGTGATGATCAGTTATTAATCTCAGTGTTACTGAGCTCTGTTAAAGTCTGAGTAGACTGATAAATCAGTGTGATGATCAGTTATTAATCTCAGTGTTACTGAGCTCTGCTAAAGCCTGAGTAGACTGATAAATCAGTGTGATGATCAGTTATTAATCTCAGTGTTACTGAGCTCTGCTAAAGTCTGAGTAGACTGATAAATCAGTGTGATGATCAGTTATTAACCTCAGTGTTACTGAGCTCTGCTAAAGTCTGAGTAGACTGATAAATCAGTGTGATGATCAGTTATTAATCTCAGTGTTACTGAGCTCTGCTAAAGCCTGAGTAGACTGATAAATCAGTGTGATGATCAGTTATTAATCTCAGTGTTACTGAGCTCTGCTAAAGTCTGAGTAGACTGATAAATCAGTGTGATGATCAGTTATTAATCTCAGTGTTACTGAGCTCTGCTAAAGCCTGAGTAGACTGATAAATCAGTGTGATGATCAGTTATATATGTTTTAACTGTATATTAACTGAATATCAAATTAATCAACATTATCAGTCTAACACTGTATAAATGTCATATGCCAATTTGTTTGTTTAGTTCAAAGTGATGTTTTGTAACATTATTTAAACAGGGTAATTTTCCAGGACACATAATAATAGCAGAACTGTTGATAATAGTAGAGCTGTTAACCAGAGCAATGAGGAACAGTGTGAATAAAAAAAAATGCAGCAGGTCTATTTGGCATAAATTACATCATATACTTGAATACATTTGGGACAGGGTATTCAGTATTCAGCCATGACTATTAGTGTTCTTATAATCAAAGTATTGCACCACTGTTTGAAAATGAAGGTCACAATTAATCTTATTAGCAGTCAACTACTGTATAGTACTGAGTTTTAGACTAATACTAATATTTAGTTAAAGAATAGAATAGAATAGAATAGAATAGAATAGAATAGAATAGAATAGAATTCTCTGTAATGACTGAGACTGACCACTGTCTCTACCACTCTGATTAAACTAGACAGTCCCAGATCAGTAATTCAGTCAAGCCAAATAGAGAAAGTCTTATATGCATGTGTGAGAGCACTGAAGCACTCTGCTGGCCCGTGTGGTGACTATATTACTGATGAGATCTGAAAGCAAGATTTATTCAGCCACACTGATCTCAATGCAATCATTAGCCTAAATATCCACACTCACGGCTCCCTAGTGGGAGTGCGGCTATGCAATCATTAATGTTTAAGTGGAGTCACTGAATCCATAACCACCGCTGCTTTCATAACTTAACACGACTGCTGCTCGGAGGAATTCGGTGTGAGGGTTCTGAGACGGTTGAGCTACTCACAGGAGCTGTATGCGCTTGGGATAGGATTGTAGGAGTGCCACCAGGGGAAGGTTTGGGCCGATAAGGAATTGTCGCTCCCTTGGGCGGCGACTGCATAGAGAAGACGGGGGAAAAAAGCAGACATGCGTTCATTCAGTACGCAAAACTTTTTTCTTTCTCAATCCACAGTATGTGCTCGCTCTCCCAAGTCAACATGTACAGTACAAAGCACAGAAGCTGAAGACTGAAGAGTGTGTCGGCTGCTGGGGAAGCCCCAGAGTGCGGCTAGATGAATTAGGCAGAACAGAAAGCTCAGAAACATGCTGAACATAATGAAATGGAATCCAAATGAAGCATGTAGGTGAAGAATTACAATATATTACATACATCCCACACTGTGATAACGCCGCGGCACTGGGGAAATCATCCATATTCATCTTCTAAGCTGTAGCAATTGAATTTCACACATGCACACGCACCTCCAGCATGACAGTACAGATGTGTCTCACGCACTGTGTGATGGCGTGAGGAGTGCCGGAGATGGTCACCGCTCTCTCTGTAGACTCCGGCAGTAAGTCTCCAGCCACCTGCACCTGAGCACCTGTGGTCTGACAAACAAAACTATTCATGCAAAGGAGCCACAGAGGAGGTCAGCAGTCCTAAATGACTAAGACCCAACAAAAGACCCAACAAAACTAATCACGGCATGTGCTGTGGCACAATAGTAAATTACAACAGTAATATTACAGCATTAAACTTAATACTGTAGTAGTAATGCATCTATACCCCTCTTCAGTTCTTCAGAGGGCCACATAATGACGTGGAGAATAGCAGCTCAGAGCAAGTTTGAATTGACATTGTTATGAAGCAAGCAGTTATTTAGGCCAACCTATTTGGACGCTGTATATAAATATGAATCTATTTGGGCCTTGGAGGGTCATCCTGTCCTAGACATTCAAAGCAACTGGGAATTCAACCAACCAGTGCACCCGCCACAGCCCTGAATAGAGAGGACAGCTAAATTTACTCAGTGAAATCCACAAGCTGTCCACGGTCCTCTGGTCATTTGCTAACAAAGTGAAGAAAATTTCGCTGCTTCCAGAGTCTGTATTAATTTTACATTGCTTTCCCTCCTAGGCAAATACATGCTGGACAGACAACTGTAAAAGGAAGATACGTTTAGTGTTCCTAATGGAAGCCAAAGGGGACGACGTGCGGCTGAGCTGGAGACTAAATGGATCCGCTCTTAGCTCATGAATACAAAAAGTTCTGTGCTGGTGAGAACAATTAATCACACTGAGCTAGAGCGTTTGCGCCGGGCATGCAAACAAAGAACACCAAGTGTTAAACAAATCACCATGCTATGAATCATTCGGGACTCCCACAGACCTTCATAACTCTCATTCTCTTTAATCTGTTTGGTACCAGATTAAAGCTCATATCTACCTCTCTGATCTCTTTAATCTTGGAGCCTCCTTTGCCGATAAGTGAGCCGCACTGACTGGCAGGGAACACAAGGCGCAGCGTCACAGGGGGCCGACTCGTCACAGAGCTGTTCACCATGGACGTCAGGATATCCTGCAATGGAGAAGCAACAAAGTCACGTTGGCCTTCATTACAAGTCATTTGCTTCACTTTGCACAACGCGATAGTATCTACCATGCGAGAAAGCGTCTAATTAAAGCAGATATTAATTCTAAAATGACTGGGGAACCGCATGAGGTGACTGATGAAGAAAATTAAATTACAGCTCAAACCCAGTGAGGCCTGCACGCCAGGCAGATCATAGCATATCAACAGTTTCCAAACACGCCACATAGGAGGATCCTGTTTTCATTTCAATAAGTCTTAATAAGTTCCTCTTTCAAAAAGGTCTGAATCCTTGGTGGATCGCTTACCAAAGCATTACAGCAGAATGAAGTTAATTACACATAATGATGTTTTTCACACACACATGACACAAACCTCCTCAAACTTCTCCGCGATCATGGCGAAAGCTTTGAAGATGACCTCAGAGGGGCCAGTGATGGTGACGATGCGCTCGGGGCTGGAGCCGTCGGAAATATTAATACGAGCCCCACTCTGAAAGAACACAGAGAAGAGAACAGTGATGAGTTATGGGCTACATGCTGAGCTACTGATTATGCATGTTTCCTTTAGCATAATCCAGATTCAAAAGCACTGGTGCTTAACAGGTATGTGCTTCAGCCATGATGGGGCCTTGTTTATGCATTTCTTCCTAAAGTGCACTCTGTGTTTTAAGAGAATAAGATTTTTATGCATTTACCAATTTGTAGCATATGGCTTAAACATAATTCTTATTAACACACAATTCAAAGGCACTACTTACTTCCTCTCTCATTTTCTTGACCGTTTCCCCTTTCTGAGGACCAAACAGATGTTACAGTTATTAAAAAGAAACGGGAGATGCTCAAAATCCAAAGCAAGGCTACAGGGCAATGCAAAGTAACCCTGTTGTGATGATGAGCTGTTAAGACAGTAAAGACATTCTATATGGTAAAAGCTTATGTTTGTTTGCAGGACACATACCTTTCCAATGATGCTGCCCACTTCCTACAATTAAGTGTAGCAAAGAAATAAAAAAAAAAGGCACAATATATATCATTTAATTCTCTCATGTGCTTCACAATGCAATAAACTCAGTGTTGTTTACTGGTGTAGTGCAGAGCAAATCATTAAGCATAAATCAATGCAACGACTTCAGAAGTAGATTACTCATCTATTTGACAGAAGCACAGTTTTGTCCAGTGCTACGTGAAAGTCAGGGACCACCTAATTAAAAGTAGGAGATACCAAAGAGGTTTGAAATAAGAAAATGAGACCCATAACAACTGTGCCTGACCTGGCAGACCACCAAAACTCCACTCTTGCTTTACATGTGAAAACATTCACATCCGTCTTTCCACAACTCCAAAACTGTGGGTCTGAAAGGATGTATAGCTGTCTTACTGTTTAAAGAAAATAGACAAAATGAAAGCCACCCAATGCAAATCAAACAAAAAAGCTGCTGGTGGACTGACCACCCCAGACTCCAGACCTCAACATCTTTGAAGGTGCTTGAAAATATTTCACTTGTGAGAAGTATAAAAATTCAACCAACTTCTAAGACTGAACTTTGGAGGTGTTGAAAAAACAAGGCTGTACATCTGTTTGGTTCCCTGTCACTGAAAATGAATATCTTTATGTAACTTTATGTTTATCAGTTTTGCCTGGAAAACTAGAGATGAAGAGTGATCTCCGACATTTGCTATTTTACATTACTCTCTGTAATAACGGCCCAAAAGCAAAGGCTATGCCATTAGCATGAAGAATACAAAGCCGTGTGCTCTGCCTGGTGCTGGTTATCTAGTTTTAGCCAAACTCTGTATATGATGTTGTGCTTGTTACTACAGTGTAACAATGTATTTTCATACAATGATGTGTCAGACAGCTCAGTACTTGTTATGGAAGGCCCAAAGTCGAAACAGCTCATAAACATTTATAATGTAACGGTTTACCAGCCTCACCTTTCCGTGCATTAGCAGGCGGATGGTGAGGGTGACATTTAGCCCTCCCTCAGACAGGCCGCCCTCCTTCTCATTCATATTCATACTCCTTGATGATCCGGACACTTCACGCTTTCAGACAGACTTGCTCTGCACGGACAAACAGATAAGGATGTTAGCAATTCAGTGCAGGATACAGGGTACCAAATGCAATTCAATAAGCAGCCGTGCAACTCTCTGCAATTCCAAGCTCTTCATACTTGATTACTTCAATAAACCTTGACTATAAAGACTGTATCTCCAGAAATATTCATTTAACTCTCACAAAGATACACGCTTCCAATTTTCTGCTGCCCGTTATTTCATTTTCGTTCCCTTTGGAAACGGTTTGAGGATGTAAGAGTTCAGAACTGCTGCCAATCGGTGGCACACATAGGTGTCTTCTATTGGTTCCACTTTAATAAGACTGTTGTGACAGTGTTTGATAAGACTCAACAGGAACCACTTGTTCTCTGCTGGCTCAAAGGATCAAGTGATGTCTGTGTGACCATGTCTAATAAGATTCTGCTAATTTATCTGTAAGTGAGCACAATGCCGGACTGTTCCCTGCGTTACTCTTGTGCTCTGCGTAAATTCAGGCGAGATTTAACATTTTCCGTTTTCTGAGATGCTGTGATAAGCGTGGCGAGGTCACGAGGAACATAAAGGGTGAGAATGTAAATTGTGTTAGCTCTCCAGACGCGTCTGATCCTTTGAAGGTCTTTTGTGAATATCTTATGCAGTTGTAGTTATTGTGCAGTTAGACTCTGATAATGGTTTCTGTGCCTGATCTTTGCGTAATGAGGCCCTGCAGCTCACACAATGAGTTTCATTAGGTGGCACAGAATAACAATTCCAGTGTGTTTTGTCTTTGCACTCTTCGTTCAACAGTAGCTCACCTCTGTTTTGCTGTTATTCAGATACTTACATGAGGTTTGAAGAGCAGAAGCAGCTCTCTCAGTCGCCATTTCACTCCTGAGGTGGCAGACAGGCAGCAGACACATGAGACAGGATGAAGATTCAGTGAGAAGACATGTTTTCTGCATTCGCTTAAGCAATTATAGTTCCAGCTCAATAACAAAGGTGGGGGGAGGGGGGCCATGTTTAAATATTCCAGTTTCTAACAGGACAGTGCCATACTGTGAGCTCATAAAATGCTGCTGATCAATATTCATAACAACCAGATCAATATCGGTAAGGAGACTAACAAACGACCTAACTGATTACCAGATGTCTGTGGCGGAGTAAACCGCCTGGTCTTTCATTGAACTTTTATTCTCTGTTGTTTCATCAGGTAAATGCATCAAACAAACAGCAACTGCCTCTGCCTAATCCTATAGGCCAGGATTTATTTGGCTAATGCTAAAACCCTTTTGACCCATTTCTGTCTCCTCAAGCTTGTCAGCGGCCCCCAGGTCCTTAGAACCACTCTGTCACAACACTAACAAGCCCAGATATAGTGATCATATATGCAGTGTTTTATTCACTCACAGATCAAACGCGTCTCCAAACCATGAGAAAAAGGGAAAGCCCAGTAAGAAAATCATCAGTATAATATCAGCTGGCTTGTTTTGGCTTGAGACGTACACAGTCATTTTCTTAAATTATTTTTTTCTTAAAGTTAACTTCGGCCAACTTTGGCCAATTAATTCAAACCCAATCAGGATTTACAAAGCGGTGGTTATTAGGAGAAGCGATATTCCAAGAATTTCAGCATCCCTAAACAAGTGTTAATTAGTACTCATCAATTTACATATTATTTAAATATTAGCTAAAGTTCGCTACTTCATTTGGAAATGTTCATGGCATTGCTTATGCGCTTAGTTATTGCTAGATATTTCAATAATTTATAAAGCGAGTAACACTGTGCAGATGGTAGGTGCATGTAATACTGAATACACCTAATCCCTGCATGGCCCAAAACAAACAACAAAGGACTGAGAGGCTGGGACATGTATAATATTGTGTGTACGTGTTTACCCTACACATGTGCACATAAATTCTCTTTAAAAATAGACAGACTGAAAGATCTTCTTCCATCTCCACACTACTTTGTACGGCTTTCTTTGTAGTATATTCCCAGCAGAGCCGGTCTAGACAGGTTAAATGCGTAAATAAGCCCATTTGTCCCAGCCTGAAAGCGTGACATGTAGCTTTGGTACAAGTTAGCAAACTGACCTGCTGGGTTGATAGAGGTTGAGACAGTAGGTTGGTGTCGGCCAGTTGTTTTTTCCCTCTTGTCCTCCTTGTCTCTCCAACAATGTGAGGGAGTATGTGAGTCTCCAGTGGCTCTATGGTCCTGGTAATGAAGAATTGTCCTCCTTTGTTGTCAGTTGTATTCAGAGAATGGACAGATGGCCTTGTGCCCGTAGCTCTGCCCGACTGAGACTAGCTTTACTGTTTTTTTCCTCCCTCTGGCTTAGCCTCTGATAAGCCCATACAGCAGGGTAAGTGAGCTTGGACTCTCTCACTTTGCCTAATACTCACACAGTTAGTGCCATGACAGTGGAGGCTCTTAATTGCAATGCTGGTGTATAGCGGTAAAACAAGCAAGAATGTGTTGGTCTGAAAGTTCAACAGGTATCCTAGTTTAGAAGGTTCCACAATGCCTAAAAATGTGCATCTCAAGCCCAAAAACAGACCACTACCTTAAAAAAGGCTTCATGTAGACATACCAAATCACAGGCAGCATGTTTAATAGTACTGAACTGTGTAAAAAAGTAGCCAAAAAGTACCAGCGAGTTTGACTCTCCGGTCGCCACAGTCATCCCCAAATTGTTTGTGTCACATCATTATGGATTGGAAGACAGTGCTCCAGCAGTCTGTCGCCCCCTCCCCCAAAACCCCAGCATCTACTTCTGCTAATGAGGCCAAAGCTCTGTGAAAACAATGTGGGCCTTTAACAGAAAGAGATGCATTCAGTTCGGCAGCCAAATTATGAAGTGAGCGAATCAGTGGAGCAGAAGTGGCATATTTAATTACTGCCTGCTGTTTGGGATGGCTATGAACGACGGTCACTCTCAATCTCCCTCCCCTCTCACTTTAAACTCTTAAGCCCATTGCGTAAAATTGAAGGTTTAATGAATTGCTAATCTGAATATGCCCCTTCTCAGTCTCTATAGAATAACTTCACCCTTAACAGTAATATAATGGAAATGAAGCCAGTATAAAAATGATCTGTACCTACTTTTTACAGAGACCAATGATATGACCCCGTGTAGGACTGGCTCTCAAATAGACTAATTAAAGGGGAAATCTGGAAATATTTCAAATAGCATTTGCATAATTTGATTACTGAGATGCAAGTAAAGTTATTCAGAATGCTGTGATGCAGAAAAATGTATTTGACGTTCTTTAGTGTGGTGGTGATAGAAACCAGGCAGGATGTCTACAACTCCAATACGGTTGTATTGTATTTATCATCCAAAATAATCAGTGATTCTACACATGATAGGCGACATAGGTGCAAAACAGCAGTAAAACAGAATTGTCATTTGGTACCTATTTTGCTTTTTTTAAATGCGTACAACTCTCTGAAATGAACATGTTTTAAAATATATATGGCACTGTGTAAAAGTTTTACGCCCCTGAGCATCTAAAAGCGTTCATTGCCCAGACAACAAAACACTAATATCTGAATAAATTACGAATCACACGAATACAATCAATAGTGGTTTTATGCATTTCAGTGTGCTTGCTTAACCATGTACTCAAAGTAACCCAGGATTACTTGTAGTTTGGCTAATCAGTACTAGATCACGTTAAATCAAGTGTGCAGATGATGGAATCCAACAAATCCATGCAATGGCTGGGGGTATCCAGGAGACAGCTGGCTTACATATATTAACTAGCTTTTGATGTTCATAAGAGAATGTGGACTATGTGTATTCTTATTTGCATGAATGTGTTTCACACGTTGGTATGGTACTGTATGCCTAGGTAAAAAATCTTTACTCAAAACTACTGTAGAAAACAATTTTTAGGCATGTGACTATGCATTCCTAACTATAGCTTTCTGTGAGGTAGCTTTAAAAAGCTTAAACATTTTAGTCGTCTGGTTCCAAATCACTACTGTTATAAACAGTTTGGCCCTGGCAAGGTTCTCAAAAAAGGCATTTTAAACCATACCTCTCTAAATTACTTAGTTAATATGTATAATAAATATATTACATAATTATATATATATATATACACACATATAATTTGTTTCCTGCCCGTGACTAGCATATTAACCTCCATTGCTGCTGCACAGCACCCACAACACCACACATCGCTGCTGTCAGAACAAGGCTTTGTTTTTCTCCACTATTGCTGTTTTTCAGTTTCGGACCTAAATTGAAAGTACCTATTGCTCTTTATGTTGTGTATTGGGTCATGATGAATGGTCCAAAACAGGTCCAAAATTACTTGGAACAAAGTCTGGTTCCACTGACTTACATTAAAAGTAAAGTTCTAGCAGGGCAGCGGCTGCATTATGCTGAGGTTTTGAAACTGTAACTTCAAAGTACTGTAAAGTCCTCATCACCTGACCAATGGATCTCACAGCGTCTGAATAGTTTAATGAAACTTTATTGATTTTTCCTGAAATGGCTTCAAGAAATACGGCTACCAGATCAGGCAAAACCAAGGAAAGCAGCGGAAAATAAACTGAACACACATTGATTCCAGATGCCGATGAGTATAGCTGCTGTGTTCTGAGCTCCCTTCATTGGAACTTCAAATGTAGCGCTTCTGTGGCTGCCCGCGTATATTGACATCTTGTATATCTTGTATAATCTGGAATATACACTAACCAGTCACTTCATTAGAAACGTGTACCTTGTATTTATTCATTTGGTCTTATCAGCTCCACTTACTATATAGGTTACTATATCTCTGCTTCTACAGAGACAGGCTGTAGTCCATCTGTTGCTCTGCATACTTAGTTACTCTGTTGTTTAATGGTCAGGACCCCCAAAGAGTCGGTATTACGTGCACAGTGAATCATTCTCAGCACTGCAGTGACACTGATGTGGTAGTGGCATGTAAGTGTGTTGTGCTGGTACAAGTCCACTCCCTGTGCACTCTGTGCTGGTCCACCCAGATCATCTCATTAAATCATCTGTCGCTGCAAAGTTTGTGTTAGTCGTCCTCTAGTGCTTCATCAGTGGTCACAGGAAGGCTAGATGTTTTTGAATTTGAGGTGTCAGCAGAGCAGCAGTCTCTAATCCACTCACACCAACACAACACACACTAATACACCACCATCACAGCAGTGTCACTGCAGTGCTGAGAGTGATCCACCACCTAAATAATATCTTCTCTGTAGTGCTCCTGTGGGGGTCCCGACCAATGAACAACAGGGTGACAAAGCATGCCAAAAAAAATCAGACAGACTACAGTCTGTAAATACAGACTACAAAACGCACCTCTGTGGTAAGGGGAGTTACTATTACACCCCTGTACAACCTGCATCTCTCCATATCTACTTCAGATTCAGCAAACTGGATGCACGGTCTTGGTCAGACAAAAATGTTGCATAAACAGCTGTACCCAAAAGGATTAAACCGACAGGAATTAAACTTGGTGTGTAGGTTTGACATTGTGAGACATACGAATGATTCAAGTTTCAAGCTCGGCCGTGTATGTGACTTAAGCAAGGACGGGCCTTATCTTTGTGCCTGGCTGACTCAAAACAGCCACAAATGCAGACATTCAGCCAGGTGTGTTGCCTCCCATCAGTTATCCTGGTAATGCCAGCATTACTGGTAGTCGGTTGCATGACACAGGACTACAAAATGAACGTTTTGTTGTCACACGTCCAGAAGGCCTGGTGCACCCTAATCTGTGTGAGAATATTCAAGATGCATGGAATGGATTATCACAGGACGCCATTAGAAACCTCTACAGCTCCATACTGAGACGTCTGGCATGTTGCATTATCGAACATGGAGGCCTGATGTCATACTGAGAAAGACTACTTCTGTGTGTAGCTCAATAAATACTGCTCATATCAGTCTAAACTTATCATAATTTATTGTCCCTGGTAACCTTTATCTTCCTTATCAACAGCATTGCAACCCACACTTCCTTCTGGGTGCAACATGTCAGGGTGTACATCTTGTATAGGCTATAACATAGCTTTTATTTTTTGACTTTATATCACTATAAAACATAATGCTATAAAAATGTATATTAGTAAAAAAAAAAAAATGGGGCAAAATCAGTTTATATTCCTGTGTATTTAAGCACTGTAGGGGAATATGCACCTATAGATTTTCACTCACCTTCACACCATTGACTGAGATTTATGGTCTATGGTACTTTCTGACTATTAAAACTTTTCTGACGCCAAAACTAAATGAAACTACACTGTATTTCAGGGCATTCACATAAAAGTGGATACTGAAGGATTTTATAACTTGGCGTGTCAGAACATTTGTCCCTTGTGACCATTTAATCACAGAGGCAACTCTGTTCTTCCACCTCAGCAGGCTGTGAATGGGCGAGCTGTACCGCAGTTAAAGCTGAGGGTCTGATTTACCTAATAAATCAATTTTCAGGGGGAAATCAGGCGGACATGCTCCAGGACAAACAGGCACGGCTGAAGCGAATCATCTCCTCTGCATTTAGTAATCTCTCCTGTTGCCTGGACTTAGGACTCGCACACTGTAGCCTGTCAGAAACTGAAACGAGAGTTCCGTAAGGAAAATGTCAGCTGCAGTGAGGTGGTCTGCCGGTTTGACGTGTCGAAATAATGGAGTCGAGTTCGAGGGAGTTCGCCAGGCTGTGCACGTTTGAGAGTTTTAGCGGGGTCTGGCCGCATTACGGGTTTAACACGGAGCAGACAGAACTGATACAGCGCGAGTTCACCAGGATCAGAGGTAAACACACTCGGGCTGAAGGCGGACACGACGGTCTCCTCCTCCTCCTTGCTTGGTCGCCTAAAAGTTATTCCTTGTTCCTTGTAGATTTCCCCTTGATATCCAAAGCGTAACGACTGTGAACTTTGGTGCTACTCGACTTTTGACAATATGAAAAGTGTAGATCTTACAAGTAGCTTATACGACTGTACTAACTTCTGTTTGTGCTAACTAGCCTGCAGGCTAACACACTCCATTATGTCTCTGAGTGCTGAGCTGCTTCAGTCATTTTGTGTGGTGTGAGGCGCCATCTGTCGGTCACCAGTGAGATTTAATGTGGTGTGGTTTAATATATATGTATAATATATGTATAATGTCTTTATTGTATTTTTCTTTTTTCCACACAGATATCACGTACCTTGACCACGCAGGAACAACCCTCTTTCCCGAATCCCAGATCAGGAAGTTTTGTGAGGATATATCCAGGAATGTGTATGGTTAGTCACTGTCACCATAAGTGGTCACCGGTAATGAGTATAAATGTGATAGTCACCAGCAAAACCAGCATTATGTTGCAGTTTGATGTTGGTGTGTTGGTCATCCAGCATGACCAAGTAGTGTGCCCAGTTAAATCAGCACCAGAGAAGCTATAAGAGCTTTAAATAGAACTGTGTATTGGCAAGAACCTGGGCCTGAGGACCCTTTAATTATACAGACTGTATTATGTTGATAACTACAATGAGGCTGAATGTGTTTCTAACCCGGTCTTTGTCTTAGGCAACCCTCACAGTCACAATCCCAGCAGCAGGCTGACACATGACACAGTGGAAAGTGTCCGATACAGGTACTCAGTTCTACACTTACCTCATAACCAGACAGCAAGCTTACACTCACCAATACACTCCAGAAGCACCACTATGTCTGATCCACATGTACCAGCTCAACACACACAGAGTCAGTGTCACTGCAGTGCTGAGAATAATCCACCACACAAATAATACTAGTTCTGCGGTGGTCCTATGGTGACCACTGAAAGGTTGAAGATGGGATAACAACATTATGCAGAGAAACAGATGAACTACAATCAGTAGGTGTAGAAGTGATGCTGATAAAATGGACAGTGAGTGCAGATACAGTAAACCTAATTCCTAATTTCTGTTTCTAATAAAGTGTTTGGTGAGTGCAGATCAATCTGCCGGCTTGATATGGTTAGCCCCCCTCCTGCTGGCTTCAGGCCAGTGCTGGGCCACCCAGTTTATCGAGTTTATTAACACTTCTTCTTGCTATCTTTTTCACAGTCCTAATATGGAAGACACTGAAAAGACCCTGGAGCTAGTTTTCAAAAAGTCATATTTGAGATTTGTAATTTGTAACATTATCAGGAGATTTGTTGATACTGAAATTCACTAACTACAGTTCCAGTAGCAGACGCATGTAAATGACGGTTTGAAGTTTTCTTTGATCTGGTGCATGAGATAAAACAGTATAAGTGTTAAATTAGACGTATTTTTCTTGAAGCGAAGCATTGTGTTGCGGTCTACCATGACTTGAGTTTGATGCTCCCCATGTACACTTTCAAAGATTCTTGCTTTTCAGAACGGTGTTATTTTGCCCTGTAGGATACTGGAGCACTTTAACACCAGCCCTGAGGAGTACTCTGTAATCTTCACCGCTGGCTGCACTGCTGCACTTAAGCTAGTGGCTGACTCCTTCCCGTGGGTGTCTGCCAATGGCAAGTGTTCAGGAAGTCAGTTCTGCTACCTCACTGACAATCACACATCTGTGGTGGGCATCCGTGGAGTGACCGGCCCTAAAGGAGTTGAAGCAGTGCCTGTCTTACCCCAGGAAGTAGAAGCAAGGGCCAGAAATATTCAAGGAACTGTCAGTACAGAGCATGAATGCTCAGTGCCCCATCTTTTCTGTTACCCTGCTCAGAGCAACTTCTCTGGACGGAAGTACCCGCTGAGCTATGTGAGAGGGATACAGTCCCAGCGGCTCTACCCTGCGTGCGAGCGCAGAGGCCAATGGTTCGTCCTGCTGGATGCTGCTTGTTTTGTTGGCTGCTCACCACTGGACCTGAAGCAGCACCCTGCTGATTTTGTGCCCATCTCTTTCTATAAAATGTTTGGCTTCCCCACTGGCATCGGGGCCTTGTTGGTGAGGAATGAGGCTGCTGAGCTGTTGAGAAAGGGCTATTTTGGTGGAGGGACAGCAGCAGCGTATCTGGCAGGAGAAGACTATTATGTACCAAATTCAAACATAGTCAGCAGGTAAGCTGCCTTACAATACAAACCATATACGTCTTTCTGTTTTTAAAACATTACATGGAATAGTTATATTCTATTTTGTTTTGGCATAAATCGTTAGATTTGAAGATGGCACTATATCGTTCCTTGATGTTATTTCCCTCCATCATGGGTTTGACGTCCTTCACAAACTCACTGGTATAAAGCTAAATATAATTTTAATATTTCTCTTTTTGTCTTGCAAATGTTCTTTTTGTAACTTATTCTTTCTTTTTTTTTTTTTTGCTTATATAAATAGTTGCTCTTCTTTTGTGTCTCTAGGCAGTATGGTGAACATTCAGCTGCACACATTTGGTTTGGCTCGTTACACCTACATTATGCTTTCGTGTCTGCACCATAGCAATGGGCAGCCTGTGGCCCAAATCTACTGTGACAATGAGTTTGAAAGTGTAGCTGAACAAGGAGCTGTCCTTAGCTTCAACCTGCTGGACTGCCATGGCAGAGTGGTGGGATATTCACAGGTATAATATAGTACAACAATGTTCTCAATGCATCCAGCCATCCAGTGGCTTTTTATATGCAAGATATTTCATAAGCAGTTACAGTTACTTTCACTAGACAGCACTGGGATTCTGAAGGTGCTTGCTTTCGTTTTGTTCCTCAGGTGGACAAAATGGCCTGTCTGTTCAATATTCATATGCGCACGGGATGCTTCTGTAACACTGGGGCCTGTCAAGCCCATTTAGGCATCAGCAACCAAGAAGTGAAAAGGAACCTACAGGTCAGTGAAAACGTCAGACACCAAAACTACTCTTGTGTATCACAATATTATATTTTTGCATACATATTGCCACCTCTAATATTTCATCGCTGTCCAGTAAAAACATGTATTTTAACTTCCATACATCATTTGAACACAGCAGGTGCCGTTTACACTATGTTAGGACTGTATGATGAATGGACCAACAGAAATGGCCTGAAAGTGTTTGGAAAGACATCTGGTTCCATTGACTTACATTAAAAATGTAATGAGGCTTTTGGCCTCTCCTGTAAAGTTGCCGTTTTGGAGATACTTGATTTTCTTTGGACAATGATGATATATTTTGTTGTGCAAAAATGGCAACTGAATATTTTTAGCCTCCACTGCAGGTTAAGAAAGCTGTTTCATCTTACTGTACTGTTCCATTTTGGAGGTTTTTAATGTGACTTAATAATTCCATGTGTGTTATTTAATAGTTGAATGTCTTCATATTTATTCAAATTGAAAGCATTAAGCTAAAAATAAAGAGAACCTGTGTAGCTGTGTCTAGGCTTTGGACTGGCGCTGTAAAACCATATTATTTAGTATGATATTATCACTGTAAAATAGCTAGTCATTACTGTTTACATATGGTCTGTGTTTGAAAGATCTGCATTCTTTTTTTCTCCAAGGCTGGTCATGTCTGTGGGGACAACATTGACCTGGTCGAGGGCCGCCCCACTGGGTCTGTCCGCATATCCTTTGGGTACATGTCTACCTTTGAGGATTGTCAGACTTTTCTAAAGTTCATCGTTAACTGCTTCGTGGACAAACCGCTAAAGCTGGACCAAGAGAGACTGGCGAGGTTAAGATCGGGTACACCAGCAGAGGCTTCAGTTTCAAATGAGTTGACCTCTTTGACCAAAGAGAGAACTGTACCTGAGGGGAATGTCCTGCATATCTCTTCTGCTCCTGTCACAAAGACCTCAACAACTGAGACAGTTTTAAATACAGAGAGAAGCAGTGGGAAGGCCCGCACACTGACCAATATCTTTATATATCCCATTAAATCATGTGCTGCATTTGAGGTAAAGTAGGCCTTGACTTGTTTTCCATCAGAATGCATTTAGTTAACATGGAATATTGCTGTCAGACAAACATATTGTCGCTGTTAAAGCTCCAATGTGGTCTTTAAAGAGCCCATATCCTGCATTTATCTCGTGTTTCGTCCTGTAGTCTGTTTGTATGTAGCCCTTAGAATTAAACAAGGCTGGCCTGGTTAAAAAAAAAAGCTCTTGAGCTGAAACACTTCTTATAATGTGACTTTCAGCTCCTTGCACTTTTGTTCAGAACTCTAGCCATGCTATCCAGTGTGGCAACAGATAATTGAAATTTCACCATTACCCTTGTGAGATGAGAGAAACACATTTTACTAGGGAAATATTGAGCTTTCACCACATTCGGCTGTTGCAGGCCCTTGTTAAGACCCTTCTGGTTTTATGCTGTATCAGCTTATTATTTGAGGTTCAACAACAATAAGGTAGCCACAACACCTTTTTTTCTATATGCCCTCCCACATTATTTGTAGTGTTTGGACCATTTCAATTGGTACATTTGTTCACACAATAGAAAGGGTAGCTGACCTATACACTGAGTTATAAGGTTTTACCGCCTGAAATCTTCTGTGGTTACAAAAGAACATTACTGCTGCAATGCTGTTTAGCGTCTATGTTTTTTATCTTTGACTATTCCATTTTTATAAAGGGAAAATCATGTTTGTTCGTGGTTTTAATCCTACCACTTCATGCTGTTGTGTTCCCAGGTGACTGACTGGCCTGTGGGTGTGCAGGGGCTTCTGTATGACCGCACTTGGATGGTAGTGAATGAGAATGGAGTCTGTCTGAGCCAAAAAAGAGAGCCAAAACTGTGTCTCATCCACCCACACATCTGTCTAGGCTCCAACACCCTGCGGCTGCAAGCCTCAGGTCAGGCACGTCTTAGCCTCGATTTCCAGGCAACATTATCACCTACAGAAAGCCATTAGCCGTGGTTATAGAATCATCTGCTTCATTTGGGTCAGAGGAGCGTGTTGCAAATACAAGCAAGTCATTTTCTTCTAGCAAATCAAATAAGCACAGTCATGATCAGGAGGGATTTGCGCCTTTCTTCCTTTGTGTGTGACATGTGCAACCAATCGGAATTTAGCTCTGCTCAATTCTACAGTGAATGTGTACTAAATGTAGATATAATTGCAGGGCTTATGACGACTGGGACTTGTTAAGACCAGACATGTTTTTCACACATCAGTGCATACCAACAAACAGAATATTGCAGATGAATTTGCACTGAATCTTTTGAAATAATTAGAAACAGATTTACTCATTTGTATTTTGTCTTGGGACAATTCATGTTCATTAGAACTTCCTCATAAAGGAATACATCAAAACATTATATAGTCATTAGAATGTAAAATATGTATATATAAAATAGTGCATGTACAGGGGTTGGACAATGAAACTGAAACACCTGTCATTTTAGTGTGGGAGGTCTCATGGCTAAATTGGACCAGCCTGGTGGCCAGTCTTCATTAACTGCACATTGCACCAGTAAGAGCAGAGTGTGAAGGTTCAGTTAGCAGGTAAGAGCACAGTTCTGCTCAAAATACTGCAATGCACACAACATTATGGGTGACATACCAGAGTTCAAAAGAGGACAGATTGTTGGTGCACGTCTTGCTGGCGCATCTGTGACCAAGACAGCAAGTCTTTGTGATGTATCAAGAGCCACGGTATCCAGGGTAATGTCAGCATACCACCAAGAAGGACGAACCTCCACCAGCATCACGTAGTGACCTGGCCACTATCCTGCAAGAAGAATGGCTTAAACTCCCTCTGACCACTGTGCAGGACGCAGTATATGTCATTCCCAAGACGAACTGACGCTGTATTGGCCGCAAAAGGAGGCCCTACACCATACTAATAAATGATTGTGGTCTAAAACCAGGTGTTTCAGTTTCATTGTCCAACCCCTGTATATCTGAATTTGTGGGTGTGTGTTACTTTGCCATATACTGGGATCTAATAGATGTGATATTTTAGAATAGTGAAAAAGCACCCAGTGTTTTTTTCAGGTATGGACACCATCACTCTTCCCCTGGAGGCCAGTGAAGAAAATCTTGTTCTACGAAAATGTCAAAGCAAGGTCTGCGGCGACAGGTAAGTAGAAAATATGTTTTACAGAAGCTTTTGAAGCTTTTGTTTTTCTTGCGATTTTGGAATTTATTCTTGTTCATTTTACATATTGACCCCTCTATTTGATACCCCAGTGCACATGATATTAAACGGGTGTTGTCTCTTTCACATTAAGACTTTCAGTTAGCAGGTATGAGATTGAAAACTTCCAGTCACAGTGTCATAGGGCTGCAACCACTACAATGAGCAGTTTGGACAGAATCTATTTGGCTGATTTTTAAGTGTAAATAAGTTAACATATCTTTTGCAACAGACTTAAATATGACATTTTAGTGCACAAAAAACGAAACATGAAATCTAAAATGTGCCATTGATTCTGCACAGGCCACAGTCCATGTGTGGGTGTGTGTTTTTATTTTATTTTATTTTTTTTTATTATTTACGCTCAGTAAATGAACAGTAATCATGCAGAAGTGTGTTCCCTAAAGAGGATGTCCTGAGTTAGGTTCTCTTAGAAAACAATGTTGACCAGAAAACAATGTTGACCAGGGATGCTCAGCCTTCAGCATGCGACTGTATAAGCCAGCACAGTCAGTCATGGAGTCAGCAATGTTTTATTGAACCTTTAAACATTGCCAAGCTTTCTACTGAGGTCCAAAATAAAATAATCAATGGTTCTCTTCATTTTTCAGGGTACAGGCAGTCGACTGTGGGGAGAGAGTGTCAGTTTGGCTCTCCACGTTTCTGGGAAAACCTTGCAGTCTCATTAGACAGAGTCTTGATTTCTCCCGGGGTATGAAAATGGGCCAAGAAAAAGGTGCAGCACATCAGCCCAGCATACAATAGGAGCATAATGTTGAGTATTCTGTCTCTTGATGTTAAAATGTAGAGCAAGTGCCAATCAGGTGGATTTTTATCAGACCTTCAGCTTAGTTTTTGATTTCCCTCTTGAAAGATGGATAACCCTACTCCATTAATAGTACACCTGGATACTAGTGTGTCTAGTGGTAGTAAACACTCTTCAGGCCTAAATCCGGTCCGACTCCCAACTCATCTAGCAGCAGCTCTATAGCAGTCACTTTATTTTAGTTTGGGCAACAATTTCTGCATAGTTACTAATGCAGTATGGAATAGATAGATTAATAGTTAAATAAAGAGCTAGACAGATCACACGTTCAGTTGTGTTGCATTTTATTTACTAGGGCCAAGTTATTTAAGGTTTGGAACCAATGAGCATCAACAAACAAATAATACCCAGTTTAAGGCAGCCATCATGCACAGGATCAATCAGATCCTCAGCCAGCAGCAAACAGTTAATTTATGGCCTCAAGATCAGACTCTCTTTTATAAGGTTAGCCTCTCATGATGTTTTTAATCAGATCACTTGTTTATCCTGTTGTATGAATATAATATATAAAAAGAAGTTTGACTATTATGATGTGTGTCCTGCAGGAGCCTGCCCCCCTGCCCTCTCTCTAGTCAATGAAGCTCAGTTTTTGTTGATTAACAGAGCTAGTGTGGCCCTTCTGCTGGATCATATCGCCAACAAGTAATGACCATGACATGCTATTTATACATGTCCAAACAATGTTGCATGCCCACACGGGTATTTATGCAGTACAGTTTGGGCAGGACTTTATGGCTGCATTTTCACACTGCAAAGCAAAATCTTAATCTCAAAGTTCTGTTCTTTCACCTTGGCTTCCTACAGGCAGGAGAGCTCACAAAATGGCACCTCATTCGACATGCTACAACTCATTCAGCGATTCCGGGCCAACCTAATTATCTCGGGCCTGGAGCCTTTTGAAGAAGATAACTGGTCAGATCTGAAAATAGGAGGTGCTGTGTTTCAGGTTAGCTTAAAAATCACACGTACTGTTACAAGCAAAGCTGTGAATGCTAGAGGTCAACCACGCATATAAACATACAAACTAATAGAGTGTTGCTCCTGGACTTAAAGGTGGCAGGCAGTTGTGGTCGATGCCAAATGATTGGAATAGATCAAACCTCTGGTGCTAGGACCCAGGAGCCTCTCAGGTCTCTGTCTGAATGCCGGAATGGGAAGGTAAGTGAAATGTAATAGCTATTATTTAAACGCGTAACCTGTAAGCTTGTTATTCCATTATTAATCTTAGGTGTGCTGTTCAATAACTTCTATTAAGCTAATATGCAGGCGGCTATGAAAGTAATATTGTGAACCAGCCTGTGGGGCCCTAGAGTTAATTCAGCATTATGAATGTACTTTCTCAGTTTAACAGCTCACAACATCCAGTGAATGTAGGCTACGAAGCTGATTTGTTGCAAATTTGATGTATTGTTGTTATTCTTATATTATTTTGCGTATTAATTTTTTCTTTCACTTACTTTTTTTAAAAATCCTTTTTGTCTAATGCTGTTTCTCACAGATCACCTTTGGAGTGTACTTGCATCACCTACCCCAGAGGGACTCTAGTGCATATCCAACATTATCTGTTGGGTCTGAGGTGATTGCAGAGGCAGAAGAAAACAACAAATGAATTTGAGACCTGCAGTAATACTGGTTCACAAAAGCCTTAATCTGTGCCTGGAAAACTCCCCACACAAGTCTTACGTCAGTTTTCCACCAACAGCTATGGAACCATGCAGAGTAGGTCGAACACTGTTGTTGTTGTTGTTGTTGTTGTTGTTGTTGTTTTTTTTCCACAACCTGTGGCCAAGCTGTGACACCTTTCACAAGGCTCCGGTTGCTTGTTTGTTTTTAATCACTAACTTTGAGCAGCACTATGAGGTGTAAGTGACAAAGTTTTAATTAACCCATTCACTTTCATTATTCCTAATGACAGAAACTGGAGTATTTCCTAACACTGATTTCATCTAAGGAAACTTTTTTGCTGATGTATTTTTCCAATGTCCACCTTAATAATGTGATTCAGGAGCATGAGTTACAATTTATGGCCTAATTTGTTTCTAAATCTACAAAAATGAAAGCAGGAAAATATGAATGTAGTGCTCAGACCAGTATATGGATAGATATTTAGCCCTGGGCCTACGATATACAGTAGAACATTACACATATTGTTGCCATTCCGAAATTAAATAAACAGCATCAAAAATGCTCTTAATGTTTAATGTAAATTCATGTAAAGAGATTTAATTCCAAGTCTATTTGGAGCATGCCTATTGGTCCATTCATCCTGAAATTTACTGTACCATAGAAGGCATGTGTTCAGTATTTTACATTATTCCATATAGAATGTAGAATAAGTCTATATAGAAGCCATGTGACTTTGGTTGGGGTAAAATTTCTATGGTGAGTTCCTAATCATGTTGCACGTTGACCTAAGGGGTTAGGCCTCCGTCCAACTCTTGAAGGCCGACCAACCAGTCTTTTGGCTGTATCTACCTAGACAACACAGGAAATTCTGATTGGACAGTTTTCTTTCGGGCATTTTATTTATTCAGTCCTTTTGTTTTCAACCAAAGAAATAAAAAATAATGAAATAATACTAAAATAATACTAAAAACTTCAGGCTATCCAGCAAACAATGATGGTAATAAATAAAAATGAACTAAACATTACACATGTTTTTTTTATTTCTTATTTCACAGAAATCATTAAGCCTTCTCCGAAGGGTTCCCCATGCTGATATGCTAATGTATTATCTTTCTAAGAACCATAGCATAGTTTATTTATTCAGTTTGACTCAAAATTAATATGCTTAATGCTGTTATTTGCACCACATGCATACATCGATCCATCCCACACCAGTGGAATCCTGTTACCAGCAGCCGTTAGCTCAGGCTCCAGGAGTGCCAGGTGTTCGGCTGATGTGAACAGTGTTGTCATTTATCTGACACGTTAATGCCCAAAAGCTAACATCATTAGCTGTCCAGTGAAGTGATAATTTTTACAAAGTACATTATGCAAATCCATAGAGTATTTTAATGAGTGTGTGAGTTTGTGCTGATGGCATTAGCACATCTGTTCAAACATAAAAGCAAAGAATAGAAAAAGACAGTACGGTTCTTAGAGGGGGGCTGGTAACGGTCTGTTTTCTATTCAGATTGCTGGTGTTTGTGATGTTTCTCTTTGTGTTATGTAGTGGCTGCAGACAGCTCAGTACAGTCAGACGATGGAAAAAGTTAAAAAGCACAAACACACATTATTATGTGCATTAGTTCCACAACATCAGAGACAAGAGAAGAGAACATTGCTAATAAACCATGCAACACGTTCAGACTGTTTTAGAGTGATTGGTTGGTTATGTAGAACACAGAACCTAGAAAGAAACATAGTTCGGAACATTAACATTAACAGCTATGTCTGGTAGACAGACCAGTGGGGGTCAGTGGAGAATAGACAGCATTTACACTCTTTTAAAGCAAAAGTCAGCAATGAAAGGGAGACCATAATTATTGGCACACCTGCAAATGCCTTTGCCATGCATTCTTAACAGTGTTTTGTAGGTTAGACCATAAAAGAAAAACACTCATTGGTAATTGAATTCATTGAATAAAGTTACTCAGCAAATGTGATTGAAAGAAGGATCAGATTTGCTGAGTCTTACTTGAGTCTCTAATTCAAGTCAACTTTATTTATATAGCACTTTTTACAATTGACGTTGTCGCAAATCAGCTTTTACGGAAAATCCAGGTCCACGCTCCTAATGAGGAGGCAAGAGGCTACAGTGGCAAGGAAAAACTCCCTCAGAGTGAGAGACAGCTGAAAGGGGGAACCTATCCTCTTCAGGTTGACCCCCATAGCAACAAACACATGAAGGTTTGCATTTACAATTACAGGCAATGTTGAATAAGAACTGTTAGTAAGTGACTACGATGACTACGATGGCAGTATATTGGAATAAATAGGAGAAGTGTTGAAAATCTCTGATTTGTCTGTGATTAAATAACATGATCACTAAAACTAATTCACTGGTAATACAGTAATATTTTAAGGATGAACCAACAAAACATTTCACAGTGCAGCTATGCTGTATTACCATTCATACTACTTCTTTGTATCTTTGTTGGGGAGGCATGGTGGTGCAGTGGGTAGCGTTTCGCCTCACAGCAAGAAGGGTCTGGATCTTAATTCCTGGCTGGGGTGTTGGGATTGGATGTTCTCCCTGTGTCTGCATAGGTTTCTTGCAGGTGCTCTGGTTTCCTCCCACAGTCCTGCAGTTCCAACTGGAGATGCAACATTGCCTCTAGGTGCGTGTGTGTGTGTGTGTGTGTGTGTGTGTATGTGTGTGTGTCTGTGTCTTATCTGCAGAGGACTATGAGCGATGGAACAGGCTCCAGCACCCACCAACCCCACAGTGACCCAGAAGGATAAGTGGCTCAGAAGAGGAATCTTTGTTGTCTTTAGGGACTGTAAAATAGTCACCCATGATTCCCTTTTTAACTGGTGTATAAAGATTAGGCCTGTCACTTTACTCAGTCATCAACAATACAAATACACATAGCATATATTCCTGTCTGCAGATGCATTTAAAGTCATGTATGTTGTAGCCAGCTGTGCCGCAGTACAGGCAGAGACCTCCGTGAAGGCATCAGTGTTTCTCCTCAGGAGATAGGCGGAATCGAGCTGCGTGGGTCCTCGGGACTGTTCTCGGCGGGGACTCTGGGGGCCAGGTGAGTACAAGGGTAAACCATGGAGAGGGGTTTTGACTGGTGGATGTGGGTAACTGAGCTCAGATGGGAGACTTGATTCGCTCTATGCTTGAGTTGGTCGAGCCGGATGGTGAGAGAAATCAGCTCCTCCAGGGTCAAGCCGTCATCCCGGCAGGCCAGCTCCTAATGAATGTCCACAGTGAGTCCATTTCATGTTTTGGTGCTGTGTTTAACTACCTGCTTGTTAAATAAAGCTCATCTGACTTTTAGCTCTTTGGGTGTCGCACCAAGTTCTTTGTTCCTGACAAAAAACTTCACCGCTATCACGATGGCAGAGCTAAAGGACTTATATCAAGCAGGGAGTAGTCAAGGCCAACACAACCAATGGTTCAGCTATTGCAGATATCCGCCAATCTTTGTAAAATCTCTGTGCAAATAGCTCAATTGAATGTCTAGGCTGCTGCTGATCCTAAACCAGTTGTTCCCTCTCTCTCGGCAGCTGGTTCATTTCCAGTCAGCAAGACAGACAAGTTTGAAGGATCTCCCAAACAGTGTTGCAGTAGTAGGGTAGTTCTCAGACGAGCTAGATTGTGCGACGCCCGCAGAGCTAAAAGTCAGATGAGTTTTATTGAACAATCGGGTAGTTAAACACGGGACCAAAACACGACCAGACATAAAGGGGGAGAGCGAGATCAGAGTCGAGAGGCAGGCAAAAGGTCAGAACCAGGAGAGTCAGACAGCGAGGCAACCAAAATAGAAGGATAAGGCAACGAGAGGAGTCAAGAGAATGGAACGAGGTTGAAAGCCAGAGAGTGAAACAATTGAGTAACCAGGGGATGAGGATGATGCAAAAGAGGTAGTCGATAAACGAAGGGAGTCAAAGCCAGAGTAGAAAAACAGGAAGGGACGGTTCAATGGTGCCAACAGAGTGTGTAAAACTTCGTGTGTATGGGGCGGGGGGAAAGGGGCTAGCTAGATTGTGAGTGATTGAAGAATTAGTGCTTTTTGAATATAAATGGGCTGTCTTCATTTCAACTTACAGAACTGTATTAAATCAAAACAAATTAGTTATGTTCAGTCAATGCAAATACATATACAAACATAACTAGTTTGTTTTGATGTAGCACAGTTCTTTAAGCTGCTGCCAAAGCAAAATCTGTGTGCAACCAATGTCCATAAGTGAAATGAGTAAATCCAGTGTGTTTGTTTGTTCAGTGTGTGGTGAAATGTATTATCCTTACAGACAGAGAGATAGACGGTTAGAAGAATCGCACTTGAACAGTGTAATCTTAGTGTCTCCAAGATGTATTCCATCTCTTCACCTCTGCTGTAGTCAAACTGTTGAATAACAAGTGGTGGTGTATATGATTGTGATCTGTCTTTCCTCCAAAACTCTTAAGTGTGCCTCCGTGTGATAGGCTAAGTATTACGCTACTGACTGATGCTAGACTGTGTCACTAGGTCAGTACACAAGGAAAGTGCTCTCAAACTGCTGTAACTGCAAATGATTCAGCTCTGCTGTTTAGCTCAGCCCCTGGGCCACAACGTCCATTTACAAAAGATGGGAATAGAAAACACTCACTCTTGAATTTTAAAATAAGGGGCAGTATATCATGTGATGACCAACTCTGCCTGAGAAGGGTCAGAAAGGCCATCTGCTCACTCATATATAATAAACTAGAAACCTCTGTATGTTTGTATTTTCCTCCATTCTATTTTTTAACTGAAATGGAATGTTAAATAATGAATAGTGTGTAAATAATGCATACAGATTGGGCATGTTAGCATCATACTGTATCTAAACACACACATAATATCTGAACTATGCTCCACATTTCCCCATCAGTGCCATTACTTGATCGTCTCAATATAGCAGCAATACCTACCATCTGTGGCCTGTTTCTATGGAAAAACCTAAGTTTATAGATTGGACGTTGGTTTCAACAAGCACTAATTAAAGATTGTCGCAGTGCAGGCCAGAGACCAGCCCATCACTGCACCCACAGTATGTCTAGGTGATGTCTACCCAGTAAACAACAGACTTCAGGCTGACATAGCACACAAAAGGTGTACAAAATATAAACCATGACTTCCTTACTGAAAGACTTTAGGTGTGGTAAGTGTTGCTAATAACCATGTAATTACACATTAATAACACATGCAACCACATTTGTGTTTAATATATCCAGATGGATACCTTATATTATGCTTGTGAATGAGCTTTTCAGTGGATTATTACACAGATGTACCTTGATAACTGTACCGTTTTCACACATGTGTAATCGGAGTTTTCTTATTGTTACAGGTGTGTAATTACCTGTAAAACTGAACAGTGAAATCATAGATTTACAGTCAACATGTGTCATGCACCTACACGTTATAAGAGGCACTTAATATAAAGTGGGGCTGATATGTCCTCTCTGAGATACTACATGTGTGAATTTAAACACTCTATACGTCTAAAGGATTGGCTGGAGGTTTATCTGTGTTTGCTTTTAAGTAGAAACCAATGGTGGCCATTTTCACTAGCAAAACAGCAATAATGCCATTCTCCAACTGCTCAGCATTTTAACAGTACAAGAATGATCAAATTCACCACATCACTGTCAATGTGAGAAACTCAAGAATGTTGCAGGGCTTGTGACTTGATTGCTGCACACTAGAGAAAACCCGAAAGACCTGAAAGAATGTTTCCCCGCAGCAAAGGGAAGATGGGTAGAGGATGTAGATTAAGTCAGTAGAAAGAAAAACAATTATAAACAGCATTTTAGAAGAAAACATTTCAATTATTCACAGATAAAATAAGTCTGTATGTAAGCACCTCTGCATTTCTGATGATAAGTCTTGCAGTAAGTGAGTAAATAAATATTTATTTATATAGCATTTTTTTTATTACAGCCTACAAAGTGCTTCAGAACAATACAAATAGAAGGAAAAGGTTAATGAAATAAGATAAACAAAAACGAACGATGTCCATTCAAGTAGGCTAAAGTCTCAAGGTTTTATACACCTCCTCAGGAAAACGTGTCTAATATCTAAAGGCAAACTATTCCATATAGTTGGAGCACTAAAACTGGGAAGCACCGACGCCCTTTCATTTCTGTTATATCCTAGGGGCTACTACGAACCCTTGGCTGGAGACCTCGGTGCCCTAATATTCAAATACGGGACCAATAGAAATATATAAGAGGCTGCCAGTTCATCACAGGGCAGACAAGTAACGTCCATATAGATTTCTACCGGTATAACATCCATGCTCTGTCATGACATGAGGCTGTATTACTGGGAAACCTGATCATCTGCGATAGTCATTAACACTGGAAGGTACCTACACATTTTGTATCCAAATACGTTATCTTTTAGAAGTGTCTTTCTCAGGGAGGCACACATGCTTATTTCAAAACAACAGCACTTGCCATTCTCTTACAACACATTAGCTTCTTAACCAGAGGGTGTGGTAACAAAAAAGGTCAGCCGCTGAACTTATATCATGCAGAAAACTGAAAACTAAGGACATTTTTGCCAGCAACATTTTGCTTTTAAAGGGTGAAATATGAACATATGTTTACTTTCAATAGGTTTTAATAACTCTTTGAAATCAGTAAAATTGTCAAAGGTTAGATATTTAGTATGTTTTAGTATAGATTTTTAGTGTTAAATGAGTTTGAATTCTTTCTTAACTTTTAAGTCATCCCTTTAACAAATTTCTTAACTTTTAACTCATCAATTCCGTCTGCCTGAAATTAACTGAGGTTTATCCACAACTGCACTCTTTACACCATACTGAAGCACATGTATACACTCATCACATGTTTTGTGTGTTGTTGACACAAACACACACACAAACACACACACACAAACACACACGCACACACACACACACACTCTGTCTATATTCATTTATTTTTAGGCCTCAAGGTTACTCAAGGAGACTTCAAAGTCTGAATACTTCGTTGTAGATTATCTTCTTTTAGCCAGAACAAAACAGTGCTTTACATGTGTTCTGTATCTTGCCAACCGGTTCTGTCCAATTAGAACCGTTGAAGAGTATGTACTCTGTACTGTGTATGTTTCAATCATGCTTTTAATTTCTCATCTCCTACATATGTTTACAATTTGATTTGACTCATCTTTGTATTCTCTCATGTCAAGGCAACTTATCTTTGCAAAAAAGGTAAGTTGTCTGTGTGACTGTGAAACTGTGAGTCAGCGTTGTCTTTTTGTGGTTTTATGTATTTTTGTTTTAAGTATTTTATTATTGTGTTTTTATTGTTAGTGAAGTCAAACTTTTGTCATATCAATTGGATGTCAAAATTGTAATTAATTACATTTTTTTTTATATATTAATCGAAGTGACTGCTTAATGCAAGTTCCTTATTTTTAGGTGATGGTTCTGAGTAAAACTAAGATAATGTAGTCATCTTATATTGTGAATGTGCTTGGAATTACTTGGGTTATGAGAAAAAGCAACCTTAGAGGTATAAAAAATATCCTTTTTAGATATTGCTGAAACACCCAAAGCAATTCTCCTGAAAAGAGTGGAGACTATAATATAGGTAAATAGTGGACAGTATCTAACTACTCTAAATAGTTAGATACTGAAATATCTGATAGTATATTCAGATGATGTTTTTTCTGATGTTGAAAAATGAATAGTTTGTCCATTTTGACTGGAACTTAAATAAATGCATGGCGGCCTCAGTGGACTCCGACCTCTCATGGTGTCCTGGTACTGGAGTTGCAAATATTCAGTTAGGGGTTTGGGCACTGAATTCTGGGTAATATTAGAACATAGCCTCAAGCAGGCCACAACTTTGAGTGAGTGACGTTCTAAAGGCTAAAGGAGACTATAAAATGTGACCCACCTTACTATTGCTCAACACGTCATGACTGCTTTTCCCCTGAGCCAGATTAATGTATAACTCAACCATTATATACAAAAATGACCATTTCTCTCTGTGAGTTCATTAACAAAGCCCTTTCAATCAGAGATTTACTGGGCCTAAAGAATGATTAATTTAGGAAATGTAGCTAAAACATTTTGAATAACAAATTGAATAACATTATCTGCCACCAAAGAAGACCTGTTTTAGTATAAGCACATATGGCTGTGATTCTATTATTTAACCTGTTGACCAGTTCCATCCTTTACTTTGATTTCAGCATCTGTTCACATAACCTGTTCTATAAGCACTGTGCTACTGAGTGCATTCCCGTTCAGCTCTCCTCTGTTTATAGCTCCTGTGTGTTTTCCACCTCCACTCATGTCAGGTAGGCCTCAAAGCCTTTCAGAAAATGAAAGCATGTCAGTTCATTCACCGCAGGCAATTGAAGTGTTGAAGCAATTGTAAGAAAAGTTTGAGACCTTTTCAAAGAAAAGTGTGCACCTTTAGAGATCTTACAAATTTATAAAGGGTGTTGAGAGACAGCAAACTGACCCCAGTTCTAACTGGCATATTTCAACCAAAAAACAGTAAAAGGAAATCCTTGTGGGCGGTTTAAACCTAACAGTCAGCATGTGGCTTCCTGGTTTGAATAACTTGTGACATTGCTGGTTTCATTTTGTTAGTTTCGTAATTAGTTCAAAAACAGTAAATCCTAAAATGATCTAGATAAACATGCTTCACACAATTCAAAAAAGTGTGCAGTGGCTTCAAAAAGTGTTCAAACGTGATGCAATGGCAAGTTCAGTGTGCTGCAATGGCTTCCACCACTTACCCAACAGGCCTGAAAAGATTTTCAAAAGAGAAAGAGAGAGTGCACAGATCAACTGATTAAACTTGAAATCAAGACTTTAGTAGTGTATATACTGTACTGTATAGGTAATACAACACTGTGCAAAAGCCTTAGGAACCTAAGTATTTGATATCTAATGTCCTACAACAAAGTTTGGTTGTAGCCATCAGATGATTTTTTGATGCACTGATTAAGCAAATCAATGGATGGTTGTTGCAAGGAATACTATGCTGCCATTAGGAGATAAGAAAATAGTTACACCAAGCTATTAATATTCATAAAGTCATTGCTTACTGCATTACAATAATTTGTATTGATTGTAATATTAGTGAATGAACACATAACTTAACAAATGAACAGATTTTCAAGCAAATATTTTCAGATTACAATGCTGCATGGGATGCTGTATGCAGAGTATACTCTACCTTGTATAGTGTACGTATAATAACACTATTTTCATGATTGTACAGAGAACATCCCTGAAATATTCAGCATGTGAGCCCGTGTGTTTAAGTGGTAGGAGCATGGCCATTTGTTTAGCTCTTTATGAGGAGCACTTTAACATGCTAGCCTCTACAAGGATAAATACTTGTTAATATTGTGCCATCAGAGCACGCCTGTTTTCATGTTTATTTTGGTTTACTTTGTTCACTAAGTGATGCTGTATTCTTGGACAGTGTGAGCAAGCCGGAACATCCAGATAAAAGTTATGCATTCACTGGGAGAACGTGTAAACTCCACACAGAAAGATCCCGGCTGACTGGCCAGGGAGTCATCTCAGCGCTGCATCTTAGATACTGGATGGTATCTGGCTATCTTATACTAACAAAGATTTGGTTACAAGATGACATCACCATATGACAGAAAAAAGGGCTGGAATTCCAGTGAGGTTTTTTAGGCACCTAAGAAAAGTGACTTCTGAGAGTTTTACACGCACTCTGTAAAGTTGGTGCTGTGACAGGCTGTTATTCATGCATGACATGAATCAAAATCAAAGAGAGTAATTAACTAATTGTGCTGGTTAATTAACAAATAGATTAATAAAACAGACAGACATCAACTTTCTATGGGGTTTTTTTTTCTTATTATTTTTATCTCATTGTCATGGCACAGATTTCCCAGGCACTTCATACACTTATTTTGTTTACCAGTATTAGTAACATTTTGCGTGTTTAAAAAACTTAAATTAAGAAAACGTCTGTGTGTATGTACAGAGTTGCGCAGTGTCTGCGTTACTCACGCGCAGCGATGACGTCCCCGGTACGAGACGTAGTACCCCGCCCACCGTGAGAACGTCCCAGTAAGTTTCCTTATGTTGAGCTTCACGGAGGTGCAGTAACTCTAAAACTCTACCTGTCCAGCTGTTCCTGACATGTAAGTACCAAAATAACTATGTTAAAAACAGCCTGTGGCGGTTACTTTACCGGCTACCTCGTTCTTTTTAGTCTTTTGAGAGCGGTTATGTCCAGAAAAGGCTCGCCCGTGCTTTGCCCCCCCTCCGTATTTTCATATGTACGAAGGCGCTGTGGTGGGCTGAGCTGCCGAGCTGTCTCGGTGAAAGACGACACAATTTAAAGGGAAAAAGTTGGGTTATGGTGAAAATCTACCTCGGTTTACCACTACTGGGAGCTATGGGCTCCTAACCTCCTGTTCCTTGTACAATGGTTAAGGCTTGTGGTCATATTATTACCTTCATTAATGTGAAAACGTTACAGCCTACGTAGGCGGTTTCCATCATTCTGTCACGGCCTTCATTTATTACGGCCAGAAGTAGTTCCTCCCAGCCCTGTAGAGCAGGGCTCCTCACAGAGACTCCTTGTTCTTTCACTTATTGATTTTAATTACTATTTAGCTCTTATAAAAATCACTACATTTATACCGGATTCCTAGTTTACACAGTTCCTGTAATTCACATGATAATTACAGTGCATAAATTCTTCATTACACAAAGTATTATAGACTACTGTAAGACACTACTTCTACTTCTACTACTACTACCACACTACTGTATTAGAACTACGGTACTACAGCACTACAGTACTAGAGTACTACAGGACTACACCACTACTCAACCACAGTTCCACAGTGCTAAGGCACAACGGAACTTCTTCTTCTTGGTTAAGAGTTTTTTACTTCTAACTAGTCCAGTGTTTTGTTTTGTTTTTTGTATATATCCACACCGTTTCAACTCTGAAATGTTCGGTCTGATCAGGAATGGTGTGCTTGTGTAGCCGACTTTTTAATTCGACCATTTCCAAATTTTTTCCCCATTAAAAATGAATGGGGTGGAAAAGTACACACCTATCTACTGTACTTCTATTCAACTCATAGTCTACCTCTTGACCCTAGCTCGTCTCTTTTATTCCATCTCTTTTTTCTCCCGTGGAGTCCTATTCATTTTCACCCCCACTGAAACCCTATTGTTTTCTTTAACTTACAGCCATCAAACTGCATATACTCACTTAGGGCAGATCCCCAAACTCTAATTCACAGACGTACTGACCTGCACTCCTCTATATGTCATTTATTCATCCCTTCTTCTACTCATAGCAAACACAGCCTAGCAACAACCTGGCAGGGAGTGTGAGTCTTTTTGTCTATCCTGCAGGGAATGGACTTTTCTAGTTGTACTGTACAAATCGTTTAGCTCAGGGATCTCGAAATCCAGGTGTGGAGGTACGGTGTCCAGCACAGTTATTACAGCAGTACAGGTATTTTTCCAGCTCAACACACCTGCTTCAGTTAATCTTTTAATTATCGGGTTACGTAGCTGAGTCTGAACAGGGAAACCACCAAACCGTGCTAAACACATCCAGGACCGGATTTAAAGATGCTTGGTTCAGATCTTACTGAACTGCTGCTGCTGTTACAGATGTTGATTGTGTTGTGGCCAGTAAATGGTGAGCTAAATACTGGCATATTTCGAAACTGTAGTGTTCAGGTGTGGTGGCTTTGCTCTCTTCATGTACACAGTTCACCTCCTTGCCTGGCCATCATGTTTGCCTTTCTGCCTGCCTGTATAGGTTTATGACTGTCAGTAAGCATTATATAGTGATAGGAGGGATCCATTGATAAGAGCCGTACTTCTATATTCAAATATACTTGTCCTCGTCTCTGTGGCTACAAAATGCAAAACAGCCAGAAGCTTAATGGAGTGTGTTTTTTCTGGACTTTTTTCTGATGTACATCAGAGTAGGAACAATGGCAAAAAAACCCGGAACCATCACTGACAATGGCATGTTTTGTAGACTGTATTTAATATATTGCCTTGTGTGGTGTAGAATGCGTGTAATGTGACCTTGTTACACATTGTTATTAACTAAGCTAGCATCATTATTATACTGAGCATAATTCTGTAGGTAAAACAAATATCGCAAAACCAGTGATTTTACTGACTGTAGTGCATAGTATACTGTACATTATATCATCTCACTCTGTACAAATAACAAATGTAGCCACTGGTTCTTTTAACCTGGTTCTGGCTTTTAAAAACAGGCATGTTTCACTGTTTGGTTAAGCATGCCTTCCAGGGGCTGTATGTTGGAGGTGGGGATGCAGGTCACCTTATAGTCAGAATCAAGAATCAAGTATGTTCACACATACAGTGAGGAAAATAAGTATTTGAACACTCTGCGACTGTGCAAGTTCTCCCACTTAGAAATCATGGAGGGGTCTGAAATTTTCATCTTAGGTGCATGTCCACTGTGAGAGACATAATCTAAAAAAAAAATCCGGAAATCACAGTGTATGATTTTTTAATAATTTGTTTGTGTGTTACTGCTGCAAATAAGTATTTGAACACCTGTGAAAATCGATGTTAATATTTGGTACAGTAGCCTTTGTTTGCAATTACAGAGGTCCCGTAGTTTTTCACCAGGTGTGTACACACTGCAGCAGGGATTTTGCCCATTCCTCCACACAGATCTCCTCCAGATCAGCCAGGTTTCTAGGCTGTCACTGAGAAACACCGAGTTTGAGCTCCCTCCAAAGATTTTCTATAGGGTTTAGGTCTGGAGACTGGCTAGGCCACTCCAGAACCTTGATATGCTCCTTACGGAGCCACTCCTTGGTTATCCTGGCTGTGTGTTTGGGTCATTGTCATGTTGGAAGACCCAGCCACGACCCATCTTCAATGCTCTAACTGAGGGAAGGAGGTTGTTCCCCAAAATCTCGCAATACACGGCCCCGGTCATCCTCTCCTTAACACAGTGCAATCGTCCTGTCCCATGTGCAGGAAAACACCCCCAGAGCATGATGCTTCCACCCCCATGCTTCACAGTAGGGATGGTGTTATTGGGATGGTACTCATCATTCTTCGTCCTCCAAACACGACGAGTGGAATTAAGAACAAAAAGTTCTATTTTGGTCTCATCTGACCACAGAACTTTCTCCCATGATTCCTCTGGATCATCCAAATGGTCATGGGCAAACTTAAGACGGGCCTGGACATTGATTTAAGCAGGGGAACCTTCCGTGCCATGCATGACTTTAAACTATGACGTCTTAGTGTATTACCCACAGTAACCTTGGAAACGGGTGCAGCTCTCTTCAGGTCATTGACCAGCTCCTCCCGTGTAGTTCCGGGCTGATTCCTCACCTTTCTTAGGATCATTGATACGCCACGAGGTGAGATCTTGCCTGGAGCCTCAGTCCGAGGGAGATTGACAGTCATGTTTAGCTTCTTCTATTTTCTAATAATTGCTCCAACAGTTGATCTTTTTTCACCAAGCTGTTGGCAATTGACCCGTAGCCCTTTCAAGCCTTGTGGAGGTCAACAGCTTTGTCTCTGGTGTCTTTGGACAGCTCTTTGGTCCTAGCCATGTTAGTAGTTGGAGTCTTACTGATTGTGTGGGGTGGACAGGTGTCTTTATGTAGCTAACGACCTCAAACAGGTGCTTCTAATCTAGAATAATAAGTGGAGTGGAGGTGGAGTTTTTAGAGGCGGACTAACAGGTCTTTGAGAATTTTTGCTGATTGGCAGGTGTTCAAATACTTATTTGCAGCAGTAACACACAAATAAATTATAAAGAAATCGTACATTGTGATTCCCTTTTTTTCTTTTTTAGTTTATGTCTCTCACAGTGGACATGCACCTAAGATGAAGATTTCAGACCCCTCTATGATTTCTAAGTGGGAGAACTTGCAAAGTCGCAGGGTGTTCAAATACTTATTTTCCTCACTGTATAACTCACAGTGCACGAAATGACAACATTTCACAAAGTACACACACACACACACACATATATAATACCTTACATAACTGTAACCCTTGCGTTGTGTGGAGTTGTATATGAATATTAAAGTTCTGTGTGCAGCAATCCGTATCTAGTGGCAGATTAAGTTAAGGCTGGAGTACTAGAAGAAGCAAAAGTCTTAGACAGTAATTACAGAAGATGGAGTGTCGTGTGAAACTGTTACTAAGATAATAAGATAAATACAAAGTGCAGTACAGCAGGAACAGGAAGTAAGAAAAGTGTCCCAAGTGTGGACTGGAATGTGCATTGTATATTACAGTGGAGCTAATATTAGATGGAGGAGCTCTAGGACCTCAGTAAAGTGTGGTTTTCTCCTAGATAATTCTTAAATGACTTTTAAATGAAGTAAAATTAGTTAAAGTAAAATCTCCTGGAGAGGAGGCGAAGGCAGATAGTGGGACACGATAGAGTCAGAGGAGGACTGTTACCCAGGGTGCCCGATCAAACGTACGGCGCGGTCCCCCTGCTGATCCATAGAAGCCGTCTGGGATATCTGAGCTGACTTTACACTCAGCTGGAAGGACACGAGAGGACTATCGCACGCTGAAAGGACTGTTCCGTCACTGGGTAAAGGCAGAATTGCACAGTAAGGAGGAGATTGGAGAAATGATATATACTATAGCAGCTTCCATAGGTCCTGCACGGTGATGTCTGCAAATGGGTCTAGGAGCAGGAACCTCCAAGTGACAGGGTTGCCGCACAGTTGGCTCAGCAGTACCTGTATGCTCAACAAGACTTGGCCTAACCCTTTCCATGACCACCACAGCAGTCAAGAGCCATCTGAGGTAGCGTTGGTCCCCATTTGGAATAGGGCTGACCTAAAGATGTGATAGGCGGATACATTCCCGGCAAGGGCGCCTGGGGTGAGTTTCCTCTGGGTATTACGGTTTCCGCCCAAAAAATTCAGTCAGGTAAATTGGAGAGGCTAAATTCCCCCCTAGGTTTAGGTGTGTGTGAATATGTATGTCTATGTGTCTGACCCACCCATTGAAATGTTAGGATGGGCTTAAGCACCCCCTGCAGTCCAGAGGGATAAAGCCGTTTAGAGGGTGAGAGAGAGAGAGAATTGTTGGCTGTTCCAAAAAACAGGTCTACGTTGATGTTTGAAATATACCACTGCTGTCACCATGAATTTTTTTGCCTTGATTTTTGGAGCAGGTAGATGTGCTCATTCAAGAGTTCTGAGCTGCTTTTTTTCAGTGTTTATTTATAATGTTAATTTAGTCATTATCTGCTGGTATCTGCGCCCCTTGCACATTTATGCACATTTATTTATTACTAATGCACTCACAACCAGGTTTACATATTTTTTCTATGGGTCTACAGTTATATCTGTATTTTTTTGTAATTCTTGTTTATATTTCTTGCCTCCTTGTAAGGTGAGATGTATATTTATCCATAGTGAACTGTACTATGTATAGTTTATAGGAAGTAGTTAATAATATTGCTGAGCCGGTACCTACCTACCCGCTTAGGTTTCATACTGCACAACCCTGTTTTTTGTTTTGTATTTGTTTTACTGTGCTGTCATGTTATAATGCTATCTGTCTATCTATCTATCTATCTAGAAGAAATATTACAGTATATTTACAACAGCTATTATTAGTTCATTTTTTTTTATTTCAATGAAATATAAACAAATACAAAACATAATAAATAATAATTTACATATCCATGAAAACTCAAATTTAAAGGATCTTCCCCTTTAAAATGGATGCAAACAATTCCTGCACACTGAGCGTGTCCAAACTTGCTCTGGCATTATTGAAGGACAGCTAAAGTCAATTTATGTCCATTCTCAAAGTGAGAATGTAGAAATGTTAAGTATTTACTTGTAGTGTAGTTATTTTCCTGATTGCAAACACAGTACTATACATCAGTTGCAAAACTTGAGAAAATCAGGTTTCTTGTTGAAACAAACATGGAGATCCCCGAAACAAACAACACCTGAACGGCAGCATTTGTCTCTCCAAAATATGTTTATTGTTAATCCCACCTTTTCAGATATACAAGTTTCCAACCAATACCATTACACTCAATGTTTACTCAATGACTCAATGTTCTTGCTGCTAACAATATTTTATTTAATATCCTTATTTTCTTTGACCCAAAGAAATGTATGTATGTACATTTCTACATATATATACACACATATATATGTGTGTGTGTGTGTGTGTATGAAGTACATATTTCCATGTACTTCAGTCCTTGACTTGCAAATCCTGAGCCTATGTTGTGATATCTATCACAGAAGCATGGTGCTTTTTAATCCACGGCCAGCTGAAGGATCAAAGGTCATGAGCAGTTTACTTGATCCTTTGTGTGAATGCACCGAGATTTCTCAGGTTTCCATGAATTGTTCAATGTTATTATGCAAATATCTGTCTTATGTTTCATTATATGAAATATCTATCTGTTTTTGCTGAGGCATTTTTGGCAGAGCTGCAAGCCGTGACCATTCATATGTTTTACATTTGTTTTTAAATTACAGTTGTTTGTTTTTGTGTGCATATTTTATTTCATGACTTTCTCTTTTCATTGCAGAGTAAACAATGAGCTATCCTGGCTATCCTCCACAAGCCGGTGGTTATCCTCCCCAGCCAGGGGGTTATCCTCCACAGGCTGGAGGATACCCACCTCAGCCAGGAACTTACCCTCCTCAGGCAGGAGGTTATCCTCCTCAGGCCGGTGGATACCCACCTCAGGGAGGCGGGTACCCCCCCCAGCCTGGAAACTATCCTCCACAGCCTGGTGCCTACCCAGGCCAACCTGGTGCCTACCCAGGCCAACCTGGTGCCTACCCAGGCCAACCAGGTGCCTACCCGCCACTTCCTACAGGTACGTCATTTCTGCCGTGACGTTGAATGCGTCACAGTCTGGTCGCCGTAGTAACCAAACAGTCCCAAGGCAGAGCTGTTGTAAAAACACAGCATGAATAGAAAGTCCTGTCACTGAATGTCCGGCTGCTTGTTAGGTTAGCACATGGCTGACTAACAGATTCTTTTTTTTATGTCATTGCTGACGTGAGGTCAGCCTGTGAATAGCCCTGTGTGCCCTGAATATAGATCTGTGTGCCTAAGATCATATGGATTGTATTAAGCTGTTGTGTGTCTCTGGACAACCTCTGCTGGAAAGCAGCATTAACATTTCTGCCTGGTGTGTCAGAGTTTCCTACGGTGGGTGTGTCAGCTTTGGGCCTGTGTGACAAGTTTGTGTCCAATGGCTATGTAAAAGTTTTCCCATAGAACACATTCAGGCTCAGAGCAGTATAAGAAGATTAGCTATTAACTGTAAATATCATTTTTCTAGCACTTCCTTACTGGTCTAGCACAGTCTTACTGGTTGAAATATGTTTGATACTGATATATATATATATATATATATATATTCTCAAATGTAGTTTTTAAATTTCTAAGGGGTCCTTAAACTATATGTCAGGTGTCTATGCAAACCAAAGTCCAGTGTTTCACTGCAGTACAAATACAGTAGAGTCATTGGCACAGCAAGAGAATTGTAAGAGGTGTGTCAAGTAATAAGTGATTGGTGATGGTCAACAATAACCTAGTCTGTAAGGTTGTTTTGTCTCCTGATCAGTATTATAGTCAAGACCTCTAGATTCAAGTCAAGAATCGAGACCAAGACATTTAGTAGTCTAGTCTGTGTCGAGATGGAGACCAGGAGTGTTCAAGGCTGAGACAATGCGGAGACTTTATTTATTAAACCAGTCTAAATAGTTTTGAATTATACATACATTATCATTAATTTTACAGTTTATATACCAGTATGTAGCATCAAATATTTTCTTCTGTAAAACATTAAATAATATATAGCCTAAAACATTATTAGTTATAATTCCAATGTGATCTTAGTCAAACTTTGCATTGTAACTAAAAGCAGTGCTGAGGGCTCGGGGCTTCATGTGCTTTAGAACTGAAAAGAGTAACTGCAGCTCTGTGCTGTTTGCTATGGTGTTTTAGAAAAAAATTTTACATCATAAAACTGTCGAACTGAAACATAACTCTGTTTTCTCTCTTCTCTTTTAATTTCCAAACGTATTACAGTAATACCACTGTTGTGGGGAGAAGTTAATAATATTACGCATAAAATAATGAAAAAGCTCAAACATAGCAGAAAATCAATCTATCTAATCTAATCTGCTCTATCAACAGATTTGTAAACACTAGTGTATATATAGTATAGACCTCAGAAGCTTTATTATGACATGCCAGACTGGAACTGCTGCACCCTTTAAAGGGAACCATGAAACTATGAAGTATTTATAAGAACTTCAACTCTGTGTGATTCAGTCTTTTAAAGTATCCTCCGCACAGCTGCAGGTAGAGCTCTACATATCCTATTTATATTGCATAGCGTAGGATATATTTATGTATGATAGGACATTTTGACAAATATCACTCCTACTACAGCCGAGTAAATCTAGAACAGCCGAGTGACTTTAACAAGGCTGAGCGATTCTATCACAGCTGAGTGAACAGCTAATTTGTATATTCTTCACTAATAACTTAAGAGTTATAAAAATAATGAACTGAAAAACAGGATTACTTACTGTGTAATGCACGCACAATTTATGATATAATAAAGAAAGCTGTATTTGTTATTACCGTATTAAATGGAAATTTAGATTTTCAGTTTCTAGCTCCGCCTGATTCTGCCTTTATCCTTTAGTGTGTCTGTGCATGGGTATAAGTGACGCAGCACTAGGAGTGCAGTGGGGAATGAATTTTAGTACGCAGAGAAATCCTTGCATTCTTTTGTTTCTGAAACATTGTGCGCTAACTATTGTTTAAGTAATTGCTTCTGTTTATTGTTTTGTGTATTCACAGGTGGATGGGGAGCTTCTGGTGCACCTGGAATGCCTGGAATAGGTCTTGATAATATGTCCAATCCTGGATTCAATCCAGGCGGCATGCCTGCAATGGTAAGTGACATTCCTGGTTGTATGAATGATTTAATGGACAACAGCCATATAATAAAATAAATCAGGGCACGGAGGGTTGTGGCTGTATTTTTAGGCCATTATCAGCACTTTATATGTTTTATACAATTTAAACATTGGGGAATTATTTCTGATATTTTATTTTGATATTTACCTTTGACCTTTCAGTGGGTCAAACATTATGTATAAATGATTATTATGATATTTTTCTTAAGAGATGTTTTTTTTTAAAACAACATTATTAGCCATATTAATACCATTGTCTTATGATATTATGTTACTGGTATTATTGTTATTGGGTTACTTTAAATAATAAAAAACTTAAAACTTTTAAATGGCAGTAAAGATATTATTTGGCCCAAACTTGGCAGAGCAAAACCAACCTGACAAGAAGAAATAACTTGTACAGGATGCATTTTAAGATTCACATCCAGTATTTTGTACGTGCCAAACAGGGAGTAGTGCATTTTAGCAGGCCTTTAACATTCCCCACTGGCTTATTTAATAGATCTGGTTTTGATCTTGCTTTTAAACTTGTACAACATGTATCTTGATTTCACTATCTTACATGCAGAGGAGGATGGTTTCTTCTTTTTGAGTTTCTCTTAAGAATTATTCATGAACTTAGGGAATTTTCCTGCCCTCTTTCACTATCAGTTCAGCAAAAACCAAAGCTGAATTTAAACTGACCTAGCAAAAATAGACTGCTAACATCATTTTTGTATTCATGAAAAATTAGATGTCGGATTTTTAAAGCACCACTGTATTTCAATCATTTATTTTGAATTAAATAAAAACAAACAATATCCAGGTAAATACAAATAACTTGGGATGGGCAATATAACAATTCATAGTTGTTATTGTGATAAATCAAGTCACAGGATACTTTTCAGAGCAAATTGCAGCTATCATCGGTACTTAAACAACGCAGACCAGCTGAATGTTTCATTACAAAGGGAGCACAATAAGTCCATCTTCTTTGTTTTAAACTTGTAAAACTACGAAAACACAACTGCTCTAATGGATATCTTTCATAACAGAAATGTCTGTATCACAGTATATATATTTTGCTAAATTTAGCACTTGTTTGCGGATCATTTGCTGTCAGCGGCAGCTTTAAATCTATGACTCACACTGTTATTGACAGACCTTTGACTTGTACTTTTAGCCAGGACCAGGCATGCCTCAAGGACCAGGTATGGGCTACCCAGGAGGCCCAGCTCCAGGCCAGCCCATGCCAGGCTTCCCACAAGCCCCTTCTCCCAATCCATCCATGCCAGGGTACCCCCAAGCCCCTGCAGCCAATCCATCCATGCCAGGCTACCCACAAGCCCCTGCACCCACTCCATCCATGCCAGGCTACCCGCAGGCACCCTCTCCCAATCCATCCATGCCTGCATACGGAGGAGGGTATGGAGGTGGCGCTCCCATTGTTCCTGCTATGAATGTAAGTGTCTCATCTTAATAAGACTTTTTATTAGAATTTATTTATTAGAAGAGTTTTATCTCACTATGTTACAGTTGGGCTGGCCTGAACAGTGTTTTGAACACACTTTGAAAACTTCTTGGTATGTTAATTACTGCAGTTAAAAATATATTTAGCAGGCAGCAACAGTGTATTAATAGTAAGCCTGAAGCCCAGCTGCTTGTACACCACTCATTGAAAAAGAAGCAGTGATTTTGTCCCTCTCTTTAAATACAGCCTTTGTGAATCACTTTTATCACTTCACTGGTTACATATCTAGACACTGAGAAGGTTATTAAAATAGATCTGTCATTTTATTGATCACCATCAGAGTTGTATTTCTGTATTGAGTTATTTCATTTGGCTAAATAATGGAAAGCTGCAGTGAGGGTGACAGGCAGACTTAGTTGACCTCAGTCATAGATGGGTTACAGCGAGCACAGTGGAGAATTGAAGAGCTTTTGGAGCTACAGGCTTGTCTGAACACGAGGAGGACCACCCTAGAAGCGATTCAGCAGGTCCCCCAGAATACAAGCCTAATGACTGAAAATGAGCAGTTACATTATTCGGGCCAGCCCAAGTTGTAACCCTAACCCTTTCATATTAGTGTATATGAAGACAGGTTCACATTGTGCCTTAATGCTGTTGCACTGCCTTTCTACATTTAGCGTGGATTCAGAGGAACCATTTCCGATTTCCCTGGAGCTGATCCATTAAGGGACGCCGAAGTTCTTAGGAAAGCCATGAAGGGCTTTGGTGAATATCTTATGCTATATTGTTTTACTCTTAATATCTCACTACATACATACTACACTACAGCTCGGTGTGCAGGTTTGATCACATGTACCTTGTGGTATGACACTCTCAGCTGAACTGTTTTCCTCTCTGTGGGTTTTTTCTGTGGTCATGTCATAAAGAGGATGAAATTTCCACAGGATATCGGTTTCTAAACTTTGGTTTTCAGTCTTTGTCTCTTTTGTGATGGTTGTCTTTTGGAATGGCATGTTTCAACAGGCACTGATGAACAGGCTATAATTAATCTACTTGGAAGTCGCTCCAACAAGCAACGTGTACCTCTCCTGATTTCCTACAAGACTGCATATGGAAAGGTAATGCAGTGGAGGATCACAGTGTTAGATTTGATTGTGTGTTTTCTAGAAGTTTATTAATATTTCAGTCTAATTAATTGCTCCCTTTCTCCAGGCCTCTCATGACTTCCTAATGACACTATAGCTGCTAATTCTTATACATAAACATCTTTTTTTCAGGACTTGGTTAAGGACCTAAAGTCTGAGCTCTCTGGAAACTTTGAGAAGTTGGTGCTGGCCATGTTGAAGACTCCTGCTCAGTATGATGCAGCTGAGCTTAAAGAGGCCATTAAGGTTTGTGTATAAGTTGACCATTAAAACTGCAATGTTCTCAAATCTCAGAACAAGCTTTGATTATATTATTTCATTTGTTTTATAATCTTTTCTTTTAGATGACAAAATATGTATAGCTTTTTCTTAGGCTGTTTCGGTGTTAGACACACAATTCATTTATGTCATGCCAAAACATACAGAATTTGTACAGTCCTCCTAGAATGGAGTTGCTTGCTGGATGAACATGTTGCAGTATGAACATTATTTTATACAAGATTTTGCATTTTAAATAGTTTATTGTTAAGCTCTACCTTCTATATACTTCTATACCACCACCTGGTGAGGCTGTTAACTTGTAAATGTCTCCAAAGCCTGAGCACATTTGAGACGGTTTTCCAGTAGGAATATTTTATCATTTAACGTGATGTTTGGTGCAGGGAGCAGGGACTGATGAAGCCTGCCTGATTGAGATCCTGTCCTCTCGCTCTAACGCAGAGATCAGAGAAATTAATCAAATCTACAAAACTGGTTTGTTCTCTTGCCATTATCACACTTATCAATTGCAGGTTATAGACAGTCTCTGACATTCATTAAAGCAGGAATTCGTTCACTTTGTTTATGCAGAGAATAAGAAAACCTTGGAGGACGCCATCATTGGAGACACCTCAGGGCACTTCCGCAGACTGCTGGTCTCTCTTGCTCAGGTACTGTAGGGGATACTGAGGATCTGCTTTTTGATGATTACACACAAAAATTCAGGGATATTCACAATGCCTTTTTAAACATGAGGCATGTCGCAGCTCATGCTTCAAAAGAAGCAGGACGCACTTCCTAGGACAACATGTTTGATTAACAAGTAGGTCAACACGAGACATTTTGAGGGAACACAATCATTTTGAGGGAATCGCATTACACAGAATATCAATAAACATTTAAAAACTGACTAATAAATAACATATAATGATAAATAAAAACAAAAGCTAATATCTCTGCAGAAAACACAGGAAAAAAGCAAGAATGCAATTAATTGTGTTCAAAAACAGCCAACTCTACCTTTTCCTCCAATCTGGATGACTGACACTTAATCAGTGTAGGTTGGTCAGCTGTGGATGATGCATGGTGTTCTTTCACGGGCGCTCAGGTTTGAAACAGTTTAAACGGTTTATGGTTTTAAAACATTAAAGCATCCTGAACTTTTCAGTTGTGGTGCACGTTCCTCTGTAGATGCGCCTGAGAGAGTTTGACATCATCTGAATGACCCCTTAGTGTGCACTTCCAAAAAGTTCTCCTAGAAGACTATAGAAATAGCCATCATTTTAGAAACAAAAAGTCCAAGTATTTTTATATGACCTCATAAAAAAGACCTTAACTGTAGCTGGATTGCAAGTTCAACATTAAGTACTGTGAAAAAGTCTTGGGCTGGTTGGGAAACCATATGTGCCATACACTATTTATCTGGGCAGGAAGCTTACCAGCAACAGACCAAATAGAAATACTGTGAACTGTGCAGTATCTGTATCATCATCAGCACCTAGTTTGGTTAACCAGTGCATTAAGTATAATCAGGTGTGCTGGTTATGGAATTGGACAGATCTATACAGTGCCTGGAGTGCCCTAAGACATCAGTGAGATTGATGAAAACTACAGAAAGAAAAGTTACTTTTTATTATGTTTGTGTTTATTAGTTTAGAAATGTACATTAATTTCTATAACAGGTAGCAACTGTTTAACGAAACACACTTCCAACCCTTATGATTAATAATCTCATTTGTTTTATAATTCCTTCATATTTACTTGCTATCCGATTATTTAAAATATTATATCATTGCATTTGTTCCTTATTTTGCAGGGAAACCGTGACGAGAGGGAAACTGTAGATATATCGTTAGCTAAACAAGATGCTCAGGTAATGTCTGTCTTTTACTTTGTTCCTGCGATATCTGAGATATATTTCCTTGTTCTGAAAACAGCTACTACATGCACACACTGTGTTTTGCTTTAGACTCTCTATCAGGCTGGGGAAAATAAACTGGGCACAGATGAGTCCAAGTTTAACGCCATCCTGTGTTCTCGCAGTAAAGCTCACCTTAGAGCAGGTAATCCTATTTTTTTTGCTACAGTCGGACAATAAAAGTAAATTTATTATATATATTATATATATATAAAAAATTATATAGATTTTCTTTACAGAACCTTGGATAAAGTTCGAAATGTATTTAGGTAGGGGTGCAGAGATTATTATATTATTAATATTAATAATGTAAAGAGAGTATAGTTCTCTTTATGTTATTAATATTAATATTATAATAACAATTTCTTTATTCAATTACTTGTTATGGTGTGAATCTTTTAATAAAAGTTAAAAGTTTTTAAGGAAACCACAGAACCTATTGACCTAGTGAATGGAGAACAGCACCACTGTTTCAGTGGAAACTGTGGTTGTCTATTGTCACAAATATTTTTTGTCAAGTCAAGCTGGCCACAATCAGGTCATTCTCAGATCAAGTACCAGCCTTGACCAGAGCTTGATAAAAAACAGTGGGGGAAATAGAAGAAGTGGATCTTGTTTCCTAGAGTTGTGAACATGAAAACTAACACAGAAAACCAGATTCACAAACTGTTTGGTTGTAAAGAATGCCATGAAAATATACATTTCATTTTGTTTGGACAAAAAGGCCTATATAATTTTGTTTGTGTTATAATAAGGACAGTTGTAAAGTTTTATTGGCAGTGGTTTAGTGTATGCAGAGGAATTTATTCACTTAGTTTAAAATGAGAGATTATAAGATTGTATATATATATATATATATATATATATATCAGATTGATTGATTAAAGGTGCCATAGAATGCATGTGAGCTGGTTTCCCTTTTCTGGTGAGAACATGAATAACAAGCTCTGCTCTGATTTCCTGGTTTACAGTGAGACATTGTGCTGATCACACAGAAGCAAACAGTAGACATAGACACAGGCAGGAAAATAAAATGAGCCTCTGTGTAAATAACCCAGGTGATAGTTATCTGTACTCACAATATTTACTTGCTAGTAGTTAATGTTACCTATACAAGCCATGTCACACACTCAACATGAACATAAAATAAATTAGTTCAGTTTAATGAAATTGTTACTCACTATGAAACATTCGGTTAAGGATGGTCTGCTTCAGCTGTCGACAGTGGATACAATCATAGGGTATGGCTACTACTTGCAGGTTGCTGTTAGGACTGTGATGCTCCTAAAGTTGGATTTGCTCCTCCTTTCAGTCTGTTCTGTGTCAAATGTGAAGCTAGGCTGCTCATTATTGTTGTTATTAAGGTTTGAGAAACCGTCCAGAGAAATGTACAGAGCAAACAAGTAACTTAGAATTAAAGTTATCCAGGGTACTGTTAAATATGTGTAGTGGTACGTCCTATTTGCCCACTTGCCTGTTTTGCAAGTTTTCTGTTCCAACGTAAGTGGTGCCACAGTTACGTGTTGGGGCCTGTACAAACTTTAAGGTGGAACAGAGCATTTGATTTAAAAAGCTGGCGAATAGGAAGACAATTTCTGCCTAGTTTAAAGATGAACATCAGCTGTGCCGACAGTTAGATGATTTGGGAAGTGGTGATGAAAGTGGTGGTAACAGTGGAATTTTGGTATTGAAAGAGGAACAACAGTTTTTGAGGTTCAAACTATGTCAGTTTAATGTAACAAACTCTCCTTATTCAGCTATTCCAGACAGGTCCATTCCATGGCACCTTTAAAGTTAGCATTAAAATCATCTTGTTTCATAAGCTGGCCTCATTGATGCCTTATTGTTGGCTCTGCTACAGCGAAAATGGGGCAACCCACACATGGTGTGTCCTGGTTGCACTGCTGAGTGTGGTCTGAATGGTCCTCCAGTTGGAATTGCTAGCTGGTTCGTATATGAGGAGAGCTTCAGACTAAAATCTGAGTCTTCCTTTTCATGTTTTAGGTGTTACAATGTCATGCCTATATCCTGTAGTGGAAGCAGTTGCAGTGTCTTGGAAGATTTGTAATAACTGTTTAATAGCATAAGCAGATACATCATAATATAGCTGGCTGCTCTGTTCAAACGATAATTGTAGGATACAATTAGTGGTGTCCTGAATGTAGCCTCTTGACACCAGCGTCTACACCTAAGAAGAAATGATTTAGCATATCACACAAAATGCTTTTGCTTTAATCCTTCTTAGTTTTAATATCTGAAACATGTTCAATCACTTTAACAGGAAGTGGGGACTGAAATCTGACGTATACTCATGAATTTGCTTGCTAACTAAATTTTAAATAAACATAATCTCAGTAACTAGAGCATAGAGACATCACATTACTTAATCAGAAATGTAAATGAAATAGCAGTATCCGCTCTGTTTCTTTAAAGCAGACATAGAAGTTCTTGCATACATACGTATGTGAAAGGTTAGTTTCATTTTAACCTGAAGCCATAATTACAACACTAACACAGTTGCAGGATGAGATCTGGGAACTTTGCTCATTTTGTATTCATTCTGTGTTTGTGTGGACAGTGTTCAGTGAGTACCAGCACATGTGTGGCAGAGACATTGAGAAAAGCATTGAGAGAGAGATGTCCGGGGACCTGGAGGGTGGCATGCTGGCAGTCGGTAAGTCTGCAATGCTTTGCTGACCTGGTTGCAGGTGACACCCACATGCTAACCACCATAATAGCCCACTAGATGCTGTGAACTTTGCAAGGGCAGTTTAAAATGTTCTGCAATATATGATAATGATTGTGTGATTGACTGTTGTAATTTTGGTAAATAATGTATTCTGCAGAGCTGCTGTTTTAACATGTACACTACAGTGCAAAACATTTTAAAACATGTTTATCTGAAAAGTGAGTGTTTCTGTATTCACATCACTGATATTACAATAAATACAAATAGTGATAAATATAGTAAAGAGTGATTTAATATCATTTCCAAACTCACCTTGCAGCAGCTTTTTTTATCATCCAGTACATGGTTTGGCTAATCAATACTGCATTACGTTTAATCAGATGTGCTGATGACGGATTTGAACAAATCCATACCATCGCTAAGGGCATTGAGGAGAAACCTAAGAAATCAATCTTGTGTGCAAAAGATATAAGATTCTACAAACAGTTCTTGTTGTTATTTACTGTATTGATGTTTTTATATTTATTCTAATTGCATATTGAGTTTTTACTGGTAAAAAAAACAAAAAAAAAAAAACATGCTTAACCCTGAGACAAGAATCCCGACATTTGCTTAGAACCTAAGATGTTTTGCACTGCACTGTAGATATTTGAACATGGTTTGAACACAGCATATTGTAATCTATAACAAAAATCAAAATCAGGTGCTAAAATGTTCATCCCATGGTGCTTAGCCTTGTATATGTATAGAGTATTCCATGTGGGTAAATCATTTTATATTTTTGAAGGTAAACAATTTGCTTTAACCAGTGTATTTCTCAAAATGTCCTCCATTCTGCTGACCGCTCCCAACATAGCATGGTAAAATATTTACATATACGTTGACTTATTTGACATCAAGAAGAACCTACACATTGTCACACATTGCTGTGCTGTCTTACCCCTTTTCCTGTGTGTGTGTGTGCAGTGCATGGTGGTGTTAAGTTTATCACCTTTGTGGTGTCTTATGTCTTTCAGTCCCTTACTCACTCCATCTACTCTGTGTGTAGTTTTGTGTGAATGTAGATAAAGCCCTCGTCTGGGTATTTTTGATCTTTAAATATCTATTTAGACGTCTTATGCCTTTCTTGTAGCGGGTAATTATGTTGTGTATTGGTTGACACCTTTAATTTATTATTTTACAGTGTTAGCTGACCTTGATGTGACCTCTATTTTATACACTATTGATCTGTCTGTGTCTTACATTTACTTTTTTTTTAGTTCTAAATGTGTCCTGATATGGACTTTTATTGTTGGAATAGTTTCATGTGTCAAATCTAAAAATGCTTTCTTGTCTGCAGTGAAGTGCATTAAGGACACACCAACCTACTTTGCTGAAAGACTCCACAAAGCCATGAAGGTGAGATTCTTTAGGGTTGTTTAACAGTTATGTGCAACACTTTGAATTATGTAATCTGAATTACATGAGAATAGATTATTGGTACAGTGTAGATTTCTACAGTATATACAACCCCAATTCCATAAAGGTGGGACAGGAGCATGCTCACAACTGGGTTACATCACCTTTTTCTAACAACACTTAATAATCGTTTGGGAACGGAGGACAGATTTATTTTCAGTTCATTTTTGGCCATTCCTCAGTTACATAAGCAGTGAACTGTATGTGGCCTTTGTTGTCATATTTTGAATTTAATAAGAAGCTGTTTTCAGAAGGAGACATGTCTGTAGGTGGGTCAGTCTGGCAGCCCCACTCTCTGATTACGCAGCCATGCTGTTTTAACACTTGCAGAGCGTTTCTTGCTGTTGTCATTTTGAAATAAGCATGAGTGTCCCTGAAAAGATTGCATCTAAAAAGCAGCATGCATCGTGTGCTCAGAGTTAAAGATGCTATCACAGATATGCAGTTTACCCACTAATACCCCGCCCCCCACCACCACGACAGACACTGGCGTTTGTTTGCTGGTAATAATCTGGGTGGTCCTTTGGTTCTTTCACCCAGAGAACACAATATGTGTTATTTACATAAACAGTCAGAAAGCCTGGCTCGTACACGTTTACTTTATGAATCTATCAATTTCAGATGACCTCATATCCAGAGACGTCAACAGCATATCTGGAAACTGTTGATACATTACTTCCACTCTGCGCATCATATAGATTTAACTTCTGTGCATCTGTGGGTGCAACAACGGATGGTGTTTATTGAGTAGTATTCCTGATGTGGTGAGCTCCATCACAGAAGCATGCCAGGGTTTAATGCAGTGTCCACCGAAGAGTCAAAGGTCGTAGTCATTCATTTGTGTTTTTGGCCTTTCCTTTTATATAGGGATTTGTATTCATTCCCTGGACCTTTTGATGTTGTTATCCACCGTTTCCATCCATGCAATCCCCGATTGAGGAATGTCATTTCTGATGCAATTTTGGCAACGTTTGCTCAGAAAATGCTGCGATGCTTCTTTAATATCCTGCCCTAGTCTTAAATTTCCAACATTTCTGTGTGCCTTGCATTAGATTGCTGATGTCCCTGTTTTTTGCAGGCATGAGTTTCAGAATTGGCATATATTTTAAAAGTAAATGAAGCTGATACAGTCAAACGTTACAAATCCTGTCTTTGTGCTGTTTTTGTTCAAATACAGGTCAAAGTAGATTTTTCCAAATCACTACATTCTCTTTCTTTATTATTATTGGTATATATGATAAACAAAAACATCAGTTTGATCCTGGAGCTAGTACTGGTCAATTTACTATTATAGTATAAAATATAGTATATAGTAGTAATATAAAATATAATACTATTAAAAGTATATTCAAAATCAAATTGAAGAAACTACTTTCAATTTGTGTGTGCAGGGACTGGGAACTAAAGACCGCACTCTGATCCGCATTATGGTGTCTCGCTCTGAGGTGGACATGCTGGACATCCGCCAGGCTTATATAAGGAAGTATGGGAAGTCTCTCTACACAGACATTTCTGTGAGTATACACACTCTTTTAACCTTCCTGTTTTCCCTTTGTTAGCATGGTCAAAACAGACACAAGGAAAAGCGTTCAGGTATCATCACAGAAAATAAATGACGAATTAAGAAAATAAATAGCTCCATATAAAGCAAATCTGAATCTAACTGTTGATTGTGTTTCAGTATGAGGCCCAAGGTTTTTCCATTATGATTGCCATCTCCTAAACCTGCCTGGTGTATTATATGTGCATGATACTCGGTTAATTGTAAAATAAACGATCCGCCTGAGCTGGAGTTGGAGCAATGAATTTTTTTAACTGTTAATGTTCTTTGGGTTTGCAGGGAGACACTTCAGGGGATTACAAGAAATTGCTTTTGAAGCTGTGTGGTGGAAGTGATTAAGTCGATGCAGCTTTCATCACGGTGAAGAGGATAAAATGCCATATTGTGTAAACAAATCATTTCTATTCTGTCTGCACTTTGCTTCACTTGCATGCTGTTGCCATAATCTGTATAAGTGCACATTTGCCAAAGTCATGTATGAATTTTTATGCTGTCTTTTATGCATATCTTTGTTTTAAAGGGAGTAGCCTATATATTTTTTTCTCTAATGGGGCCGTTTGTGCTGAATATGTAATGCCTTATAAAGAGTTATTATTACAAAAAAAGCACTGGCATTGGTAGATGGTCAAATCATTTTTCAGAAAAAAGTAAAGTATATTTACTATATGTAAGTTTATGATAAGCTAGATTTTATTAACGTAAAGTGCCAAATTAAAAGTAATATATCCCCTATTATTTTGGTAAGCCCCAAATAGTGGAGTATGACAGCAACATAATTGCCCTATTGAAAAGCAACTTATGTTTTATGTTTTTTATGTGTTTCTTCCTTAAAGACCCCATATGGATAATCATCTCACTTCAAACACTCCATGTATGTAAACAGTGCTGCAAAAAAAATTGTATATGATTACTTCTGTGATGATTTACATATATCCAACTATGTAGCCTACAGCAGTTTAGCTTCGTCCATTAACGTATGGCAGTTTTAAAGGCACAGTAACAAAAATACACTCCTTTAATTCTAATGGCTAAATAGGAAAGAGGTCACTAAATGATCAGTTAGAGATACAGAACCCCCACACAAACATTAAAAGTGGACTTTAGAGAAAAACAAAATCCAAGAATAATGTAGGACCCTTTAATATTTCTTGCTTCACTTTGTTTACATATTTGTTTTGTTATGACAAGCACTTGCTGGAATATAAATATAACGGCATCAATCAATCAGGTAACTTAAGAGTCTTTGCTCATTTGTTTGTACTCTGTACATTTCAAAACCCAGTATGTTTTTTTCTGAAAAAGAAAAATAAAGCATGTGTAAAAATGCCTCCGCTGACTCACTCATTCACTGTTTACCTTTAAAGTGCAGCGGAGCATGACCTCAAAACGTCCCTCAAATAATGAGTCCCCTCTGACTCAACTGTGACTCGCACGCTGCCCTCTGCTCCAGGCCTCAGAAGAGACTCCACACAGGACAGAATTACTGTACACTAATAATGTGGGGCTTCATATCAAGCTGGGGAAAGAAGATCAGAGTGGATGACCGGCTATCAGTAGATCTCTCAGATGCTGAAGAGCGTGCATGTTGCCCTCGTTGAGTAGAAGCATTGAGTACCTACTTCGCTAAGCTACCAGTAGGGTGCAGTGTCACTCTGTTGTAATGCTTCAGTACTGCTACAAGACAAATGGGGACACCACAGTTGTGTGCTTTAGCAACAAATGGCCATAAATGGGAGGGAAATGGCACAGCACTCACTGCTGCACCTCAGAATTGCACAAGGAAATGTGTTTCGAGTTATCAGTGAACATGCTGGGCTTTTTTAGTCTGCAGCAACATAGACAAACCAATATATATTTCATTAACTGCATTTCTCCCTTATTAATATTTAAAGCTCGAACCTCAGAAAATCTGGGATTAGTGCTGACTGTTCAGAGGCTTACAAAATCCTCTTCAGGAACTGAGCAGAGGCTTTGTACCATGAGTAAATACACAGACAGCATGCAGTCAGTAAAATAAAAATCGAATATTTTCCCTTACGCAGTAATCACCTGTTTAATCTTGTAAACTCTGATTGGGTTTTGACCTGTTTTGCTTAAAGGGGATTTCCACCAATATTTCAGAATGTGTATAATTCTGTAGTTGCGATGTGTTATTCAGAATGGTGAACTGGTCCACTGTAGAGAACCTTAAAAGATGTAGTTGCAGTGGTGGTGATAGAAACCAGGGGTTGCAATGTCTACAATATGAATTCTATCCATTTCTTATCAAATACCACCAGTGAACCTACACACGTCTTCTTAGTGTTTTAGGAATAATGTTGATGATGGTCAAATAGTACAAAAGGGGTGGGCTGCCCTGCATGTACCCATCTACCATGAATGGATTAAAATAAATAGATTAAAAATACATTTTAGGCCAAAACGGTTTTATTACAGAATGAAACAATAACATTAAACAGTGTCATCAGGCATTGTATTCACAACCATTTTGCACAATAACTTGCTTTCAGCTTATAGAGGCTTTAAATTTTTTAGATATCTGGTTCTTTTGTGTGGTTGAGTGTAGTATATTTAATTCAGTTGCAATGGTCCACATTTTTTGAGAAGCATTTTATTGTGGTTATGAATATCTATCATACATTACAGGAGAAGCCAAACAAACTGGGCTCTCCTGTGCTGTCTCTGTAGACAAGACATCGTACAGAACACAGAGAGAGCCATTCTACTGCTCCTACACTGCAGCCACACAATAACTGTATTCTGATGCTCTGTGTGTGTACAGTAATGCGGCCTGTAATTGGTGGTTGTTAATTATAGCCTGACATGAAACCAAATGCGATGGTGACTATTCACTGACAACATTCTATTTCTGCTTCTACAGTCGGAACATCCTCTTTTAAAACAACTCATTTGCAGTGCTATAAAATTTGAGGGATTACGGATCTGCTTTGCTCCCAAGTGATTATTTTCCGGCCCAGCTTACGTGTCAGCCTTACTACTAAACGAGGGCTGCAATTGTTTTTATATATTTTTGGGCATCTTTTTTGCAGACTATGTATGGTGGTATTTGCTCCATTTGGGCAATGTAAGTATATGCAGTGGTCCGGATTCTATGGAATCAGAGCTGAATGTGTATCATATTGATACAGTCACAGGCCAACTTGTGAAAATGTGGGTATGACCAACAGCCGCATTGAAAAAAATGTGGTTAAAACAAAAGCTCTTTTTTAAAATATTTGGGTAAAACCCCTGATCAATTTGTAAATCTGTGTGTAAAATCAATGATCAAACTGTACAAATGTGGGTAAAAAAACAATGGACAAATTAAAAAAATTTGGGCAAAACAAACGGGTTAAAACCAATAGTCAATTTGTAAAACTGGGATTAAAACCAATACTGAACTGTAAAATGGGGGTACAAGCACTGGTCAGATTATTTGGGTTGTAAAATGTGGGTGGTCAGTGGTCAGGTTGTATAAATGGGGGTAAAACTAATGGTCAAACTGTAAAACTGAAGGTAAAGCCACTGGTCAGATTGTACAAGTGGGAGTAAAACCAAAGCTCAGGCTGTCTATGGTTAAACTGTAAACATGTTTGTTAAAGCAAATATAAAATGGCAATGGTGTGGGTAAAAGCAGTGCTCAAATTCACATTACTGTATCATAAAGGTAAAATATGTGCGTTTATATTTTCCCATAGCTTTTTCTAAAGCACCCAATCTTTAAGCAGGAACTATTTATAATATACAGCCACATCATAACACGGTTATGTAAATGGCTCTGCCGTTGCTGCAGTACTCAGCATTATGTTAGCAGCGATTCCTGCTTTTTGGTGGTTTTACAATGTATATGTCTTGTTCTGTGCTCATTTTTGCTTGCATATCTTTGATTATGTAACGACCTACACCGTATAAATTACCGACAGAAGGAGATCCAGTTATAGCTCACCACAGAAGGAAGTGCCTGTGCTCTATTTAGGTGCCTAAGAAATAAATGAATACATAAAGACTGTGTTTCTTGAATGGTCGCTGTAAGTACAGCCCACAGTGTGTTGCGTGAGGTGATGTAGCATTGATGTATGCACCTCCAGTGTTTTGCGGTGTGTTCTGCACTGGAGAGCATTTAATATGACTTCAGATTCGGTTCCTATTAATGATGACTGTTATGTGGGGAGTGTTGGGTATAAGATAATACCATGACAGCACATCACTACTTGGACCATAAGCAATTCAAATTCAATTTGCCTTCATTCTATGACAGTTGTATATTAGATGTACAGGGGTTGGACAATGAAACTGAAACACCTGGTTTTAGACCACAATCATTTATTAGTATGGTGTAGGGCCTCCTTTTGCGGCCAATACAGCGTCAGTTCGTCTTGGGAATGACATATACTGCGTCCTGCACAGTGGTCAGAGGGATTTTAAGCCATTCCACTTGCAGGATAGTGGCCAGGTCACTACGTGATGCTGGTGGAGGTTCGTCCTTCTTGGTGGTATGCTGACATTACCCTGGATACCATGGCTCTTGATACATCACAAAGACTTGCTGTCTTGGTCACAGATGCGCCAGCAAGACGTGCACCAACAGCCTGTCCTCTTTTGAACTCTGGTATGTCCATAATGTTGTGTGCATTGCAGTATTTTGAGCAGAACTGTGCTCTTACCTGCTAACTGAACCTTCACACTCTGCTCTTACTGGTGCAATGTGCAATTAATGAAGACTGGCCACCAGGCTGGTCCAATTTAGCCATGAGACCTCCCACACTAAAATGACAGGTGTTTCAGTTTCATTGTCCAACCCCTGTATGTTAGCTGCATTAAATACTACATAGGTAATATTAAACAATATATGATAATATATAATACAGTGTTCAGGGCTGTGCAGGTGTTGAGTTGTCGGTGGTACCCACAGTAAAACATGCACTTTGACATCCTAATGATAACTGTTCTACAAATGTCCTAAATACTTCCCATATTTCCAGCTTTCCTAATCACTTTCCCGTCTCCGCTATTCCCAAAGAAGCTTCCATTAAGATACTGTATACCTGTTAGTCTTTATGACCCTTCCCATACACTCAGGATCAGCTCGGAGTTCCAGTAACAGAGTGAGATATAGGCTGGAATTCTGCTGATGTTTGTCAATTTCTGCAATAAATGGTTGAGATGTAAACATTGTAAACATGTAGTCCTACCAAAAGGGTTATTGTACAGAAACGTACTGACTCGGTGCACTGGTGGTGATGGGAATCAGGGCTTACAATGTGTACAACACAAATATGGTCAATTTATGTAGTGCCAAAAACCACCAGTTAATCCATATGGTGGTTCATTTAAAAAATAGAGACCATTTTGCCTTTCAGCACATGTATCTCTCCACCATGATGAGATACAAAGACCAAAATGTTCCAAAACCATGTTCCAGTTTATCGTAAATTAATGTCTTAGGGATCAGGCAGCGTTTCCACACCCATTTCAAGTATTAATGTCTGTAAGGAAGGTTTTAGAGCCATTAAACTTAAACTTCAAACGTCTGGATCTTATCACCACCACTATGACACAACCCTTCTGACTCTATGAGCTTCTCTGGAACAGCATTTCTCAACCCTGGTCCTGGAGGCACCCTGCCCTGCACATTTTAGAGGACTCCCTGCTATAACATGCCCTTTAACAACCCTGAAAGGGCTTGTTCATGAGCTGATAAGTTAAATCAGGTGTGTTGGGTGCCGGGAAAGTACTAAAATGCACAGGGCAGGGTCGCTCTAGGACAAGGGTGGAGAAACACTGTTCTAGAATTATCATTTCACACCAACTCATTCTGAATGGGTTTACATCCCATAGTGAAAGAGTAGTGGAACTGAATTAAAACTAGGTGCAGCATGTGCACCCAGAGTGCCCATGGGAATGATCTTTGCTGGTACACTAAAAATAAGTGTCATTCAAATCTGCAGAACTAGTAGTTTGTGGCTATGCCATGTAGAACACTGGCAGTGCGCAGTATGAAAAGGGCAGGTGCTTTAAACAAAAAATCAGCTGCCTGAGGGCAGGAATGTGGTAGAACCCATCATAGTTTTCCAGAACATGAAAATAAAATAAACTGAACTGAACTCTATGGCCTGCTGTCCCTGTCCATCACTTCCTAGAGGAGAACAGACTTCTTCTGAGACGACACTCTCTGACTGTGCTTCGGTACTCTGACTGACAGAGTGCACTATGAGACTGTAAACTATTGTGACTGTACATGATTTTCACTGATGTAGATGCCATTGCTTTATGTTTTCACAGTGCTGAGAGGTGGTGAGATGAAAACACAACTACCCTGCACCTATAACCTGCTCTTCACTACACTATAATCAGTTTAGAGGACCAGTGACAAATTTGAATTCATTTTAAATTAGAGATGTGTGTAAGCATTGTAAACGTTTCATATCGTATCATTTGCTCCAGAGTCTAGACAGTATACTGAAACGTATATAGAAAATAAATAAAATATATTTAGAAATATGCATGTATTCAGCTCACAGATGATTAGTCCTGCCCATTAACATCTATAATATAAGATAAAACTGTTTCAGCCCAGTCTGTTTTCTGAATAAAGTGCAATACAGAGCAGCCAATCAGAACATTTAGTTAATAAAGTTATTTACATATTAATTCCTCTTAAAGGCACAATAAAATGGCAAAGACTTCCTACGTGGACTTCAGGTGGTTGCCCTTATGGGCTGTATAAAGTATACATGTTGCAATGCACACCATTTTTAAAGCATTTTCTCAGATGTTTATGTGCCACAATATGTTTTTTGATGAGAATTGTGTACTTATTAAATGTTCACAGCTGTAATTTTGAAATGACCATACAGTGACTATATTAAAGGGGCAATGTGTAAAATGATTCAACCTGTCGAATTCATACTCCAAACCATAGGGGGCAATATATCACCAGAAAGTTGTTCACCATAAAACTTCCTTCCTTTGTTAGCAAAGAGTTCAGTGTTAACTGACAATGTAACTGCTAACTGTTACCAATGCTAACATCTGCTGTTAAACCTGATTCCTGGCGCGAGTGGACAAGAGCTGGACTCTTGGTGCTTGTCAAGAGCTTCAGCCATTGTTGTGTTTACTGATCCTTTCATGAGTGACTGTCTTTAGATTATCTAACTAGAAGCAGGACTTTCAATGTTATTGGCAAGAGATTAAAATATGCCATCATGTCAGTGCTTCTTCTCCATCCTGTCATGTTGGACTGATAGCAGACCTGACACTACAGTGGCTTACTATTGCTTTTGAGGCTCGGTCTAGCTGGTTAGCATGCTAACTTCAATACATGTCTATGCAACACAGCAAATAGACATTTTGGACACAGCACCAAAGCTCTTCTGTTCTTCACATTCTGTTTACAATTTTAGTTTTAAACTAAACTATTAAAGTTCAAACCACAGATTTCACATATTGATCCTTTAAAGTATATATTTAACAATAACTTTTTTTAAGATCCTCCCACAGTGATATATTTGATAATATGACCATGGCTGTAACTGTAAAACCGACAGTGCTTTTAACATGACTACACACATAAACACACGGAGCATAGGCACAGTAAGTGTATATATATATATATATATTGCGTACAGACTATGAAATCTGTGCTAAAACAATGTTGAATGGAGGAAGTATTAGTACACGCCCTCCAAGAGAAATCAGGTGTGTCAGCGTTAGTCCCCGCCCACTTTTACCTTACATGGCTATTGTAAGGAGAGTTGATTGACAGCAGGCAGCAGCTACTGAGCTGCCGAGACATGGCGGAGCTTACAGTTTGAGTAGGGAACGGCAGCAGAGTTAGGTTAGTTTTGGATGCAGTTAAGTCGGCACGTTGCAGGATACATGGCCAAGAAGAAACCGTAAACGTGCACGGACACGGTCTCCGCGGGATTGCAGGGGAAAATGGGAGAAGTTGCTGGACGTAAGTGAGCTGGGCAAATGTAGCTCTCGCTGTTTAGTGCAGTCAACAGCCTCAGGCAACAAATATGGCTTCGTGTGCCTTTTTGCTATTAGTGAGGAAAAGCTGCTGTGTTAAGCCATCGCATATCATGGCAGCGTCGCTCAAATCGTACAAGTGACCATAAGGAGAGGAGTTTTTCCAGCTTCTTTCTCGGGGGTCGTAGCGGAATCGAGTCGAGGTCAGCGTCTCCAGCGACGTAGTAGCAGGGGGAGCTAGCTAGTTAGCTACGGAACTACAGCGAACTGCAATGGAGCCCAAGCACAAAGAGTTGTTACACCAGTGCCACCAGAACTTGCTGGAGTCCATCACGGATGCAGACCAGCTGATCGAGCTGCTGAGCAAATCGGGGACCCTCAGCGAGCGGGAGAGGGTCGAGCTGGATCAGAACTGCCCGTCCAGCTCGGAGAAAGTGGACCAGCTTTTGAAGATGCTGATGAGCAAGGAGAGCGACCATTTCCTGGACCTGTGTGTGGCCCTGGAGAAAACCTACCCTCACCTGTACTCTGCCCTCTTCACCAACGGCGGAGGACCCGCTGACCACTCGGGTGAGTCTTTAGGGGGTTCAGGGTTCAGCGCCTAAACTGTGGAATAAATCAGACTGGGACGGAGGTCGCCCTCCCTCCTCCTCCTGCTCCTGCTCCTGCTCCTCTCCGCCATGCATGCATGAATGTGCCTCTCAGTGTGTGCAAACTCTCTGAATTGTCATTTATGTCATATGTAGGCAAACATGCAGAGGTGCTAACCGGCATTCTAGCCCAGAGACCTCTCACAAAAGTCCTCAGTCTGGGTAAAATGAAAGTCAGGTGAGATGTGTTAAAACTCAGCCCTGCTCGGTGTGTTACTCTCTCTCTCTGTTTGGGTGGTCTGCCTCTGCTGGCCAGTGCAGTGCGGATAACTTCTCCCTCAGCATGACTGTAGAGTAATAAAGCAATATTACAGCCCATAATAAGAGGATTTGCAGGATGTGTTTAGAGGCTGAGCGCTGATAAACCAGTAAAAGGCAGTAGGTTGCAGTGAGCCGGGGTTCTTCGCTCTTCTGGTTCACTCTCAGAGTCCCAGTGTCTAAATGCTGGTGGTGGCCCACATGTGCAAAGCGGCGCAAAAAGGCAAGTTTAGTTTTCAGCTGTTTTTGCTCCCTTTTCAGAAGGAGGAAAAGGTCAGAGCAAGGGCAGTGTGTGTGCGGAGAGGGATTACTTCTGTGGCTTCCCAATGCTACCCAAGCAAGCGTGCATTCCTCCGTATCGCCTTCAGTGACATCAAGCATGCCATTTACATGGCCATTTTTTTCACTAGCATGTGCTCCCTCTGCACATCCATGAAACGAGGCTGACTGTTTCCATGGAAACCCTTGCCATGGTGCCATGGCAAATCGATCCGATCATGCATGTGCTGCGTTCCTATAAAATGGCTCTGGAAAACCTCGTACTCCAGTTGGGAGAGGTGATCGTGTTCTGCTCTGCTGCTTTTTGTGTGCTTCTAGTCTGCTGTCGAGCGTATGCTTGAAATAGGAGTGAGCTAGGCCTGAGGACCCGCCTGCAGTTTACTGTTTAATCCCAATGTTTTATCGTTCTAATGCCTGTTCCGAGGATGCAGTAGATTTCCAGCTTTACCACTGGCTGCCTCAAAAACCGCTCACTGAAGTTTAACTGGGCGTACTGTGGTTCAATGCCAAAACATGGTGGTGGAGTCTATTTTGAAGGAGTATCATAAATAAAGGTTTGGGGTCGTTGGACTGTATGCATTGTGTGCATGGAGTGGTTTGGCATGCTTCTTCTGCTTGCTTAGAAGATGCCTTGCTATGGTGCACTGTCGGATGTGTTCAGACCAGTATGGTGACTGTGATTTAAGGGAGGCCTGTACTTGGGGCTGAAAGAGGAATCAATTATAAGCAAAATCACAATATAAAAGAGCAATATTCAAATTGCAGAGGCTGTAATTTGAGTTCTAGGCCGTTTCATTAAAACCATGTTATGTGTGAGGAACATTACTATATTGTCAGACCATATCAGACTATGTGACATCATAAGCACAGTTTAAATAGCATTTGCAATACTGATCAGAAAAATCGCAATTAGATGTTCTTCCCCATCGTTCAGCCCTGCCCATTATTTTAGGGTGTACTAGAATCGATTTACATATTTATGGTTTCCAAAATCACAATGTTTTTCTCCAACTGCATGTCTGTATGCACCCTCTTTCTACTCTGTTTGAGCTCCTGTGCATTTACGCCATGCCTTCTGATAAATCCATGGTGCTCCACTAGTCAGCTCGACCACTCTGTTCTGGTGTGCAAACACCAGACCTTCATCCCGCTACACGGCCCTCCCCTACGCCGCTGTTCTTACAATGGTATTGGTTCTACTGTATCAGTTTGAAGTCCGATCTAGTCCGATCCTGAAAGTCAGGTAGAACAAGATGGTACACGCGATCCACCTTTGCAAGCTAGACTGGAACAGGATATTTCAGAGTGGTAGGTTTTTACTTGTGTGGAGGAAATGAGGCTCGTGTTACCTGATGACATCACCTGGTAATATAGAGAAGGGCTGAACAGTATCTCTACTCTTATGAGCCGTTTCATACAGCTGATAAACGTGGTCTCTTTTGAAGAGAGTCTTTCCGCCTGGTGTGTACTGTGGGCTTTTTAACAGACCATTGACACGTACGAAAAGCTACAGAACACTCTGAAGGGCAGGGAAAAATCAATAAACCACAAGGGGTTCAGGTTTTGGGTTTTAGAGGGTTGTGGGTGCAGGAATGTCCAATTTTTTCTGGCTGGTTGTGGTGGTAGTGTGCCATTTGGTCAGAAAGTTCTAGTATTGTCCTCTATGCTTCATGAAGGTGTTCCTTCTGACTAGTATTGTTCATCTACAGGTATTTACAAGCTGCTGGATATTGGGTTAAAAAAAAACACTTGGGACATGTGGACTAAGTTAAAATAGCAGCTCTCGGGATTGGAAGATTGCACTCTTCTCAGTGTTGAGATAAAACTATTAATCTTTCAGCTCAGCCTTAGGTTTATTGTCACATCATGAAGATATATCCCACCAGAATTTTAGGCTGACCTTGTGTTGTTGATTGTGGTCGGTGTAAGTTCCTTCAAAAATTGGAGGGAAGCCCAATAGATTATGTGGTCCCACTTCTGTTCTTCATGAAATATGGAGAGGGGAAGAGAGGAGTGCTGTCAGCTCCCGCATACATCCAGGGTTTTGTGCATGCAGGCACAGTCCCTCCAGCCTGGCCAGGGATAATATTCAAATAACCTCCTAAATACACTTTCACAAAGTACTGTAACAGGGGAGCGTGTTTACGCACAGCCCTGTAGTCCAAGCTGAGCGTATCCTAAATCTCTACAGTGATGGTAAGTGCTCAGAAGAGCATGCTGCTATAGAAATGTTATAGCTCCATGGCTATTCATCTGCGGATTACCTTTTGTTCTGCCATATCTAAGCTCTTTCTCGGAGACGCGCATTATCCTGCCTCTCCAGCGGTGTGTATTAAAGCTCCTGCACTGAGCTTACACAGATTCAAGTTAAAGCAAATAAGTCCGTTTATGTGCGTTCTATTGTCTTTACTGCAGTTAGTCAGTTCATGCCATTATTGTGTTTAGGCATGTTATTAAAAGGGCTAAGACAAGTCCCATCCTTCTGCAGGCTCGGAACAGACAGATGAAAGCCTGGGACCTCGCTCACCCTGACTTTTTTTTTCTTTCCTGCTGACTTGTGTTCGCTTGCTCTCTCTCTCTCGCATGTGTGTGTGATGAGTTACACTGATAGCGACCTGCTCTGAAGTCATTCTCTCAAGCTGCCACTGCCGAGCTTCAGCTCTTTTCACTGCCAGGCCTCCGCACGGACACAGGCTGGGAGCTGTGGAGGAGGGGCAGGATCGGTTCAGAGGAGGACCATGTAGCAGCAGCTCCAACTGCTCCGCATGCAGGCTGCAGGGAGCTGCAGAGCACATGGGACGGTGCCTATATTGAGCACCATAGGCGATCGTAAATCACCTTAAATGGGAAGACAAAAGATCAATGTTGCAAATCAGTCTCCTAAAGTGTGGAGGAATGAGATTTATGTGCGCTGGATGATAATTGAACGGTCACGCTGCGATACAAGACCGAAATGAATTGCCTACTGTAACTCCTAACGTACCATTTCTGTTTGCTTGTTCTACTTTAGGTCTAAGCAGTGTTTTTGTATGTGTGTGTGTGTGTGCACGTACATGAGAGATGGTCTGTGGTGTACACTAGGCTGTGACAGTGATTTCCAGGAGCAGTGTGAAGAAAAGGGAAAAAGGTGATGGTAGCATTTCTGATTAGCCCCATCTCTGATCCCTCAACCCAGAACAATGACTTACTGCAGGGTTGAGCTGTAGTCACTTACCATACCTTCAGACTGCCTTGAGACGTTGCTGCTGTATACAGTACAACTCTGGCAGGGGGCCTAAAGGCATTTTATCACTTTTGTGCCATCTGGTTCTGCATTATTTGAACATCAAAAATGTGTAACATGCCTATTTCATACGTTATACTCTCATTGTAAAAAAATAGTTGCACCCAGAAGGATTGCAGTGCTAATCAGAAGAAAACTGAAGGTTGCCAATAGCAATATAAAGAATTATAAATTTAGACTGATATGGTCAATATTTATTGAGCTGCACATACAGAAGTAGCGTCTCTCAGGCATCGAGATGCCTTGGTACAGAGTTGTAGAAGTTTCTAATGGTGTCTTATAATAATTCATCCCATTCAACATTTGACAGTTCCTAGGGGTGGAGGTGGAGTGACAACAGGCCTTTTGGACATGTTGCTGGCAGACACTCTTTCACAGTAGTTACGTTGTTACAGCTCTTCCTCTGAGGTGCCATCCTCTGAGGTGCCATCCTCTGAGGTGCCATCTTCTGAGCTGCCATGTAGTGGTTGTATCGCTTACCATACCAGTATGCGAGTATGTATGGCAATAACATAATTAGAGGTTCGGTTCTGAAACAGGTTTAGATAACAACAACTAATGTCCGTGACGGTAACATTCAAGTGATTGGTGTTGGAGTGACCCAAAGCCAAAATCAAACCTGTTCAAACCTACTTTAAGTTAATGATAACGTAGCCACACACCATGCCGCACACCAAAGTACATGCTTTGTTCCAGCTAAGTAATGCTAAGAGACCCCTGTTTGGAGATGGTTTGTAATCTCAGTGTCTTCTAACATGCTCTGTGGTGTTTGTAGTCTTTGTTGTGCTACTGTCATGCTTAGATTTTCCTGGCTCTTATTTAGACCCGCTTTGCACCACTTGGCATGAGCCCCTTTAAAAGTATAGGGCCCCTCAAACCTCTAAATACATGTGATCTGTTTATTTGGAAATTGAACACCGGGTTTTTAAACATTGCGGTAGACCTTATTACTGTTCTAGCACTTAACCCTACATATGAACCAGACCTGTTGGAAGGGGTCCACTTCTAGTAGTTTATCCATTTTGCATATGAAGTGGTTGCTTTCTTTAAAATGGTCTGGTTCCATAGCAGGCCAAAGGGTGACTCCTCCATGCAGTCAAACAGAGGGCTGGGCAGAGACAACAGACCCTTTGTTTTAAGCAGAGCTGCCCCAAAGTGCACAGTCAGCAGCTTGCTCTGTTTACGGACCATAGGGGCTGTCAACTTGGATCCCAATAGATCAGACTTGTGGATAGAGTGAGTTATGGTGTGACAGTATGTCCCAAGGAGTGCTCTAAAACACTCACTCGGAACAGGCTTGCTATTCTCTCCTTTTCTTATTCTGTCTGAGATGGCTACATTCATGATTGATAAAGCTTTGCTTGCCATGTATAGTTCGAGTCAGGGAATCCATTTAAAGTGTGTATTCGGCTTTAGAGTTTTGCTTGACGGTAATGTTCAAGTGATTGGTGTTGGAGTGACCCAAAGCCAAAATCTAACCTGTTCAAACCTGCTCTGTTATGGTAATGATAACGTAGTCAGCAGGCCATCGTGCCACACACCAAAGTACATGCTTTGTTCCAGCTAAGTAATGCTAAGAGACCCCTGTTTGGAGATGGTTTGTAATCGCAGTGTCTTCTAACATGCTCTGTGATGTTTGTAGTCATTGTTGTGCTACTGTCATGCTTAGTTTTTCCTGGCTCTTATTTTGACCCTCTTTGCACCACTTGGCAGCTTTAGAGTTTTGCCAAATCTTTTAATTAATATATTTAAAAAAAACATACTCAAGATAGGTAAAAATGTATTGCACTAATTAAAGAGCACTTTCTCAAAAAGCATTTTTTGTGTCATAAATTTTCATCGTTGCGAAGCGAAATTCAGTCAACCCTGCTGCTGAATCTGAGCGGAAAGTATATCCCTCTACACCTCTGAATTCATCCGACTGTCTTCTGTCTTTTGTCACATGATCAATAAACCCTAGTGACCCCGTTCCATTGGAAGCCATGCATGCCCATGCCAGCACACTGCCTCCACCATGTTTTACAGAGGATATGGTGTGCTTTGGATCATGAGCCATTCCAAGCCTTCTCCATACTTTCTTCCTCCCATTATTCTGGTACCGGTGGATCTTAGTTTAATCTGTCCATAGAATGCTGTTCCAGAACTGGGCTGGCATCTTTAAATGTCTTATAGGCAAAGTCCAATCTGGCCTTTTTATTTTTGAGGCTTCACTTATGGTAGGCTCTCGCTCTGATGGGTTTCTTTATTTTTCCTCAGCCTCATGAGTCCATTGAGGGCTTGTTTGACCACATGTTGTGGCTTCACAGCAACATACCTGCAAATACCTCACCTGGAATCAAGACCTTTTACCTGGATAGTTGGTGATGGATTAATGAGGGAATAGCTCATGCAGCCCATGAAATGGCTTTTGAGATGATGATTGTTCAATTACCTTTGGTCCGCTGAAAAAGAGGCATTACACATTTAAAGCTGAGAGTCTAAACTTTAAGCCCATGTTGATTATAGAACTGTATTCTGAATGTGTTTTGGTAAACAGCTAAAATTCCAAAACGTGTCACTGTCCAAATATTTCTGGGCCTAACTGTATTAGCTGTTACTAGTATAACAACGTTTACCAGCTAGCTCACATGGCTAAAGGTCAGTTCCAGGGCAGAACGTCAACCATTGCCGCGTCGGTGTGCGGCTCAGCTCCTAGATGTTTGTAATATAAGAATGTCAAGGCTGAAGAAGCAGTATTTTATTGGTTAGCCAAACCTGTAGGAGATGCCTCCAGATACTGGTGGCTAACCGCTAGAAATGCATACATGCAGCGTGGTTGAATTAAAAACATGTGATCAAAGGATCACAAACTCGTACAGACTCTTAAACCGAGCAACACCATCATTTCAAAAAGTCCCACCCAAATGCGTGGCATAGCTGGGACCACAAAGCATGGCTCGGTTATTTTCAGTGCTAGGGAGAAATTGGTCACTGTGTACTTACAGTGCTATTACAGCAGATAGGATGTTCACAGAGGGCAGATAAGTGGTGCAATCAACCAAGAGCAGTCATGTTTATGTAAATATTGGGGGATATGTGCAGTTGATAAAACCAGCCAATTAACTTTAGGAAAGGTATTAAAGCAGTCCATTATTAATTTTTTTCTGGACGGCAACTGAGCAACGACACGCACGTTATGATGGGGTTAAAGTTCAGCCTAGATGCTACAGAGCCATGACGTTTTAAGCAGGCCAGTGTTTTATATCGTCTTAGAAGTTTATTGGTTAAATGTCCTCTTAAGATAGATTGCCTTGTTTTGTGTTTAAGGAAAATGGAAATCTAAGTGAATATATAAATTATAGGGTTAGCCAAAATAGCTCACTGTCAAAATATATTTAGTTGCTTTTGACAAGAGGAGCGAAGCTGAGAGTCTGGACTGCTTTTGTAGTCGAGCACTGACACTCATTTGGGGTACTATGAAATATTAATATAGATCCCAGTCTGATTCAAGGTCGCTTCAGATCTAAAAAAAGGGTTTTTAGGATCACTGCCTCCTAACATCTTTTTCAAGGACTGGATACTGTGTGGGTTTTTGTAATGCACACTCACTTTCCCATTCGGCTCTGCCTAATGCAGCAGATGCAGCACTGCCTTGCTGTGGTACGTCTACATTTAGCTGCTGGAGATCTTCTCCTTCCATACTAGGAACGTGATCTTTTTGCTGGAGCTGGATAACACGGCACTGTCAGAAAAGGGTGAGGTGTTTTGGTACACCAGATTACAAACAGTGTAAATATACCCTCATAGGTACAGGATGGTCCAATTTAGTCCAATCCCCTAGCCTTTTTCATAATTTATATATAAATATATATCATAAGTATCTGGGTTATCATTTTCAATTGTTTGTATGTAGTGGTTAAAGTACACGTGTAAAGTGGCGAAATGAACTGACTAACCCTGATGCTCCTAACTGTGTTTACTTGTTAGCTAAAAAGAGCTCTCTGTTTTTCAGGACAAAGAACATGTAAACAAATGGATTTGCATTGGCACTGTATTTTACCAGCTCAATTTAGCTCCCCAGTCTCCGTTGTCCAATAGGCCTGGTACTTGGTCCTCTATGGTGGTCCTCTGTTGAGGTTCCGAGTTAGCCGACACTTAAAGATGATGTAAAATTGCTGCAGACTACAGATTGGTTGGAGAGAATTGTCATTATCACTGTAAACACGTATGCTAACGCTAGCTAGCAGACTAGCACACCCTCTTGCTCACCTTCGAGCAACAAGGAATTGTCTCGTCATCCTGAACCTTTGGTAAAATGACGTGTGGAATCTCATTGAATGTATTTAGTGTTTTCATTTGTTTACATTTATTTGCCTCTACCCATCACATGCAGTTTACTTTGTAAATTGTCTAGAGTCAGTGCAGCGGGCGCCTGTCTAGAGTCAGTGCAGCCGAGTGTGCGGCAGTTATCTTCCCTAACTTAAAGGCGCTACTTACAGCATAAGTACTCTGAAAGCAGGTACATGTCTGTCCTGAGAGTGTAGTCTTAACAGAGCTTGTTGAAGCTTTGTGTCTGTGCTAAGGCTGAAGTAGTGTTAATAATCCTTTCTAGACTTTTCCTGCAAAGCTTTAAGCCCTCTAGCATCTCTTCCTGCTTCAGTTTATTTGCCAGGAGGCAGCACCATCAAAAAGGACTTCATTACCATTTTCAAGTGTTCCCAAGCTTCTTAATTACCGAGGAAGGCACAGGAAATGCCACAGTCTAAATACTGGTTGTGAGGTAATGGAAATAAACAGTGCAGCACTAACCTCCATCAGCGCTGCAGTCCGGACCCTAAGCCTGACTCAGAACTGATAGCTGGCTACATCCAAACCTCTAATAAAGACTGTTTTAACAGGCCCACTAATCTACATGAGTGACCGGCCTGACACATGTAGCTTTCAGCAGGTCAAGAGCAGTTGTTAAGTGTGGAAGGGACATGTGATACACTGCTGGGAGTGCCAAACAATAGGCAGTCTTAGAGACATACGTTTTAGGATGCTGCGCCTTTTGTAGTGCAGAGAACCGAGTGAGCCACAGTGACCTGGTGCGTTTTGCTTATTTTGGGCACGTTAAACTTGTTTGGGAAACTGTGAGAACACTCGCTGCAGGGAGTTTCATGTTTCCATGCCTTTGTAACATCGCTGCTGCCCTATAGGCTCAGCCTAGCTTAGAACTTTCTCTGCCGTAAACACAGCGTTTGTTATGACTGTCCTTTATTTGTGCTGACTGGTAAAATGTAAACGTGGATCGTAATAGATGGTGCTATATAGCTACCTAGGGCATATTTGAATGCAGCCAGTTAGCATTTTTGAAGGTCTGTATCTGCTGTAAAGGAGCGGTTGCTCTGCTTAAGGTGACAGAGGGAAGTTAGCCCAGCATGTTGGCGTTAGATGAGTGAGAGTGTAATCTGTGTAAATTGTATTCCTTGTTGGTTTATAAATGTCTATTTTTATTTCCTTTATTGTGTTTATTGAACAGTATTCATGTCTGTAATCCGGATTCACAGGTGTAGGAACTGATAGGTGATATTTATTTTTTTATGTAATGCTGATACCAGTGTCTATCCAGAAACATCTCAAATTGGGATTATTTGGCCAAAAATGGTGAATAAGTGAAAAGGCTGAATAATTGATGCCAAACAGTGACGGTTTAATAACGCTGTTATCTATTTCTAGTTCCTGAATGTAGAAGTAACGCAGTTGCAGGGCTGGTGCCAACGCTGTAGAGTTATACCCATTAATGTCTTACCTCTCCATTGCCAGTCACACCGGAGCACGCTGAAGCTTCCCAGCATTTATTCAGTTTCAAGCATTCGAGCCTCAGGAACTCTAGACAGACTAAAAGACAGAACCGAGCTGCTACAGCTTTGCACCATCCTCCTTAAAGAAACATGAGCCCCAGTTTTACAGCACGATAAAAACGTAGCAGCATGGAGTGAGGTGCTCTCTGAATGCAGCAGACATGTTGACTAAGATTTATTTTTGCTAATATATTTAAGCCATAGTGTACTTTGATGTCTGCTTAGATAAAATGTCTGGGTTTAATAAGTATGTTGAAACTCTTCAAACAAAAAAAACATGTGGCCTATTTAATTTATTCTATGTTCAGTATTTTCAGTACTATCTTCAGATCAGTGTTTCAGTTTGTTTGCTTTCGGCTTCAGACAAAAAAAAAATCGGTAATTTGACAAGTATAATAAGTATAACATTACTGACAGTATAAAAATGAATAAAATGGTGATATTTTAACACAAAACCCAGCAATAATCATAAACACAAAATCAAAGTCCATTTTAAAACATTTGCTTCCTGTTTTGGTTGTGTGTGTGTGTGTGTGTGTGTGTGTGTGTGTGTGTGTGTGTGTGTGTGTGTGTGTGTGTGTGTGTGTGTGTGTGTGTGTGTGTAAGCAAGCTATATGGCAAAACTAATATTGAGATACTTCAAGAAATGATCAGGTTATAAGAAGGTAATGGTTAACACAGTTTTAATATACTTCACTCATCGTCAAAAAAAAGTGTGTGATTGCAGTACCCTTTGGGAAGGAAGATGGAGGTTACAGGAATAACAAATGATAAATTTAGACTGATATGGGAAATATTTATTGAGCTACACATACAGAAGTGGTGTCTCTCAGTATGGCGTCGGGCCGTAATGATTGCTAACGCCACATGCCAGACGTCTCTGCACAGAGATGTCTCAGAGTTGTCGAGGTTCCTGATTGTGTCCTGCGTTAATCCTTCTCATGCATCTTGAATATTCTCACATAGTTCCTGCAGATTTTCCTGTAGGGGTGGAGGTGGACTGTCCCCAGACCTTCTGGACGTGTGATGCTTGACAACAAACCGTTCATCTTTGCGGTAACCACGGTGCCTCCACACCCAGATTCACTGGACCCATCCTCACCAAGACGAAAGCGGGACTGACCCGCTGCCATTCTGAGTCACTTCATGACAGTCTGGCACGACACTGTTGAAGTCTTTGGCGATGTTGATGTGGTGTTAAGGGCAGCCATTGTGACAGTATGTGTGCATGTAGTCTTGCGTTGTGCAGCCGTCTGCCAATGGTGCTGGCGCCAACCGGATGACTCATAGAGGGTGTCACTGCTTACTGAGTCTCCGCGATCGTGTCTCTTGGGTAAGTGTGGTACAGCGAAAAGGCCCGTCCTGGCTGAGGCATGAAACTTCGCATGTCTCACAATATCAAACCTACTCACCAAGTTTCACTCCTGTCGGTTGATTCCTTCTGGGTGCAACTATTCTTTTGACTGAGCGTCTGTTTAACTCAAACTGGACTAATCTTGCTCTGTTTATAATGAAACAGGCAGTTGGTCACTGACCATGTTCACAGAGTACACAGGCACTGAGGATATGCATGATCTGTTCAGAAGAGCATATTGTGATGTGACATAATGATCATATTTCCTACTATACACATTATTAAAGTTCCACATTATCTTCTCCAGTCCACATATACTGAAAGTAAACTCCAAAAACGTTTCAGCTTCCAACCCCTTTCATGTTGAACTTGTACTTGAGCCCAACTACTTTCTGAATGAAGGCCAGTACAAGGCAGCCAATCGGAACAGGCTGATTTACATATACCAGTCATGCAAGGGAACAGCCTGTTTAATTCTTTGGGACAGAAGAAGATTATAAAGTGGTCACATATATGAAACCTTCAGGCAAATATCCATCTACCATTATTATAGGATTCTGATATCAATGTGCATGATTAGCCTTTATGTTATGCCTACAGTTTGATACATTGAATTTGTGTAGTCTAGAGAAAGCATGCGCTATTGCTGCATTAAATTGGTTCCTTTAGTTGCTATCTAGAACGCCAGGATTATTAATTAGACATTTCCCTGATGTGCAAACTTGAATAGGCTGTAAGTGCTAGTATTGGGAAAGGGGCTTCATGTATGCTTATTAGATCTGTTGGTTTGCTTAAATGGTTTTGTGGTTGTCTTGGTGAGCTAGAAAGTAGACCTTGCCCACAACTGGTGTAACTGTGGTTAGAGGTTAAGGAAGGAGAAGTATGTTAAGTGTGTATGTTTTTCTCTCACTCTTTCCTCCTTCGTCCTGGTTTCCACCTCGGTTCAGTCTTTTCATCTTCCTCCTCGGTGTCACCTGCTTTCTATGATCCGTGGATTACCTGATGTAATTTCAACCATTATTGTAATGGGAGACTATTAGATTACATCGCTGCCCTGCCTGGTTTTCAAAAGTGGGAATGCCCCTTAAATTTGCGTGACGTCATCTGATAATGTGAGAACTCTGTGCCGCCGGCTCCCCTCATTTCCCCCTCTCATCACAACTACAGTAAACACTGCGCCGTCACATGACCAAGGCAGGGTCGCTATTGGCCGCTTCTTCTGAACCTTGCCCTCGGTGCCACAGCCTTGCCATACGGCCTCATGGGAAACTGCAGGCTGACTGAACAAAGGCTTCCTGGGCCGTGTGGTGCCTCTGCTCCTGAGGCACATTGCGCTCTGTCTTTCAGCTGTCTGTAGGAGAAAAGGGGTGACTCTGAGCTGGGCTCACTCCAGATTTAATCAAACAGCAGTGGCTCCTACAGCAAAGCCGGAACACTGCCAGAGTCAGTTTGATTTAGAGGCCTGAGATGTGGGTAAACAGAATCGTTTGTCAGGCTCTCTGTATAGCCCTCTCTGCAGGCCCGGCATGACGAACAGGACCGGGTGACAATAACTGAAGCAGACAGTAGTTAAGACAGAATAGCAGCTGGGCTTTATCAAATCTGTTATTTTTGGAATGCAAATTATCATCAAGAGCCCCAAGTTCAGTCCTCTCCCTTTGAAGCCATATGTTGGAATTAGATTGTCTTGGTTTGATAAGATCCACAGACAAATTAAAATCTTTTGAAAAAAGTTTGTTTTGCAGCCCTGAGGACAGGCCGGCATATATTTCTGGATATACCGTGGGTGAAATTACTTGGTGATCCATTATTAGACTGTTATTTTTATTTTTTATTTTTTATTCTTTAAACCATTTTTTTAAGCATGATAAAAATTTCACAAAGGACAACATGTGTCTCCTCCTATTTATGATTTTGGGGGCCGGGGAGCAAGGGGAGGGGGGTGTTGCCTGAAACAACTGTTTGACAAAGAGTGTGTACAGCACGGGGTGGGGAAAAAACGTAGTGGCCCAAGGCAAGGCCTGGCTTTGCTGACCTACTTAACACGGAGATGGGCTTTTGTTATTGTTGTTCGATCATATATCTCACATACGAGTTTCCTTGTTGTACTTAATCTCAAAAAAGCAAATATGCAGCCACGCCCTTAGAAATGTGCTTGTACTGCTAAAGTGATTGTCATATGTGAAGTAGGCCGGCTTTAAGCTTAAACACCTAGATTGACACATGACGGCTAAATTCAGCTGAGAGAGATGAAGAGCTTTCATCTGATCCAGGCTTTATAGATGGACTTTGAGTATTTGGGTGATGGTAATTGACATTGATTTCAGTGGACTTGTTGGAAATGCTAGTACCTGTAACGTGTTCTTCAGTAAAATGTCTTTTTGCTTATTGCAGTGGCCATTTGGAGTACAGCTATGCAATTAAAATTTGACCGAGTGTAAAATCCATCAGAAGTTAGTTTCATCCTCATATGCTCCACCAACGTACAAACAGACGTTTGATATCTAACTAACAGTAAGTAATTCATTAGTTAAAATGAAGAAATACATTACCAATGGTCAACTAATGTTGTAAAGATGTAGTCGTTACTGCATGTTAAGTAATGTATTACTTCATTTTAGTACGTCAACACTTCATGAGCCCACAGTTTCCATATTTATGCATCCTCTTAACCCTTATGCTAATATTCCACAAATAACCACAGATATTGCAGCAGAAAACACGAGGAAACTGGTTTAGCTGAACGGATGAATAAGGGATGTTTAGGGGCCCCTCATCTCCTGCTGTGGTCAGTTGCACTCTGGGGTAACATCAGTCCAATTTACTATCGAGGACGCAAACACAAGACACACAGAAGAAACGGTGGGTCTCCTGCGGTTAGCCTCTAGCCAAGCACAGGCAACGGACCTCTTGCTGCGTTTCTGTTTACGCTCACACACACCACCTCCTCCTCCTATTTATCAGACAATGCCATGGTCTCTGGACCTGATCCTTACAACAAGCAGCTTCTCATCTTCTCATCAGCAACCATGACCTGTAATATTTAGCATGTTCCAGTGGTGTCTGGTGCTGGTAGATGTAGACGTGAGTGTATGATGCGCATCTATCAGAGAAAAGAAAAGTTTAGCCCTTTTTCGCTGGGACTGCCAACCCACCGTGTCCAAAGTTACAGAAGAACTTTTAGCTTCACTGAAATGTAGATCTTGTTAAAACTGAATGATAAACCATACATTAAGCGTATTGAATACTTCAGTTTGGTTTATTGAAAATAATTTATAATGCGATATGTGATATTTACAGAAGCCAGTCACTTTTTTTTACGTTTGAGAGACACAGTCAGGCTCAAAAACATACAGATATGATTTGAGACTGATCCATATTTTTGAAGGCGATGTTAATCACTGCACAGCGATCGGGCGATAACGCTCTCTTTGGTGAAATGTTGGGTGCCCACGGTTCCCATAAACACTGTTCAACATCCGAGTTGGGAGCCCTGAATAAAGAGTGCTACTTGAACCACCACCGCGGTCTATGGACTGAGCTGCTTACGGTGACAGAATGTTTCACTGAGGCTTCATTGAAAACAATAGAATATCCGGTTTACTGTCATCTGTCTGCCACAAATATGAACACAGCATCATTCATCTTTGCTAGTTTTGCTGTCTTCTGATTCTCTCTGTACTGCGTTGAGTAATCACGTTAGTGTTGTTAAGTCTTCACGTTTAACACAAGGCTCCTTCAAATAAAGTAGCTTTAACTGTAAGATTAGATAAACTGCTGGACAAGTTTTCTGCCAGTCAGAAACACAGGAGGTCTGTATTTTCATCTAGCATTTGAAAGTGAGATGTGGCTTGAGTTTCATGTCACTGATCAGCTCTCAGGAACAGTGAAGTTGGAGAAATATTGGCTGATGGTATATCCGATACCACGACATAGCCGAGTAATCCTTCCGTCTCTACATGTGATATAAAGGTACCGTGAAAGCTGAAGACCTTGGAAAATTGCAGTGAGCTGAAATCGTTGTAATTATTTGGTTTCATAGATGATTATGAATTTTAGCGTGATAAGCATGTAGCACATCCAGAAGGCCTGGTGTCACTCCACCTCCACCCTGCTGCAAAATCTGCAGGAACTGTGTGAGCATATTCAAGCTGCATGGGATGGATTATCACAGGACACCACATGTTGTGTTAGCAAACAAGCCATACCGAGAGACGCTACTGTGTGTGCTCAATGTCTTGCTCAATAAATATTACCCGTATCGGTCTATCCTTATTTATTGTTCCTGATAACCTTTATCCTCCTTCCCAATAGCACTGCAATCCGACCCGTCCCTCTGGGTGCATCTGTTTTGTAGACGATGAGTGTACATTAGTTATTATTATTAAAGTTATTTAAAGTTTATTAAAAGTGTTACACTCGACACAGGCTAAACAACCTCACCACATCTTTAGTAAAAATTATTTGGTTGAACTTTTAATTTGATTTAATTTTAATTTGATACTGTAAATGTTGACTGGTGACTTGGCAATGGCAGCTACTCTGTACCGAAGGACATTAGAGCATCTAGATAACAACGCATCACCTCACGAAACAATCGCAGCTGCCATTGTGTTAAAGCTCGAGACCTAGCGCAGGGCTGACAACACAGAGTTATAGATAGTCTGATCCGAGCTGCTAGATTTGCTCGTCTGGTGTGTATTTCTCGCTCTTCATCTGACGACGGTGTGAAATCAAAGCGGAGTGCTGACTACTGAGAGACCGTGTGTGTGAAAGCAGATGAGAGGAGCTTGGCTCTGCTGCTCTGCTTGAGGCAGGGCTGCAGCCTCTCTGTGTGAAGGCCTGGGGAGAACTCTGATAATGAGACATGGCCTTGTCACCACTATACACTCATTGTTAGCAACAGGAGGAGGAGGAGAAAGGGCCTTGGAGTGCAAGGGCTACAGTAATCAGGAGGTTCTAATGACTTCTTCTCCCCTTTTCACTCAGAGCAGTCATGTTCAGAACCTTTCTGGAGAATGGATGCATAATGGTGCCTGCTTGTTCTGAGGTTTATGTAGAGCGCTGGGAGGGGATTGGGGGATGGGGTGGGGGGATATATTGGGCCTTCTACTCTAGTATTGTATTTTTATAAGGCTTTTAGAGTCACTTGCCTAGATGTAAGAATTTGTCACTGCATTTACACCACCAGCACTGTGCACCAAAAAATGGAAAAGGTGCATCTCTGTGATTTCTAGGTCGGTATATTGCGCAGAGGTTCCATATCAAATGAAAGTACCTTATTGGCCTACATTATTCATATGTATCAGCCTGTCCTTATATGTTTTAAATGACTTTATCTGTTTTTGTACTAACTAGAGAAGAAACCCCTGTTATAGGCTGATACTGATATAATCCAGTATATTCTCTATGAACACTGCTAAGCTTTAATATCAGTGGTTTGTAATCAAATAAATTCACTTGGGTTGGGTCATGCTCAAACCACTCACTCAACAACCCTACGCAAAAACATGGGAGAAATAGAAATAGCATATTGTGACGTTTCAATAAATGTTCAGTACACAATACATGACGCAGAACACCGAAGAAAGGATTCAGCCACAGTTTAAAATGACTAAAAACACAGTGAATTTGTGTTCAGTGTTTGGTATACTGTGGTGAACTGAATCCACACAGGACTCGCTTTACTCTTTATGATGAATCGTGCAGCTGGTCAGTGTTCTGCAAGTACTGGCGACATTATTTTCAGAAAAGCATCTTGTGTTGTGTTGTGATATAATTTATCATCATAAGAATATATCCATTATAAGCACATTGTCAGAGGTTACTTGTATTCAGCATGTCACCCACTGCACTAAATTGATTATTAATCCATTTAATCAGGGCTAATAAAGTTCTCTTTATCAAACATGCCTTTTGTAAGTTTTACTGTGATCCACTGTAATGTAACTTATCACAATATTGATAATATTAACAACTCCCATCTCGGTCCACCCCTGTCTGCTGGTGCAGTGCCCTGCCTTTTCACACACTGACTTTTACAGAGATGAAATGCATTTCTTCTCTGAGGAGGGTTTTATTGGTTAACACTTGTTCTTTGTTGTCTTCTTAAACATATTTTGTATTTGTTGTCTCCCACACAGGGTCCACCTACAGTGTCCTGTCCACGATGCCATCGGATTCAGAGAGCAGCAGTTCCCTCAGCAGTGTTGGTATGTTGTTCCCCATATGCGACTGACACATTGATGTTGCGTGCGTGTGTGTTTGTGTTTCTGTTTCCGTGTCTGTTTCTGTTTATTTATCTTCACCTCCTCCAAATCAGCAGCTCATTCTTGGCCAAACGAATGGTGGTGAGGTCCAGGCTGTAGTGTGTTGTGAGGCAGAACACAGTTTACTGGTTCAGCGCCAGCAGGAGGAAATGTGCGCACTCATTGCTGTTCTGTAGTTACCTCCTCTTCAAATGACTCAGCACAAACCTATGAAGGAGCCTGAAAGTTACAATGGCACCTACACCTACAATGGCCTGTGCCTGCAAAGGTCTTGGGTAAAAGACAGAGAGAAGCAGTGACAAGCCAGCGAGGGAGGAGAGCAAGGGTAAAGCCTGCTGTATGACTGTTGCAGACTTCTTGCTCAGACGGAGTGAAGTTCATAGTGTAGGGAGAGTAACCTGTGATTATTATCAACAATATTAAGGATCATATGACTGTAATTATACTACCGTTATTAATCTGTGATTAGTCATTCATAAGATCAGTGATTTCCCTGAGCTGACTTTTATAGCCGTGGTGAAATATCTGACAGCCAGAAATCAAATTCAACGAACGCTGAGTAAGAACCCGGCTTTGTTTAAGCAGAGATGCTGATGACTATAGTGTGGTCATGAATATATGACTGGAAATGAAGAAAGTTCGTTAAATGACATAAATACATATTAGATATTATTATACTGACAGCTGGAGTTCTAAAGTTCTGCGGTTGTGTATTACTAGTTAACTAGGGCTAGCTATAAGGTGTTGAGCATCAGTAGCTGTGAAAGTCATCGCTGTCTTCTCTATAAGGTTTCCTACACAGCTGTGTAATTTCTTTACACCGGTGTCCATCACACTTTCTTTTTGAGAACATGGACGGATTAGTTGTCTGCTACATGCTTTGTCTAAGTTTGTCCGTACACCAAAACCAGCAGTCGCCTTCTGCACCTTCATCCATTCTATTTACAACTGATGCTCAACCTGAATGAAAAGCTTTTCAAAAATGTATTTCATTTCTAATATATTTTTAAACATAAGCATTGAACATAAGCATTGAGTTGCTGGTTTGTCCGTTAACAGTTACATACAGTACATTTATATGAGCTACGATTGGAAAGTTGGCCTTGAATGTTGATAGCAGAATCATACTACCAGCAGATGTGTGCATAAAAAGATTCCAGTGCTGGACACAGGTTGTGGTTTGATTGATTGATATTTTAAAGCAACGTTTGATGGATTGTATTAAGTCGTTTGATAAAATCGAAGGTTTGGCTCGTTTTTAATCCATTACTGTAGGATGTTATATTTCTATGTAATGCTGGTGGACCCAATTTCAGTTTTATGAATATTAAAGTGTCAGCCTCAGCAGATATGTACGTGAACAATGAAACGCTGGGTCAGTGTTCTCCACAGGGGAGCACAATGATATATAGAAATCATACGAGTATTAGATTAGTGCTTATAAATACAGACTTTGACGGATGAGGGGTATTAGATTTAGATTAGTATGAGAGCATTCGTAAAGGCCCCTAGAAAGAGGGTGAAATACTCTTTTATCAAACCTTGTGCTGAGCTTTTATCTCTTATGGAGATTATCGTCATTGTTGCTGCATGAATCTGAAATAATTCTCTGAATATTTGCAGCAGATTGTCATGGCAGAGAGCCGAAGATTAAAGAGGAATCTCAGTCATGGCTGATCTTTTTAAGGTCATTGTTTACATGAAGAGTTTAGAATGTCTGCTGTTTGGCCTATTTTTACGTTTTAATGAGCTGCAGTTTTAAATTTGGACCGGTTGCGGACCTAGGCATCGCTTAGTAGTTGAGTCATTTTAAGTCCACAGTTGTTGGTTATGAAGCCGGACAGTACTCTAAGCCAGTCTTTGTAAATAAGGTCTTTGAGATTTGATCTTTTCCACTGGTGCATTAGGAAATGGCATTTAACCATTTTGAATATTTGAATATTCCCATTTTCAGTATTTCCAACATGAATTCCCTACTTTTAACATTGGTTGTCTCTTCTAGGCAGGATTGGAAGTGAACTGCATCTGATTGTCTTACTGAATTGTTATATTTAGGTAGACATGCTACCAGTGGTCCTTCAAAATAATTCTGAAATGTTTCCATAAACCCTTTTTAGGATTTTATCAGTAAAATACATGAAGTACATTTAATCTATTTTACTGCATTTGTCACCCTTTGCTTATAAGGTTTATAAGTCTGTAATGCAGTACTAGTTGGATGTAGTTCCAATTTTCACATTTCAAAAATGTTTATGATTTGCTGTTGGTATCAGTATGGGCAGATATGCACTCGGAGAGAAAGGTCAGACACTGGCATCTTAAATCAGTGCATCCGCAGCTTTTGTAATTACATTCTCTGTTGTCTTTATTACTAGCTCAAACTAAACCTTATTCAGAATCTCTAAGAACATTACATGACTTTTCATATTTGTTTCCATCTGCACATTCCTGATTTGTATATCCAAGTGAGTAAGAGAATATTGGAGATGAGTTTTTATATAGGGATATTGGGATAACCACACACAGGTCTAGTGTGTACCGCAGTGTTAATGCTTTGTGAAGGTGCCTCTGCCCCGGTGACTTGCTCACTGTTGCAGGTACCAAAGCCTCATCACCTCCACCTGCACTCAATGACAACCGGCCAGCCAGCGAGAACCTGGACACCATCCTGTTCCAGCTGAGACAGGTGACCAGAGAACGGGACGAGCTCCGAAAACGCCTTGCTCTCGCGTCTCCAGGAACCACCTTTGATGATGACAGGTACCGTGTATACCTCTCCTAACATTGATCCTGTGGGGAAACCCTCTAGACCGTGAAGGACATTAACACTTGAAAGATGGTTCATCGTCTAAAACATGTTTAATGGTTTAATGCATCTTACAATAGGCAATCAAACAGTACTGCTCGCTTTGGGGGCCTCCCGTGATTAGGTATTGGCCTAGCCCACAGCTTAAAGGAACAATTTTGTTTTAATGTAAACTCTCCAAAATCAACAACAAAATCTGATCATATCTACTGAAGTTAGTGTGCTGGCCCATCCTTTCTCATAAAATAAGTCAGATCAGTCCAACATGATAGAATAAAGAAGCTGCACTTGTCCGACAGCGTGTTGTAACTTTTTGTCCATCAGTCGTGTTGAGGCCCTGCTCCTGGTTAGATCATTTAAGGACACTTAGCCAGTGAAAGAAAGAGCAATGTCACTGCTGCTCACTCTCATCAAGAATCCAAGTTTGGCAAGAAACAAAAGAAGTGGTATAAATAGAAGCAGACCCAGACTTAACACTGGTGCTGCTTTCCACCGCTGGCGATAGATCTTGGAGAGTAACGGGATGATGTTTGATGCTTAACTTGATGAAACGTTCCTTCTCCTTTAGTGCAGACGGTATACAGTATAGTGCAAGTAAATATTCAGATCTTTATTCAAGGTCTATCCGTCTTAAGTAAAAGAGTTCCTAGGATAGCAGAAAACTAAACACAACATTAACGTTAATAGGACATTTCTGTACTATGTTACAGTTGCTTTACGCCGACTTTGAATTCGGGTAATTTAGTCCAGCTGTAAGATTACAGACTCGTCTGTACACTGGGAAGATCAATAGCACATATTAGGCAAAAGTGGTACAGCATGGCCAGTAAAGTAGAGGTCCCAGCCATGTGTTCCTTGATAGCATGCTGCTTCCGAAATGTGCTTCGTCAGTGTTGCTGCAGTTACCTGTATAAAAGGCTTATATCGATTCACATAAGAGCCTGTTACTCATATTATGACTTTGTAGGGGATACATTATAATAACATGCTGCATGTTGTGGTGGGAGATATTGGCAGACAGATTTGCTAAATTTGGATGATTTTGGTTGTGCCTCTCTTGCTGATACTCTCCTGACTGTAGCTCCCTTGGAACAGTAAGGTCGGCGGCATTTGTCCATGCATTTTACTTTTCAGACTTTACCTTTAGATTTAAGGCAGTTAGCAGACGCTCTTATCCAGAGCGACTTACAACCGTGCTTAGTGTTCTGTTGGATAATATTTCCAGCTAGTACAGGAAGGGCCTAAACTTGCCATTGGCTCAGACACCGGCCAAACAGGGGCCAGCCTTTTAGTCACACACTGAAGCAGTGTATTGGGACTTGCAGAGACCATCCCAGCTTCTTTTATCTGTGTTAACATTGAACTGCCCTTGCAGACGGTGATGGACTGTGTTGATGCATTGCTATTCTCCCCTAAAGGCCAAATTCTAAAGCTGGTCACGATTATGAGAGGCTCAAGACGCAATGCATGAAGGCCATGGCGGACCTGCAGTCTCTGCAGAACCAGCACACCAAGACCCTGAAGAGATGTGAGGAGGCTGTGAAGGAAGCTGACTTCTACCAGTGAGTGTTGTGCTGCTTGCCGCAGGCCACGCGCTAGCTGGGAATCTGTGGGCATTTCCTGCTGAGCAGAAGGGAGGGGAGGGCAGGTTGCGTTGCTCTGACACAGCGAGATGCGGGTGCTAAGAGCCATCTGCTGCTGTGTTGGTAGAAGAGCTTTTAATTAAAAACTGAGTGCTCGACATTTGTTATTAAAGCTCTGTTAAATGTCGGAAGACACAAGATGAACGCAATGCTATTAATTTGCCTAACGTATTTTGGGTATTCTCTGGTGTCTCCCTCCTGATCCCCCTTCCCCCAACATAACGGACTAGATCTAATAAAAATATTGTGTGGCATGTCAAAACCCAATGATTTACATTGCTGAGGACAGACTTTATCATTTATACAACTGTAGGACTGTATATACGGTAATCTCAGTCATAAGCATACTGTAGTGTGCTGAGCGTAATCCCGATATGCTCTGCTACAGACGGCCATGTACACACAGATGTGCCTGCTACAGTAATTCTGGTTATTATCTAGTCATGTAAGGACACATGTCCTCCTGTCGACATGACTGCTCTGCTGGAATATGCACACTGATGGAGGGGGTTGGGGCAGGCGAAGATTATTTATTTTCTCTCATTTTCTGTTGAACCTTTACGTGCAAGGCCGATGGGGTTTAGGTTTGCAAATGAGGCATACATGCATGTCAGGGACTCGAGAGGATAAACACAGCAAAGTAAAGTTTGAATTTCTCACCACAGGTGGTGTTGAGAGGGATTAATTTAGTGTCTCCAGGAAAAGAAATGCAGCAGATGACGGGTTAATTGGCATGCGTTACCTTCGTAAGCCAAAACACGCACTAGGTCAACTCAATTATCTCCTGAGAAACTCATTCTAAAAAGGAGCCCTAGTGACATACCCAGCTAAATACAATTGTTTCTGTCTCAGCATGCTGCACAGTCGTCTCCTGAGTGACCAGTCTCAGATGAAGGAGGAGATGGAGGTGATGAGGAGAGATAATGCTCAGCTTGTGAGAGAGCACAACCATCTGAAACAGAGCTGTGAAGAGCTCAAGAGACTCCACTCAGAGGACCAGAAGGAGGTGGCTGACATGAGAGTGCAGCAACAACAGGTACAGCGATGACAAACTACACCTGTCCAGGGTTGCACTGTATACGCTGGGGGAATGCTGGCACAGTTTAATCAGGAGAAACGCTCATCTGTTTAGTTTTAGGAGTTGTTGCTTTTATTTTAGTTATGGATACTCGTTTCACGTTGTATTGCATTTATACGTGCCGCCTCATGTCAAAGCTTGGAGAGAAGACGCTGCCTTGTACTGTTAAAGATATTTCAGGGAAGGACGCAAGGCGGAAATGGACCTGTGGCATCTTTGGTCATATGTCATACAAAGACACTAATTAATCCCAGAGATTTAATGAGGTGGCCAACACGACCAGCATTCCCCTCACTCACTCACTCTGTCTCTCTCTCACTCACTCACTCACTCTGTCTCTCTCTCACTCTCTCACTCACTCACTCTCACACTCACTCTGTCACTCTCACTCACTCACTCTCTCACTCTCACTCACTCACTCTCACACTCACTCTCACACTCACTCACTCTCACACTCACTCAATCCCAGAGATTTAATGAGGTGGCCAACACGTCCAGCATTCCCCTCACTCACTCACTCTGTCTCTCTCTCACTCACTCACTCACTCACTCACTCTGTCTCTCTCTCACTCACTCTGTCTCACTCACTCACTCTCTCACTCACTCACTCTCACACTCACTCTGTCACTCTCACTCACTCACTCACTCTCTCACTCTCACTCACTCACTCACTCACTCTCACTCTCTCACTCACTCTCACACTCACTCACTCTCACACTCACTCACTCTCACACTCACTCTCACACTCACTTACTTTCTCACTCACTCACTCTCTCACTCACTCTCTCTCACTTACTTTCTCTCTCTCACTTTCTCTCTCTCTCTCTCTCACTTACTTTCTCTCTCTCTCTCTCTCTCTCTCTCTCTCTCTCTCTCTCTCTCTCTCTCTCTCTCTCTCTCACTCACTAACTTTCTCTCACTCTCTCACTCACTCACTCACTCACACACACCCACAAGACTTCTTCAAACTCAAAGCAGAGCAGACAGTCTTACCATCTCAGAATGCAGAACCTTCCCACAGTCATGGCGGCAGCAGACAGAGTACATTTTTAATGTGGCAGAATCTTATCTTAGATTCTGAAGGCAGTGGAAGACAGAGTATGGCAGCTGCGGTATGAGGGGAAAACGCCCAGCGAAGTCTTTTAAATGTGAAACACTTTTAGCTCAGTATATTTCAGGTAACTTTGCAGAGCTGAGATGTACTTTTTGTGGTGATGTCAAGCGGACACTGTTTCTGCCAGCTAAAGCTTTGTTGGCTCCTCTTCGTGGACGACTGAAAGGATGCCTGTTTAAAAGGGCTACCGTTATACTTTTTTGAAATCTTTTGATTTGATGTTTATTGCTTTTCCAAAATTCAAATTTCCAATTCAGTTAAATCAGGATGCCTCAGCACCGATACCAAGCTTCCTTACCCAAACTCATAATTCAACACTCCCATCTTTCTGATATGTATGCTGAGTGTATGCTGCTGTTCTAATGAAAAATGACTTGAGCTGGCAGTAAAGGAGGGCCTGCTCATACAGACAGCTGCTGACACTGTGGTAGCCAGAGACAAAGGTCACTTTTTAAACATTCTGCCTTGCTGTATTCCAGTGTGCTCTGTGTGATTTTAGCACCTTTTTAAATACACACAACCACAAACAACGGAGGTGAAAGTAGAATCTGTAGAAGGAACTGTCCGAAGGGGCGGCGATTTATGTAGTAGTGTTTTCGTACAGTGTGAGTAACCAAAGAACAGGATTTCTGAATTTGCAGCATGTATGTCTGGCATTAGAGGAAATTCAGCTTCAGCCCAACCAGCCAAAAACGACTCCCCACAACTGGAAATGTTGACTCCTTGTAGGTGTTATGTACGGTGGCCTACAGTGTGTACTGTGCTACAGAGGCTGCTAGTTGCACAGATGTGGAGCGGGTGTCGAAACTGCAGAACATGCTTTACTTACAGCTGTGTTGATGTGGTGCACTGTATTGCTGCTTCATCCAAGTAGAGTGAAGATAACTAACTAGTGCGCATCATTAAAATCAGCTAGCTTTAGCGATTCAACTGCCCTGATGCATTACACTCGTTTACACTAATGACTCATAATAACGCTTCATGTGAAGTACCTCATCATGGTACGAGACTCTGTATTGTAGAGAACTAAAAACATGTGCTCATACTCGGCCTGAGTTATATACAGCATAACTGTAAATCTGAAGCAGTGCAGCGTGTTTGAGTGCTTCAGCAAAGCGGCTGGTGCACACCGCAGCCCCCTCTGTTGTGACAAATTGTGCTACCTTGTCAAAATGTCCTACCATACAGCATATTTATAGGTAGTTCCCTACATAAAACTCTAGGTGGGATGTTTTTATGGCTCAGATCACCTTAATCAAAAATCCCACCAGCATTAGAACTATGAAGCTGCACTAGACTTCTTTTCCTGTTCTGACTTAAATGGTGCTGCATTTACATGCTAGAGCCTTATGCAATAATCATTGATACACCATTTAAAGTGGAACAGGAAGCTGAAGGATAGGAAGCCAATTGCAGTGTATAGTTCCCAGCATAAAAAGAACAATTAGGATATCTTGATGGCCTAAATCAGTGTGGCAGGGGAAAATAGTAAATTGCAGCCTGTACTGAAGTAAAATTTGGTAGCCAGCATAGCATAATTCGCTCACCAGGGGTACCAAATTTTGTATTGCTTAGGGTTGTTGACCACAGCCTTTTCACATCTTTACATTTTCAGGTTTTTTCATGTGCCAATGTGATTTCAGACTTTGTTTATTTTTTTGCTTAAACTGTGGAGGTTAAAATCAATAACCAGTACTGATTTTAATAAGAGCCTAATGGTCTTTGATACGATTCAGCGTGTAAACACTAGGCAAATAGAAATTCTAAATGAACCAGAAGACTGAGTCCCTGAGCCATTTGTGTTCATGTAGATCTTTGGTATTGGTTGTTCCATCTTTTCATTTGGTTATTCTGTCAGATCCTTTTACCCTACAATGCAGTCACTGCAAAAACTCCAGAATGGAACTTTACATGAGGATAAAACGGCTTTCCTAGCCTGCATTGGAGGGTGATGCAACAAGATTTCTATATGAGCTATTGTAAACCAATTCTGGTGGCCAGTCCATCATAAACATTCCCAAAATTGAAAGAGCTTTTGAGGGGGCAAAACAGCTGTATCAATCAAACGAGGTGGCGAAATGGCACCAAAATAATGTTATGATGCGTTAAGAGTGTGTGGTATATGTGTGGTAAGTATGTGGTATATCAGGATATTATTTTTTTCATCGATCAACCTCCAATTATTTGGGTGTGTCTAAACTTTTGATAGATAGATACTTTATTGATCCCGAAGGAAATTTAGCAGCCAGTAGCGGTTTCACAAAAAACGAACAGCACAGATACACATAATAATACAAAAATATAAAAATAAAACAGTGTTGTGCAGTATGAGAAACTGCACAACACTGCATAACATTATTTTGGTGCCATATCGCCACCTCGTTTGATTGATACAGCTGTTTTGCCCACTCGAAAGCTCTTTCAATTTTGATGCTTGCTACGATATACAGTGTATTTCAGATATACAGAATTTATTATGATTCGTATGCTGTGGAAGAATCCGCCCATCCTGTGGCACCTCGAGCAGGCGTGAACACCAGTCATCTCACCTGACCTTGACATGCAGTTGAATCATAAGCTGTTGAGCCGGGAGATTATTTGATCAGATGTAACCGTGTCAACACGAGCACGTCTTGCTACACCAGTCATATTGGGCCCCTGTCACACGAACTGGCTTCATATTTTTTTCCTGTCCTCATGCTGTCTGATTTATCAGACTTCCTACCAGATTAAATCCCTGGAACGCTCACAGACTGTCAGCGGGGTGTCTTTTGCAGAGGTCTTTATCCTGCAGTCAAGCACTAACAGGAGATTCACAGTATCAGCAGCAGCGTGCAGAGCTGCTGTGTGTGCATGGCCTGTGCCGTTTGTGTGATGGCAGCAGCAGAACTTTGGAGCTGGTCTAAAGGGGGCTTTTGACCTGTCAGCAGTGCTTACGCTGCCCTGCTTCCCTCAGGAGCCTCAACACACGCGTCACTCACAGTGAAAAGGGCAGCCTGGAAGGGCAAGTGCTGTTTGACTGATAGGAACAGACTCCAAGACTCTTACAGTTAGTCAATACTGCAAGCACGATTACATGGCCTCAGGGAGAGTCCCATCTAGGTGCAGCGGATCCACTTCAGGTTAAACTGAGGACGTGGGATCATCACAAGGTGGTCTCTGTAAGCACTTAGCTTTTACTTGCCATAAAATGTTGCTTCTTCTTTGTGACTGTAGGTGTGCAGTTCAAGTGACTGAGATGGGAATTCTTGAGCCCAATATGTTGATGGAGGTTTTCTGAAAGTATTGATATCCTCCTGGTATGATCACTCATTTCATGAAGACTGATCATGTTCTGTGTGAAATGAGCTACAGATGAACTGCTGTACTGCTGGTGCTGTGGAGTCGCTGTCCTCTTTCTTGACCCGTGATTGCCCTCTGGTGTTTGTGTTATGCAAGTTACTTTGGCTTTTAAGCTAAAAGGATTTCTGCCTCTGTATTTGAGATATTGAGTCGCTGTTATGTTTTTTTCTGTGTAGGTTATTAGAGAGAACGGATCATCAGAGGTTCTGAAGCTGTACGACACAGCCATGGATAAGCTGGAGGGGCTGAAGAAAGAGTATGACAGCTTGAGCAAACGGTATAGCGAAAAAGTAGCCAATCACAACACAGACCTGAGTCGACTCGAGCAGGCGGAGGAGGAGAATAGGCGGCTGCAGAAACAGCTTGAAACTTTGATGAAGCAGAGAGACACAGCCATCCACTATCAGCAACAATACTCCGCCTCGATCCGGAGGTAAGAGGCAGTTACTGTAGTTACACACGCATGTACGTTTGGAATCTAATATCCAATAATACTGTATAACTAAATGAGACATTTCAGCTTTGTCTGGCAGCTGAGCCTTCAGTAACAGTGAAAACTGTGTAAAATTATGATAATATGAAAAACGATAATGAAAAAAACACAAATCTAAAAGAGACCCTGACAAAACAGAAGTAACGTGAGAGTGGAAAAGTCCAACCAAACATCAGAATTCGACGCAGCACGTGTTGTTCAGAACTCTGACCACTGTTGTACCGTATCAGGTTCGAGTCCGCTCAGCAGGAGCTGACCAAAGCCTCTTCGCAGAACAAGGAGCTACAGAGAGAGATGGAGAGGCTGCAGTCGGAGGTCACGCGGTATAAGAACTTCCAGCTGAAGGCGGTGAAGGATGCTGAGAAGTATAAAGAGGAGCGGGACTCTGTGTTTAACGAGTACAGGCTGATCATGAGCGAAAGGGACCAGGTGATCAAAGAGGTGGACAAGCTGCAGACGGAGTTGGAAGCTGCAGAGGCCAGACTGAAAAACACCTCGTCGGAGAGGGTGGTGGCCAGTGAAGAGCTAGAAGCACTCAGACAGGTAACAGGAACTTTAGTTAGTTTTTTGAGGGGGATATCTGTTCGTCTTAGTTGACCTCTGGTACGCCTTGGATAAGAGATTCGCCATTTCTTTTCATTTCCACATAAAAACAAGCAGTTTCACTGAACACTGACATTCTACAGATCAAGGCAGAGGCTCTTCACCTGGCTTTTCACTTTGTCATGTACTGTGAAGTCAGTTCTAAAGCAGTAAGAAACAGTAATAAATGAAATTTAAACCGAATAAATAAGCGTTTGTTAATGTAGTGCATGAATAAAAAGGTAAACATTTTTAATTGTGCCTTTTTAAGGGACCAATTATGCCAGTTTTATATAAACACCAGGGGGAGAAACTCTCAGCTGGCTAAATGCCTGAGTTCCGGCTCTCTTCTCTGAAACAAGGTGACCTGCTTTAGCTTCCAGTGGTGGGTTGTGTCTACCAACTTTTCTGCCAGATTAAGGACTCAAACATCGCCATTGTAGAAATGGCCACAGGGTTGTTGGGGCAGGTTGCAGGTCTGGCCATTGACCAGTCAGAACAGCGTGGACAAGCTAATCAATCAGAACCCACCAAGCTCTGCAGGAGGGTGGGCTTAAAGGCACAGGCACTCTCACAGAGCATTTCAGACAGAGCGGGAATACAGATGTACAGTAAGAGAAGATTATTGTGTTTTGGGAAAATGGAAGCATGTAAATCTATTCTAGCACATCCCAAAAAATAACATTATGGTCATTGATAATGAACATAGTAGGTCCCCTAAAAAGTGTACATGACCTTGATTGCCTAATAGAAGGTGTAGAATGGAGTTCCACAGCTTAAAAGCATAATAACGGAAAGAGCCTTTTCAAAGTCAGCGCCTCAGGGTCCAAGATGGAACAGACGTTCAGTAAGGAGGAAGTTGGAATGAGATTAGCACTGAGGAAATAAGTCACAGGAGATGTCCCTCATATATTGTCTTGGTTTGTATTAACTGTTGTTATTAATACTGTCCAGTTTAAATTTGTAGCCTTTAGACTGTAATAGGGCTTGACGGTCTGAGGAATAATATCCCAAACGTATATATTTGTTGAATTAAGTAGTATGGTGTGGCGTTTGCTGACAGTGTTGTGCTTCGCAGGAGCTTAATTCATCGCTGGTGGATCGAGACCGAGCCATCTGTGAGCGGAACGAGCTGCTGGAGAAATACTGCCATGAAGTGAAGGACAAAGCGGAGGCACAGAAAGAGCTGAGTCAGGCCTGTAAAGACATCGAGACTGTGCGCGAGGAACGAGATGTGGCCAGGAAAGAGAGAACTGAAGCCATCATCCAGAGGGACCAGCTGCTGCGGGAGTACTACCAAGCCAGACAGGTACTCGCACATCAGGCTGAGCTGAGGCCTGCGGATACAGCCGCCATTTTGCTTTTGAAAAGGTCACTCGTAAGGCCATGTCTCAAGCCTGACAGCTGTCAAACTGTCTGATGTAGCACGTCTGTCATAACCATTTGACACTGATAAATGGCTTCTTAATATCAGTTGCTAAACAAAACCGAAGCATTCATTAATATTGGATGTCTTGCGCTGTTGTTCTGACTTCAGTGTAATTGTCGTAATCCTATGGAGCTTTTGGATCCTTGTGTATGCGGTTTATGCGCCAGTGCTCTGCGTAATAATTCAGGAGGAAACGAGGGCGACCGGGCTAATGTAGCTTGCTGTCAACAGTGATAAAGAGGCAGCTCTGTTTTTCTAGCTCCTCTCTTCATCTCCTCTCAGATTAAACTTTTAGCAGCTCTCTTTTCCATCTCCCAAAAGACAAAAGTGCCTTGCACTTTGATGCCTGTTCCAGATGTTGCTGAATAATGCAGAATTAAATTGTTCAGTTTTGCACTCAATTGATTTGTCTTGGATAGCCGTGTTTAAAAAGACTTGAGCCTTTTTATAATTTTCTACACCAATGTTTCTCAACCATGCTCATTTTAGTGCTTTTCCTGCTTCCAACCCACCTGATTTAACACATCAGCTCCCTAACAGTTACAGCGGAAGGTTGCCTCCGGGACCAAGATTGATAAACACCGCTCTAGAAGATGTTTGAAGTTTATCTGTTACGATCTTCATATATGTACTATTTTACTTCAGTAGAAACTGCATCAAGAGCTTGCTGGATGATAGAACTCTCTGGTTGGTCACATCTCCTCTCTCTTCTTGTTCTTTCTGGACCTTCCACATTAGCATAGCATCAATAGGTATAAGTAGATATCCAGTCACGCGAGCCTTCCTGAAATCTGTTATTTTGACAGCAGTGTTGGTGTGTATAATGCATTTTTCTGATTGGCCTCATCAAATAGGCCTGATGCTTGCCACTTGACGCCACCAGAGGGCAGTATAGCTGTTCTCATTCCAGATCCTAAGAGTCTAAGGCAGTGTGGACAGGCTGAAGTCTGAGGACGCCTAATGGTTCTAACCACTCTCGGTGTCCTGGGTGCTTTTCAGATCTAGTGAATAACAGCCCTAATCAGAAAACAAATCATTTCAAAGCAGTAAATGTCCCGTGGGGAGTGAGCCGTTTTGCCTGATTGTATTAGCGTTTGTGACCAGCTGTTGTGCAGCTAATGCGTGTGCTTGATATGAACAGAAACAAGACACAGCCACTCTGGACATGGAGCGTGCCAATAAGGAGATCGAGGTGTTGAGGAAGCAGTGCGAGGCAATGTCTCAGGAGCTGAAGGAGGCCGTACAGGAGGCCGAGGTTGCAAAGTGCCGCAGGGACTGGGCCTTCCAGGAGAGAGACAAGATTGTGGCGGAGAGAGAAAGCATCAGGTACTGTACTGTTCTGTCACTAAAGCGTTCATGAAGCCACGTATGATTAAAGGGGAATTCCTTGTTATGAACTGGATGCTGTATAACTCACTCACTCACTCACTTGCGATGCATAAAGTCTTACAGAGTGGCTTGATGTGAAGTGGCTCAATGTAGAGAAGCTGACTCCGATTTCGGACTCTTGATGTCTTTACCATGGTGGTCACACAAACTAGGGGTCTCAGTGTCCAAAACTGCAAATCAAATCAAATAAGAATGTAATTGTTTGCTGATTTTTACGACTGATGTAGTCTCAGAGCGGCTTTACAGAAAAGCAGTTTCTTTAAAAATGTATGAATAAAAATATAAGAGAAGGAATCCAGGGATAGGTGTAAGGAATGGAACCCGGGTCCAGGCCCCACCATGAGCAAGCCAAAGCCAAACAGTGAAGAGGGGAAAAACTCCCTAGGAGTAAGAGGAAGGAACCATGAGTAAGGACCTCCAGTAAGGAGCCCCGTCGACACCAGAGGAAGTGTCATTTTCAAAAGGACAAAACTACAGAGAATTAATAACAAGATATGACAAAAACTTGGTGCCTGAACGACTGTAGAAAGCATTCGGCCTAATCCAGGAGTAGTAATCTCAAGTTAGAACCGTCTCATAGGTTCTCTGTCGAAGTGAGAAATGTTTTCTGAGGTTTCGTTGGCAGTGTGAGTGATGATAAAAGGGTGGCCAACCAGTTTTCTTTAGGGACTAGTTTACCTTACAATGCCTTGAATGTACTTCTCTGACATGAACCTGTTTTAGAAAGTTTTAGGCCCAAACCTTCTCAGAACTATTTTAAAATCAGCATCTCAGGCATCTAGCAGGATGTTTCTCTAAAATGGAGCGTTTCATGTCAAACCACTCCTGATTATTTACATCTTAACCTCCTTAAATATGGAGAAGTAAAAACTCTTAGTGGAATTCTCCCTGATTCTGCTTGATTGGTGGAATGATTATATATTCTGGGTTCTTGAAAATAAAGTGAAGATGGCCGTCTCTGTTTTTATTACTTTGTACAACTTTCACCTGGTTATCCTGTGGGGTCTTTCAGGACTCTGTGTGATAACCTGCGCAGAGAAAGGGACCGTGCAGTTAGCGACCTGGCCGATGCTTTACGCAACCTGGATGACATGAGAAAACAGAAGAATGATGCTGCTCGGGAGCTGAAGGAGCTAAAGTGAGCCCTTACTGTTTAATTTCTTTCTCTGTTCCTCACTCTTTCTCTGTCTGTCTCTCTGTACCTCCCTCATGCCCATGAAACGTGGACTACCAAAATAGCCTTGTGCTGTCTGTCTGCCACTTCTCTGTTGCCTCAAGCTCCCTCTAGTGGCTAGCTAATGCATGCCAGCTATTCAAGGCCTCTCTCCGTCTCTGTAAAAAAATAATAAAGAACTACTTAAAAGACTTTTCCAGACTTTTTAAAGTCAGTGAAGCCCTCCAGGCTTTTCTCTCTCCGAGTCCATGTATCTTGGTGACAGTTTGCCAGTATTCCCCTACTACTTGATCCTGTTCTTTTCACCTACTTTGGAGGTGTGACCTTGATGCTGCTTTTATCACTTTTCCGTCTGGAATGTATTTATTTCCCAAGCTTCCTTTTCAACATTTAAACAGTCAGCGCACATACTAAAGATATGTAATTTCCACCATCTCTCAGATTTGTGTTCTCAGTCCTCAGGATGAAGACTGTAAAAAGGTTTATTGAGAAGTATATGTTTCTCCTCTTTTTTGCCTCTGGAGTCCACTAACACAGGAAACGATCTGAATGAAGCATGACACTGTGTTGAAATGTGTTGGGTTGTGCTCTGTGGGGACCACAGGGAGAAGATGGAGAGCCAGTTGGAGAAGGAGGCACGCTTCTGCCAGCTGATAGCACACAGCTCGCATGATTCAGCCATAGACACAGACTCGCTGGAGTGGGAGACTGAAGTGGTGGAGTTTGAGAAGGATAGGGTGAGTCTCTCGGTTTACATCACATTGTCTGTGGGCTTATATGTGATGCTTGTGGAGAGAACATTTTTTCTTCCTCCATGTTATTCTTTTGTTTGTATAATTGAATGTCCTTCTAATACAGTCCACTTGTCTGCAGTATGGGAAAAATAAAATAGTGTTCATGATATGCCATACGTACACTACACTATATTGCCAAAAGGATTCAGTCACCCATACAAACCATTGAATGATTTCTAATCAATTCCATGGCCACAAGTGTATAAAACCAAGCATGAAGCTGTGCTGCTAAAGCCATTAGTGTCGCTCTCAGGGCTCAGTGAATTCCAGCGTGGCACCGTGATGGTCCAGTCGTGAAATTTCCTCACAACTAAATATTCAGTCACCTGTCTGACCTCACCGCCAATTAGAGCGGAGACTGCGAGCCAAGCCTTCTCGTTCAACATCAGTGTCTGACCTCAAAATGCACTTCTGGCAGAATTCCTATAAACGTGTTCCTAAAGCTTGTGGAAAGCCTTTCCAGAAGAATTGAACTGTTATAACTGTAAAGCGTGGCCCGACGTCCTGTTATATCCTATGGATTAAGAATGGGATGTCACTCAAGTTTATATGCATGTGGAGGAAGACGAGTGAATACTTTTGGCAATGTGGGGTATTATGCTGTTTCAGCATTTTGAAGTTTGATAAAACAAAGCACCAGTAGTGCTACGTGCTGTTAATCACTAAACACAGTGAATCAGCTAGTCTAAACCTTATACAGCTGTGCAGCTCGGGAGCTGCCACGGAAAAGAAGCAGTTTTCCAGTTTTCTTTAAAAAGGAATTCCTCTGGTAAATGTATGGTTATGTAGTAAACAACGTCACTGAGGATGGTTGGATGTGGAGTGCTCTACTATAGAGAAGCTTGCTAGGTCTGAATTGTTCACAGCATTAGTGGGGATGACCAGTAGTCCAAAGTGAGTAGTGCATCTAGAAGCTGTCCTTATAAAAAGCTCCCAGGCCTGGGACATTCATAGTGGAGGGGAGCGTACAGGACAGGAAAAATAGTCCCCAAATAGATTGTTGGTCTGCAGATGTAGAGTTTTATCATTATCAGTGTTACATAAACATTTAAATGGTTATAGTTCTATTGCAGACATCGCAACTCCTGTTACCCATCACATCAGTGTAAAGGAAGCTGAATCCTTATGTTAGTCTATATACACCAGTGACTTTATATACCAATTCCACAATATTAATATATACCACCTTGACAATATTAATATATACCACCTCAACAATATTAATGTATACCACCTCAACAATATTAATGTATACCACCTCAACAATATTAATGTATACCACCTCAACAACTAAACTAGGTAGAAAAATCATTGGAATTAATCTTGGGACTTTAGGATATCCATGATATGGTTGGAAGAGCTTACTGTGATGTAATCTATCATGACGTTATTGCATATTTGACTGAAAATGGTCAATTGTTAAGTTAATAAGTTGACATCGAAGTGTTTAAATCTGTCACTTCTGAAGACATTTAGTGCTGTTGAAAACGAAAAATGGTGGTTAACAATACTGTATGCTTAATTCCGATGCATTCGGACAGTTTGAGAAGCAGCAGGCAGTGAAAATGTTCCAGCCGTGTGGAACTGTTTGAAACACTTGATGGAATACTTAGCATGATCTCTTTTTTTTTTTTTTAACCCTGCAGGATGACATGGATTTGAAGGCACTTGGGTTTGATATCGCAGAGGGGGTGAATGATCCATATTTACCAGGGGATTGTGGGATTTTTGTGACCAGGGTGGACAAAGGAAGTATCGCAGACGGAAGATTAAGGTAATTTTGGGTATTGAGTGTTTTCTCGATAATGGCCCAGGGAATCAGTACTTGCTCTTTTCACTGCCCATTGCTTTGACCTAACCAGCTGTGCCTTTCTCCCTGCAGAGTGAATGACTGGCTGCTGAAGATAAATGACATAGACCTGACTAACAAAGACAGGAAGCAGGTCGTCAAAGCCGTGCTTAATGGAGGAGGTGTGATCAATATGGTGGTGCGCAGGAGAAAGTCTTTAGGTGGAAGACTGGTTACTCCTGTCCACATTAATCTCATCGGACACAAAGGTATCCCCTCCATCCGTATTTCAGGCTGGCAAAGTTCAGCTGAGCACAAAGCAGAATGAGGCTGATTATGTATTGCAGCTCTTGCTGTCTTATCAATAACTGTGTCTCTTTATGGATGGTCTCTTTCAGACAGCGGCATTGGACTGGAGGGTGGAGTTTATGTGACGGCTATAACAGCAGGTAGCCCAGCTGCCAGAGAGGGCACCCTTACCATCGGAGATCGGCTCATAGCAGTAAGCCAGAAAGCAGCCATGCAAATCTTTCCCAAATCACACTATGGAGCTTACTCTTAGATTTATCCTGGGGAGCTGAATTGCTCTTCATAATTCTCTGACCTTCCCCTGTATCATGAGCTTTCATTTTAAGCAGGTTCTTAATCCAGCCACTTATCTTAAACTCGGCAGCCTTGTTATACGTACTACCATTCAAATCCTCCACTTCACCTTAAATGGTGGTAGTTAAATTAGGTCATATGCAAAATAATGGGCACCACTGTAGTGATTTTGTAAGCTGTAATTCCGCGACTGTGTCTTCTTGTAGTAGTTAGACAAGCCGCGCTATTGTACCTGTTTAGAATGTAGCTTGCTTTCGTATTGTGAAATAAGCATATTAGTTTAACACACAGTAGGCAGCATATGTTGCTCCAGAATGTGTTTAGTTTAACAGTCCAGGATGCATGTGCTCTATGTGCTAAACTCCATGCATTATCAAGAATGAGTAATTGTGGAGAAATAACAGAAGAGGAGGAGAAGATCAAAGGCTGAGAAAGAACAAAGGTTGTGAAAGAAGTTCTTAGATCAGACAGAGGCGCAAAGCTGTGCTAACCTCAGTGAGACGTTTCAGTGGGTGAGAAATCTTTGAGAGTTGACAAGGCTGAAGTTATTAGAATTTTCCGTCCACCTTGAATAGTGCAGCAGTTATATTCTGGAGCCTCGTGTGTAAATTTTCCCACTCCATTGTCAACCACATTACTTGCGGTGCTGTTGTTGTATCCCGGTATTTGACTGTACGGAGTTTATGAAGGTTTTATGCCCACAGAATTAAATACAAGTCATGACTACTGCAGTGCATGGCAATGGATGTCCATAAATTGAAGGGGGTGGAGCTTCTGAAGGAGCACCGAGGGCGGGGACTGTATTTGTTTTGCTGCTGAGTTGAAAAGTCATTCTCCAGATTTGTATAGTGTGCCTTTAAAAGGTGCTTTCACATATTTTCAAGTTGCCCTCTAATAACCCTTCATTCCATTCCAGACTCTGGTATCTGAACTCTAGTAACACTCTGAAGAGAACAATATCCATCATCTCCGTACTCCTCAGATCACAGCACACATTTCCTCTGTGCATTGGTTGATTTCAGATGAACTTCACCCCAGAAAAGTGTGCAGCGTTTCTTAACACATTTGACATGTGACTTGTTCTGTTCTTAGTACAGGCCCAACTTGCGTTTGTGGATGCAACGACTCACAGTGTTTATTAACACAGTACTCCTGAGCCACACCTTAGTGCCGCGGAAGGCGGTCAGTTTATAATGCAGTGCTATCTGAGGGATCGAAGGTCATTGGCCGTCCTCTGTGGGTCAGCCTTTTTCTTTGTGGAGGTTTCTCTCAGTTACCTGAATGTTTTACTGCTGCTTTGGATTGTAGAGGGTGGTGCGTAGAATCCTTGCGGTCCCTGACTTAAGAACATCATCATCAAACTTTTTATTTTTGTTCTGAAGTTCATTATGGCTAAGCGGTGAGACTAGGCTCATCCTTACCCATAACATACTAGGCTTTTTCAGGATGCTGCTTTTATATAGTTGCTTTCATTTTTAAAGATGGTTTTGAACGATGTAAGAATGCTTCTAGTCTTACATTCCCCTATTGCTCCTGTTTTAAAGTGTTAGAGTGGCAGGCTTTTCAGAACAAACATTTATTAATAAGGTCTAGCTTACATGTTTTGCATTTGTACTGTCCCAACTTCTTTGAAATTGGGTTTGTGCATTATGTTTTTAGCGTTGATATGTTTTATTATTGAGTTTAAATGTCACATGTCCGAGATTATCTTGACGCAGGGTTTTGGAGGCTACAGACTGTAGGTGTGTATATAGTATTACTCCTGTACTGTGAATTGTCGCAGGCATAATGTGATGAAAATAGAAGGACTGCAAAGTGTGCTTGTGCCTTTTCTCTGGTGCTGACCTACATTTCCCCTTCTCAGATAAATGGAATCGCTGTGGATGACAAATCTGTGACGGAGTGTGAGGCTCTGCTGAGGGGCTGTAGGGACTCGCTCAGCCTCTCCCTGATGAAGGTGAGCGTCTCTCGCTGCTGTGTGCACACGCCATGCTCTCATTTCTAAATGTGGAGATCCTCTTCTCGCATTGTGACAGCTCTGTCTGAATTGAAACACAAGCTTTGATGTATTAAAGAGTAATTGCTTTGACCGCAGGCTTTTGTAATTCGTCACTTGGCTGGTCTGGATGGTACCATTTAAAACATCTTAAGTGTTTCTGAGAGCAGCAGAAACTTCTTTTCTTATTTTGCCAACTATAGAGATACGGAAAAGCCACATCACACCTAGTGATCCAAATCTGTCTCCCGGCTAGTTCTTTCCCCAGAGTACATCAGGCCAAAACATCTTTGAGAGCCTGAGGGAGGCTGAGAAGTCCAACTGCAGGACGCACATGTCCGAGGTCCACTCTCGCAACAGCAGGAACCTCAAGCACAACAGCTCCACGCAGACAGACATTTACAGTGGTGAGGCTGGAGGAGAGAGGAGGAAGGCCAGGGCAGAGTCTGAGGACGGCATGTTCTCGGAGAGGAAGTCGCCTTTCCCCAGCTCCACACTGCACCCCAGCAGCCTGCGGCCTGCCTCAGAGCTGGGGGGGCGCTACAGCGCCTTCCAGGTAGGGGCTCTGTAATTAAAATTAGAAGTCCATGAGCTTTAAATTCGGCTTTGAAAGCAGACTGGAGGCTGCAGTGACTTGCGATACTCAAAAATATTTAAGAATTGAACAGCCTTATGTCCACACCAGCTACGCTTGACCTAGCCATCACAGACTCTCACTTTGTGTGTCATTATTAAACTCATTATTAACTTGTGTTTAAAGTTAATAACTGTAATGGGGATGTTCTTGTTGATTTGTGATTTTATTGCAGTGAGCAGATCTGTTTTTTTTTTTGTTTGTTTTTGTTTTTTTTCTGTGGTGTTAAGTTTAAACCTGTTGTAGTACTATTAGAATTTGTTCAGCTGCTCAGAGCATCACCATCCCATAGTGAATTTCCCAGTAAAACGTTCCACCCCTACTTCCAGGAGGTCTGTTACACCCGCTCGGAGTCTGTAGGGCCTGAGTGCGTTGCCCTGGAGACAACGACGGACAAGAAGCACAGCGGTGGCACCTGGCCCAAGATGGTGGTGGGAGTCACCATGACGACGGAGACTCCGGCTCAGCTCTCCATCTACAAATCGCCCAAACAGAGGAAGTCCATTTTTGAAACCGATACCTTCAAGAGGCCGGACACGCCTTCCAAGGCGGAGTATTTGGCCGGTCACTCTCCGCAACCCTCCAAAACGGACAGCAGTGCCGCGCCCCCTACCCCGCCGACACGCAGCGACTCCTTCAAGTTCAAGCCCAAGCAGCAGAGCGGCTCTGCCTCGGATTCCACCATCACAGAGCCCAAACGGGAGGACCGCAATGGGAATCTGTACTTCACAGAGGGCAAAACGCTGAGCTCAAGAAAATCCTGTGAAGAGGACATTGGGCGTGTGCATGTGGAGGAGCCTGAGGTCAAGCGACCGAGGCCTAAATCGGCTCCTGCTCTTAGACGCAGGATGACTCCGCAGTCCATCCCCCTCCAGAGTTTTCAAGTGAGTTTCTGAAGGCTGCTGGGTTAACTTTGCAGTGCTGGTCACTAAGCTCTATGTGCACATGTTTTTGACCTCAGTGCAATTATTATACTTACATACTAGGAAATGGCCATAGTGTGTGTTGAAGTCAGGTTATTTTTTTTATTCTGATAAATTTACTGAATATGAAGGGCTCCTGAGTGCTGTAGCCAACTATGCTACCCAACTGTTGTTGGTAGAATGGCTGAATTTGGTATCCAGCCATTCGTGAGCTGTCTATGGCTAGAATGCTACTAGTAAATTAGCTAGGAATACATGTTCTGGGTTAGAATGTCCTGTACATAATTGGATGAGTTGACATTTATGCTGATCCAACAAACATAAATATTTAGTCAATAAAAATGCAGTTTTATTTTTAACCACATCAAGATCTCCTAGTGATTTAACCATTTTTTAAATCACATCTGTAGAGATCATTCCTTTCAGCCATTAATTATATTTAAAATCTGATTTTAATAAGATAACTAGATAATTTAAAAATAATTATACATTTAAATTTAATTAGAATTTTATTTAAACGTCTGGTTGGAATAATAAAAAAAAAAAACGATGATTTTTGTTCCACTGGTGGGATGACAACTTGAAGACCTTTTGGAAAGGGTTAATGTATGAAAATGAGCTCACCGGACAAAAAAATAAGTCACCTGTGACTGAAAATGGCGTGTAAAACCTCCAGGAGCACGAATAGCAGCAGTGATTCGATGTGGCATGGGCTGGACAAGTTTCTGGAAGTAGGCCATATCAGTGCTCAGCCACTCTTGCAGCTACTTAGCTACTTCCTTCACACTTTGACCTTTGGCACACCCAAACGGAATCACTCCTTTTCAACATCTGCTTTGGACCAATTTTCCACACATTGAGCGAGACATCCACTGCACTTTCTCAGACTATGAATCCTGTCACACACACTGGACGTATTTATAGCCCAGTTATTATCCTTCTGCAGCGTCATGTACGGGAGCCTGGAGTTACGGCTCTTTTTAAACACAGGGGACTGATGTTTTGTCTGGAGAGCCTATGTGTAGTATTATAAGGAATTGTGTTGTAGACTGTCGTTTTGTGTCGTTGTATTATGAGTCTCGTATTAGCTTGTAGCTAGTGTCTTAGCTTGGGCCTGAAGTGTTGTGGCTACTGTTTGTTCAGAACAGACCAAGGCACAAATACGGCCTGTATATTGTAGCTCTACAACGTTTAATTACTTTGAAAGTGTAAGCAGCGCTTGGTATTCATTTACGCCTTACTTTGGTCAAGTCAAAAAATGTCAAAAACACAAGATTCCACTTATTACTTCCACTCCTGTTAAACTGGACTATACATATTTGTGAATTGTTACATCGTTAATGACATAGCATATCTTAATCTGAATACGTATCAACACAATAGCTGTATGATTCCTTTGCCATACTGTTCAGCCCTGCTGCCCACTTTAATTAGCCTCCCAGCCTGAGGTTGAGTTCTCTCTGCACTGCGCTGGCAGAGAGGGAGCAGAGAGCTTGATGCAGAAATGCTGAGGCATGCCTCCCGATGATATACAGGATATTATGTAATGTTATATAACAGGCGATATTGATTTGTATATACTGAGATGAATTTTGATCGGACGTATGGGAAGCCCGTTTTCCTTTTACTTGCCCAGTTGTATAATTCCTGTCTCATTCATTTCTGTGTGTATGTTTGTGTGTGCCGAGCAGAGCTACTCTAATGACGGCGACTGTTTAGAGCAGCGGGAGGTGTTGCGCTCGTCTCCTAGCCGACCTCACAGACACAGCGTGGGTTTCGTTCCTACAGTCTATAACGGAACTCTGCCACCCAGTGAGTTACACACCCTGTTCTAATGAAGTGCTTGCCAACTCCAGAGATGCTCTGAGTTAAGCTCTGCTATGCTGCTCTAGCTTCGCTGTATTTCTATGTGATGTGCTTTATCAGTGCCCTGGAGGACATGATCAACAACGCCGAATCTTTGACTTTCCCATAAATTCAGAATTGTAGCATTTATGCTAATCAAGTTGGATTTCTCCTTCGCCTTCATCGTCTTCTTGTTTGTGTTGCTCTTTGTCTCGTTTTTCCTATGTCATCTTCATCTCTTTCTTCTCCTCCTTGTTCACCTTTTTCTCCATCTTCTATTGCCACCTCCTCCTTATTCTTCCTCTCTTTCGTCTTCTCCTGCTTTTTTGCCTGCCCTTTTTTCTTTTCTTCTTTCTTTTCCTCCTTTTTCTCTCAACCTTCCTTTTAATTCTGACTCGTTTTACTGGTAGCACTTTATTTGTATATCTAACTTTAAAGCTAACAACTTTTTTAGATGTTAGTCTTGCATTTTACTGTCATTCTGCTGATTATCTAGGAAATGTGTGGTTGGTGTAGCTCAGTGGGTAACACCACTACTCAGTAACTGTATTGCGGAATGTCCAAATAAAGTTTGAATTTCCTATAACAAAAAGAGTGAAGAGGACTGGCCCCAACACTGTTAACTCAACTGACAAATAGCCATTTAAGTTTTTTTTGGGGGGTGGGGGTGGGGGTAGTAACTGTATTGCGGAGTGTCTAAATAAAGTTTGAATTTCCTATAACAAAAAGAGTGAAGAGTTGAGGACTATAGTTTAATTATAGCTGTGCACAAAAACTCAATTCAAGATCATTTAATTTTATACATTGCATTTTCTGGGCCACGAGTGAGGGCTGTAGGTCTAGCTGTAGTTTTATGTGAATGCCGGATCTCCATAGAGCGTGCCACCCGTTGCCTCTGGTGGCATATGCGCATACAGTATGCATGGGGTTTGTGTGATAATTAAATCTATTTTTACCTGATTTGAATATTCATCATTTGGCCAGGGAAGCTGATTTCCAAGCCTCCCCGCTGTCTGCTCATCTGTTGCCCGGAGCAGCTGGGCCCATGTTCAGTCCTTAAGGAGGAGCCCACACAAACAGTTTAGAGCAAAATCGCAAACTACACCGAAGTAACTTCACAGGAAATTAGAGTGCAGCGGTGAACTTAGAGTTTACCACTGAATAAGAGTAGCACCGAACGACGGAGGAAGAGGGTGATTTACGTTGATTTTTATTTATTTATTTTTTTAACTCATCCTTTGTGTGACTTGTTTGAACTGTAGATTCGGCACATCGTGGTCTCTCCCCATGCACAGCAGTGACAGCCGTTATGAGAAACCCTGTTTACACTGTCCGCAGCCACAGAGTGCATACCAGCAACTGCTCCTCTGTCGCCAGTCAAATCTCCCATCAGCACACGCATCCCAGGTATTGCAACCACAACACACACATAACACACACACACACTTTTCTGAGCTTTCACTAGTTCATGCTGCTAAATCAGAGTGAGAAGCAAAAATGTTTGGACGATGAGATGAAATGTTGTGTTATGCATTGCTGTGCATTACTAAGTATATTTATTTTGTGGATATATCATTAGTATGTAAACACTTCCCAACTGTATGTTTATAGTTTTAATAATTTAATAAAATAGCCCTATGTGTTTGTGTTAATGTAGCACAGACTGCATAATGTTATATATACTCATCCTCAAGAATAGTTGCACTCAGAAGGAAGTTCTGGATTGGAGTGATATTGGGAATGAAGGGAAAGGTTACCAGGAACAGTAAATGATGATAGATTTAGACTGATATGGGTAATATTGATTGAGCTACACATACAGGTGTAGCGTCTCTCAGTATGGCCTCCATGCTAATGCAACATGCCAGTCATCTTGGGATGGGCTTGTAGGGGTTGAGGTCTTAATGGTGTTCTGTGATAATCCATCCCATGCAGCTTGAATATTCTCCAACAGTTCCTGCAATTTTTGTGGTTTGGGTTTGAGGTGGACTGACACCAGACCCTCTGGACTTGTGACACATGACAACAAACAGTTCATCCTGGAGCTTTGTTGGTCGTATCCACCAAGACAAAAGCGGGACTTGTCACTGAAGATGACCCGCTGCTATTCTAGGAACTCCATGACAGTCCGGCACGGCATCGTTGCAGTCTTTGGCCACGTTAATGTGGCGTTAAAGGCAGTCGCCGTTACTTTGCTTACATCACAGTGGCAGCCGAGCGTGAAGCCTGAATCATTTGTGTGTTTCACAATTTCAAACCTACCCACCAAATTTCATTCCTATCAGTTGATTTCTTCTGTGTGCAGCTATTTGTGAAACCATTCTTTGACGATGAGTGTACAAATCATTGTATTCAAAGTGTCTTTAAAAGTGGTACGTCTTTACCTGTTCTTTCAGGTGTGTTGCTGCAAATTATTAATTTATGATGCATTTTATAATATTGCATTATAGCCCGTATCGCCCACCTGTGATATCTGAAGGAAAGAAAGGAGCACAAAACTGTCAACCTTGGTGTTTATGGTTTTCATTTTTGGAAGGCTCTATGATTAATGCTCTGGGATGTATAGCTTTCTAAATGTTGTAGATAAATAAATCAGGAGATTGACCTGAACAATCTATAGCATGGACTGGCCAGCTCTGCTGTATATACAGGCACTAATGTTCCATCACCCTCATTATGAGTGTTTGTCTGAAATGACCTGTTCTCATTTGTGCAGTGCAGTTCAGTTTGACCCTTCCTTCCTGTTTGTTGCTTGTGCGTCATTCTCAATTTCTCTCTGTGTCTCTCTCTCTCTCTTTCTCTCTCTCTCTCTCTCTCTCTCTCTCTCTCTCTCTCTCTCTCTCTCTCTGTCTCTCTCTCTCTCTCTCTCTCTCTCTCTCTCTCTCTCTCTCTCTCTCTCTCTCTCTCTCTCTCTCTCTGCCTCTCTGTCTGTCTGTCTCTCTCTCTCTCTCTCTCTGCCTCTCTCTCTCTCTCTCTCTGCCTCTCTCTCTCTCTCTCTCTCTCTCTCTCTCTCTCTCTCTCTCTCTCTCTCTCTCTCTCTCTCTCTCTCCCTCTCTGTGTCTCTCTTGCGCGCTCTCTCTGTGTCTCTCTCGCGCTCTCTCTCTCTCTCTCGCGCTCTCTCTCTCTCTCTGTGTCTGTGTGTGTCTCTCTCTCTCTCTCTCTCTCTCTCTGTCTGTGTGTGTGTGTCTCTCTCTCTCTCTCTCTCTCTCTCTCTCTCTCTCTCTCTCTCTCTCTCTCTCTGTGTCTGTGTCTGTGTCTCTCTCTCTCTCTCTCTCTCTCTCTCTCTCTCTCTCTCTGTCTGTGTCTCTCTCTGTCTGTGTGTCTCTCTCTCTTTCTCTTTCTATCTCTTTCTCTTTCTCAGTCCCCAGCATCAAGGGCGTCTGAGTCTGGACCTGAGCCAGCAGAAGCGCTCTGCTGAGTACTCTGACTCCTCCCGCAGTAGCCGAGCCTCTAATGGCACCAACTCGCTGCCATCCAGTGCCAGACTTGGTCAGCCTCCGCTTTGCTTTCCTCATTTACTCCTTTATCATAACCGGCCATGCAAATGTTTGGTGTCATGTATTGTTGTTAGTGATACTCCTTATTCTGTCCCCTTTGCAGGTTCATCCAATAATGTACAGTATCGCACAGAAAGGATAAAAATCCCCTCCACGCCCCGTTACCCACGCTCCATGCTGGGCTCTGATCGAGGTATTCCCTCATTGTGTTATGGGTCTTCTCTTAAATGCTTTACAGCTTTAACATTATTGTCTGAATTTAGCTAGTCATATTATCTTTTATTATAACAAGCATAGATTAAAATGTTATGAAATGGACACCATACAGTGTTTTTTCTTAAGCGTTTTATTCTATATTTTAAGTGTTTGCGTGTGTGTGTGTGTGTGTGTGTGTGTGCGTGCGCGTGTGTTTGCGTGTGCGCATGTACCTTCAGGGTCTCTGTCCCACTCAGAGTGCAGCAGTCCCAGTCTCATCACGCCACCTCTGTCCCCACTCAACCTGGAAACATCCTCATTTGCCTCCAGCCAGTCGCAGAACTCCATCTCCACGCTGCCACGTATATCCGTCAGCCCCGTGCCCACAGGAGAGCGCCGGAAAGACAGGTATCGCCCCATCACCTAAGCCCCCCGCCGCTCCTCCTGCTAGCTCTTCCGCTGGGTTGCCAAGCAACAGCTCGCTCTCTAGCGAACGTCTCGCGCAGCTAGAGCAGCTGTACTAAGCTCAGACAGCTCTTCCTTCAGTTCACTCAGGGCCTCTGAAACCTGATCAGAAAGGAGGCATCTAAACAAGAGAACCATTTCTCTTTCTTTATAGCACATCTGAAAGGTGACCGTTAGTCTGGTTCAGTCATTCTTTTCACTAACATGTTTATTTTGGTTTCTACATTGTTGTCGTTCGTCTTTCTGCACTCATCTGTACTTATTTGTTCTCCTTCACTCTGAGTCTCTCTTTGCCTCTCCATAGATTTTCACCAGCTGTCTCTTCTGTCCCTGTTCTTTGCTTCCTGTGAATCTTTCAGATCTCTGTACCGTAACAGATCGTTTCTGAGAATCCCTCTGGCTGCTAGGCCTAGGTTCTCCTCTCTCAGAAGCCTGAGGTTTGTTTCCTGCCAGTCACGCATAGGGAATGCTCAACAGACCTGCTTGTTTGCTTGTTGTCAATACAGAGCTGTATTCTGAGTGACTGGCTGTGGAAATCCCTGTTTGTGTGTTTTATGGATAGACTTTATATACAATGGAGTGACAGACACTTCATGAACATGGAACAGATATTGTATTCATATGAATGGTTTGACCAGATTCTGGGCTTTCGCTCCTTAAATTCTGGTTCCGAACCTGAGCTGGTCCAAAACTAATCGAGTTCTGAGACAAGTGTACAACAAAACTCTGTCTGAAACTGACACGAACTAGCCCAACAAAAGTGTAGAGTGAAATGTTACTGGTTACCATGTAGTGACAAGAAGAGTGACTGTTCTAGTTAAATAATTTAAATAATAGGTGTTTAGAAAATAATCGGATCTCCAAAACTCAGTTAAGTTTACTCATATTTCTGTCTGGATAAACATTGTTTTTTATTTTTTGGCCGGAAGTATTTTTTATGGTACACTATACCCAGTTAAACATGTAACATGAACATATTTTGGTCGAGTGAAATGTCCTTTTGACTGCTCTGAACTGTTCCCTTCTGAAAAAGGGTGAGGAAGGAAAGTACGGCGCAAGGCAACACATTCAGACAATGGTGCCCAAACCTGACTGAACCTTTTATGTTATAATGGTGGTTATGATAGTGGTTCCCAGGCTGAAGGACCCTGGAGGTCCTGTCATGTTTACTTGCCAAAGCGCACGTCAACCACAGGCAGGACTCGTTAATTAGCTGATTAGTGGAACAGGTGTGTTGGGACTAGGGACAACACTCAGATGTTTAGGACAGGGGGTCTTCCAGGACCAGGGTTATGATAAAAGCAGTCCCGTCAGGCTCTGACCAGTATTTAAAGCCATCTCTGCCTATGAAGTCACATATATATACTTATGGTGGTCAAATCTATATTATAAAGGACCTTGCTGGAGAAATAGAATGACATTCTGGTCATCCAGGTTTTGCATGTGTTTTGGTTGCACTTGTCTGAAAAGATCCAGAATATAATTTTTTTTTTTGTTGTTTATTTATTTTTCACATTCTCTTATCAGATTTTACATTCACGTACCAGATGGTTTTGTTTGTCTCTGCTTGTGAGTTTTAGACCTCTATGAGCTTGTGATGTAGGCTGACACTGAATTATGCATTTTGAGCTTTGTATGGATCTCCTCCCTGGTGTGTTTAACATGAAGCTTTCTCCTAACTGGATCTTTTGTTTGTTTCCCCTCATGGCCACACCCTCTGTTTTGTTGTGCCGTTCCTGTATGATCCTGAACCTGTAAAGCAGTCTTACCTGAGTTTGTAAGACTTCTAGTCTGCTTAATGCTTTCCCCACTTCAGTTCAGTTGCATGAAGGTGCTCACTGATTCAGTGTGTTTGGAACTCTCTCGGGGAGTCAGCACAGTCCACACTCCATAGGGCAACGTTTCCCAATCCCAGTACTGAAGTACTAATGCTCTGCAAACTTTTTCACAGTGTTTTTCCTGCTTGCACAAGCTGATACAAATCTTCTGCATATCGGCATGAGCTGAATCAGCTGTGTTAGAGCAAGGAGAATGCAGAAGTACTCCAGAGCTGGAATTTGGTTTCACTGCTTTAGGAGTAGGGGTTGATTTTTGAAGAAGAGACTGACCTAATGTTTGTGCTTTGAAAGGCCGTACTTGGAAGAGCCACGGAACGTCATTGTGCACAAAGGCGCTGAACCTCTTGGTATCTCCATCGTCAGTGGTGAGAATGGAGGGATCTTTGTGTCTAAGGTGACTGGAGGAAGTATCGCTCACCAGGCAGGCCTGGAGTATGGGGACCAGTTACTAGAGGTCAGTGTCACAGTCCCAACCTACGGTCAGTCAACAGTGGGTCTCTACCAGTGTGAAACTTTTATTTGCAGTATTGATTTAAAGCTTTAACGTAATATTAGCATCATCATATTTTATATGATCAAAGATAAAGCAATAATAAAATTACTTGAGTTGAACATAGACTTTGTATAATATGCCTTGCATGTGCATTTTGTGAAATTGTAACAAATGATTTCAGAGCATACCTATATCTTTTCAGTCTGTGGAACCTTCATATTTGCTTATTATATCTGCAAACTATACATTAAATGGTCCCTAGCCAACAGAAACACCTTTCTGGATCAATCTGTCAAGAGTAGCGTCAACACGTTCATTCATTTTTATTCACTACTGACTGACACCAGTTTCTTTGAGTGGGTGTTGTTTGTAGACACCGTATGGCACGATGTATGTAGTTGTTTTGTAACCGGCTCTTCTGGGCTTCTTTTATAGTATAATGGGATAAATCTGCGTAATGCTACAGAGCAGCAAGCACGTCTTATCATCGGCCAGCAGTGTGACACCATCACCATCATGGCCCAGTACAACCCCCACATGTATCAACTTGGCAACCACTCCCGCTCCAGGTATGAACTCTACTTTGGACTACTAAGGTCCATGAGCTTTATTTGGCATTTGGTACAGAAATGATTAATTGTGTCTGCTATGCCATAGTTCTCGTTTGGAACCAGTGAGCACTCAGACCACTCCTCAGGGCAGTGGAGCTACCACCCCAGATAACCACTCCGCTATCGACACCCTCAGTGAGCAAGATGAAGGCACCCTTACCCCGTCATCCAAACAGACTACCCCCACCACGAGCCCTCATAGCTTTATCAGGTGCAGTGTTGTTCTTGCATCACAGTGCTTAATAAACAGCGGTAGGAAAAAACAAAGGCTAAAAGAAGTCATTGTACACTGTGCACCAGAACGTTCTGTTTCCGGATCTTGAATCCAGTTTCTGGATTTTGTAACTGTTTTTTTTTTTTTTTTTTTTTTTAAAGCTGTTGTAAGTGATTACAAAATCCAGGAGCCCCATTTATAAAACAGAACACTGACATTCTTGTTTAAGTAGAGATATATAAAAGTTAAAAACAGACATTTTTAATCTGTATATTTTTATGAATGAGGGTCCAGAACTGGATTTCGAACCTCTGCCATACACTAAATAGCTTCTGTTGGTCTGTATATTTTCTCCATCACTTTCTAGAATGGATGTCTAATCCTGTTATCACATTCATTTGGTCTTATCAGGATGTCCTCAGAGGGCTCCAGGAAGACTCCAGAACCTCGTGTGGTGTCTGTGAGGAAGACTCAGGCAGAGCTGGGTGTTCAGATCTGTGGGGGGAATCTGCGAGGGATCTTTGTGGAGAGGCTAGAGGAGGACAGTCCTGCCAGGGGGACAGATGGCCTCATGCCTGGGGACATGATCCTGGAGGTGAGCGGAGCAAATACTCACTGCAAGGCCTGTGCCGCATAACACTGATTAGCATAAGTGAATCTTTGTTGACATTTGAAAGTTATAATGAACTAATCTGATACTAAATAATATAGATAATAATATATGATGATATGTGATGTAATCGAACAGATGTAACCTGAATGTGGCTTATGACAAAGCTATGAGATTATTCTGTGTGAATTGAAGTGATGATTCCTGAAGCAGGGACTTGCACTGCGTAATTGCATGTGCTTCTCTGAACTGAGGACTTTGATCACCAATTCAGCATTTTCCCCTTTAACCCAATACCGTTTTAGCTGTAGGAGTGACTCACTGTTTTTCTTTTCCCACTAAAAACACCTGGCCTGTTTTGGTCTGATGGTCCTGTGATAGAGTTTTGTCAGGATTTATTTAAATAAAATGTTTTAAGCTAGTAACGCTTTGACTGATACTGTATTTTTAAAGTAATGATGTTTTCTATACCTGCCCAGAAGTGAACTCTATAGTCCGTAACCTTCAGTGAAATTTTAGAATTGACACTTCTGCAGTTGAAATCATGCTATGTGCTCCGGGTATTTAGTCCCCTGATCAATAGCATATGAACGATTGAGTTGTTTTTACCTCTGCCAGAAGCTGCTTTATTCTACTCTCATCCCAGCACACCTTTCTGTCTGTCTGTTGTTCTCCATTGATCATGCCTTTGCCTTCTCATGCTGTCATTGGACGCAGGTAATCTATCTGAAGAGAGGGGAATTGGTAATATCCCATCCCTGGCATGGCCTTCCACGGCCCGCTGATGGTTGCCAGATGAGTAGAGCATGCTCTGTAGCTCTGCCTCATCCAGACAAAGCAGAAATGTCATCTCGTCTCAAAACACATTCAATTTAGCCTCAGATGGAAATCGATCTTGGGGCACCTAATATACAAGAGAGCAAAGTGCAAACGTTTTCATTCTGTTGGTGTCTGTCTCGAAATGTGTTTAGAGATTAGTGAGGGGGGTGAGGGGAGGGTTGTCTGTCTTCTTTCTCACCCAACAAAGCAATTTATTTCTTTGTCTGGCTCTATGTGTCCATCTTTTCGTTTCTCCAGTATAACTCGGTGACTATGAAGAATAAGACTGCAGAGGAGGCTTACCTGGAAATGCTCAAGCCAGCAGAAGCTATCACGTTGAAAGTCCAGCATCGTGTTGATGAGTTCAACCAGCTGAAAGATGCTGCTGGAGATGGATTCTATATCAGGTACACTAGACCATCATCACATAAGCATGTTTACTTTTCCCTTTGAGACAATACTATATAAACCCACGGTGAATTCTCTGCAGATGAATGCCAGTAACTCTGTTCATATGGGCTGGTCTAAATATGGGTACCGTATGCTGAAGCTTTGCATTTATGGAAAGCTTTTAATCTTTTTTAATTACGTGTGAGGCTGAGGATCTCACAGAAAAAGCTGGGTCTAAGTGTCTGCCATTTGTGGATTCTAATAGCGGCTGTTGTGATGAGACAGTTTGAGATGGAGCCATTGTGTGAGTACAGTGGCGATGTGAAGAATGGCAGTGTGCTGTTCAGAAATAGCCGGGTTTGCCTTCGCAAATGGAAGTTTTCATTGTGCAGCTGTTGCAGGGCTCTGCCTGCCTGCTCTCTCATGATGTCATCTACAGTAAATAATCTCTGCCAGTCCATATGTCCTGAAATGAGAGGGGCTGAGGGGAGTCATAGCACCCCTACTGAAAGCTGCTACACTGTTATGGAACACTCATTTGTTTCTTTTTCCTTACCCCCTCTTTTTTTTTTTTTTTTTTTAGAGCACTTTATGACCGAGTGGCTGAGACGGAGTTGGATCTCTCTTTTAAGAAGGATGACATTCTGTATGTGGATGACACACTACCAAAGGGCAACTTTGGCACCTGGTTGGCCTGGCAGCTTGATGAAAATGCACAAAAGATGCAAAGGGGACAAATCCCAAGTAAATACATGTGAGTGTGGTCACGTGAATTCATTTAGGGCAGGTGTATGCAACAGGTTGGCGCCTCTGGTCAAATTCTGATTACTTGATTTCCTAAGTGAGAAGAAGTTTCTAGGAAGTTAACAAACTAATAGTGTTAATGTTATTGTGGCTCCTGCACCACGTCATGCCACTATCTGGAGGCAGTGTCATCTCTTAATACATCACCTCGTCTGTTAGTGCCTAAAGGCCAGAGTAACACGTCAGTCAGTCAGTCAGTCAGTCAGTCAGTCAGTCAGTCAGTCAGTCAGTCAGTCAGTCAGTCAGTCAGGCAGGCAGGCAGGCAGTCAGGCAGTCCTGTATTGTACAGACCCATGGTGGTAGAGAAAGATGTGACGCATGGTTGTTGGGTTAAATTATTTTGCTTCTCAGCTGCTGCATCATTTAAGGTGAAACAGGAAATTGTAACCTGGAGCTGGACAGGTAGACTAAGCTGCTAGTACGTAACAGCTTCACCATTTCTGGTGACTTCAGCTTTGTATCAGACACAAAGTGGTCAGGACACACGTACAGGTGATTGCTGACTGTAGACAGACTTCACCATCAGAAATGAACTTTATCTACTCTGGGACAACTGAGCAGATCCTGTGATACGTTTTTAGCTTCCACATAATTCCAGCGGCTCCTTTGCTTGTGAGGAAAAAAAAGGTATACCTGCAAAGGTAGTTCGGAAGGCAAGGAGCAGCTACTTGACCAGATGTGTTTAACTTTTGCATATGACTGTTTATGAAGGACCTTAAAACATATTGGCAATAATTTGTTTTTGTTAGTTCTAGCCTTTTTGGTGTTTGGGGCCTTGTACTGATCTGAATTTGGTTCAATGTTTAGGATGGATCAGGAGTTCTATCGCAGACATAGTATGACTGAGCTGAAGGATGAGGCCGGCTCCAGTAAAACACTATCCGCAGCTGCCCGCAGGTCCTTCTTCCGCAGGAAGCAGAAGCACAAACGCAGTAGCTCCAAAGATGGCAAAGACCTGCTAGCTCTGGATGCCATAAGCACAGACTCTATACCATTTTTAGAGGGTGAGTGAAGCTTCTGTATCCTCAGCCATGGGTTACAACGATGTGCTGTAGTTCAGACACTGTAACACAATGTAATACAGGTTCAAGCTGTTTCGCCTGTTTCAGTCAGATTTCTAGCTTTTATTGCTGCTTTATAGCTTTTTTTTTATTGCTTATCGTTTTGTTTTGTCTTGTTTGCTCAGACTGTGTGAGCCTAGCCTACCAGAGGGTGCAGAAAGTAGACTGCACCTCTCCCAGGCCAGTGCTAATCCTGGGCCCACTCGTGGACCCTGTCAAAGACATGCTGGTTAAAGAGTCTCCAGGGAAATTCAGCAGATGTGTACTCGGTGAGTGCCCACAATAGAAACACTAATACTACTCTCAGGATTTTTCTTATGGTGGGATTTTAATAGCCGTAGAATGTTCTGCATGACCAAAAGCTGACCTTGTGTGTGTGGTAATCCAGAGGTGATGAAGGCCTCTCAGCAAGCCATTGAGCGCGGGGTGAAGGACTGCCTCTTCATTGACTACAAACGGAGGAGTGGCCACTTTGATGTGACAACAGTTGCCTCTATCAAGGAGATCACAGACAAGGTCTGTCCAGTTTGTCTGTTCGATGCAACCTTTTTAAAATACACTTTTTTTAATTTGGTCTGATATTTTTAGCCCGTAGGAACCATCAAATTTTAAGGAAACTGAATTGGAATATCTTTTTGACTTTAGGGGTATTACTTACCACAGCACGTTTTCTCTGACGAATCAGTGATCCCAAGTATTGAATTATATTAGTTTAAATAACGTGTAGATGCCCATATAGTCATGCGAAATAAGCAGCCTGTGATGTGTCAAATGCATGGCTCACACACACTTGTTATAATCTTGTGACTGCCAGTCATGTCAAGCTGGGGGGAAAAAAAACATTTTTTTTAAAAAGCTTATCTTTTGACATTTGTCTGTGTAGATGATGTAATATGAGATTTTAATAGCATAATTATCAGAGTCTGTTGAGCCAGTTATGGCAGCAATCAGACTGCTGCTACATTTGAATATTGATAGACTAGTGGTTCTCAGTCCAAGCCTTAGGAACCCAGCCAACTTGATAATTAGCTTATTAGATGATTGTGGAAACACAGAAATGGAGTACATGATCTCCACAAAATCCCACATAAATCACATATGCACAGAAAATCAATAATATTCACATCAGAAAAAAACTGGTAGATGTACCTATATGTCTGAATAAGGCCGTTTGGATATAGTGCACAATTATAATGTGTGGGTCTATTGGACACTTGCTATATTTTTTGTGTATATGTTTTTGAGGTTCAGAAAGCAAGATTTGAACCTTAAATAAAAAAAGGTTATTATTAGTGTTAGGGCTGGGACAATGAGCAAGTTTGAAATGTCTTTAATCTTTAAACCGGGAAAAAAATAATGCTACGTGTATTGTTTCCTGTTTAAACAATTTTTTTGTGTGTGTGTGGGGGGTGGGGTGGGGGTGGATGGCAGCAAGGAAAGCGACTTTATGGCCTTTTTTACGCCTCTAAATTTCACAGACCAAAGAAAAGTGCCACAAAATGATTTGATCATCTTTAATAAAATCAATAATTGAAATTTGAAATCAATTAATTCTTATGTTTTATATGTGGCTTATATTTAATAGTTATTTAATGGCTATCCATATTGGTCTAAGAGGTTAGGGGTTAACTTTTGAGTTTTTCAATTTAAATCATTATTTGTGTCTTACTTATTTCAGTGTTAGGAAATGGAGAATGACTGCTATGAAGTTCCTGACTGTGGTTTTAAGTGTGCCAGTTGTATTCTCTCTAACATCCACTGTTCCTCTGTTTGCGACCAGCCATCCATTGTTCATGTAACATGAATTGAAGTTGCTCTGTGTTGTGTCGTTCTCTCTCATAGGACTGTCACTGTTTGCTTGACATTGCACCTCACGCCATCGAACGGCTTCACAGCGTTCACATTTACCCAATCGTCATTTTCATTCGCTACAAAAACGCAAAGCAAATAAAGTAAGTGGCCCTTACATACTGCTATTAACAAGATCTGTACATTTCGAGAATGAGCCAAGAAGAATGGCTACTAGTCTGTATGTGAGACTATAAAGGTAGTACATGTCCTTGTTAGTCATTTGTAGGCCTAAGAAAGTGACAAATTACCTCCCCAAGTGCGTCTAAGGGCCCTTTTGGGGCGTTTTATTCCTAACTGGCTTTGTACTCTCCCATAGGGACTGGGAGTCATTTGCGAAATGGAAAGCTTCCATGGTACAGTGCGAGAGTACTGTGCTTTCCTTGGCAGTACACTGGTAGCTGCTGCAGTTAGTTGCATGGCTGTATTAGCTCTTTATGTAAAACAGAAAATACGCTGCCTCCTAAACCAAAGCCTGTGAGTGGGCGGCTGCCACTCTCAAGGCTGTGCACTGCAGAGTGCTGTGCGGCGATCCGGGGCCTGTTTTATCCCAAGGAGAAAATTAAAGCTGACTCTGTACACTTATATGTGTATCATGGCTGCACAGCAGATAGAGACGGGACTCAAGGAGTTTAAGAATGTCAAAAAATGGATGTTGAATTCAAGTTGGACCTCTGATAAATGTGCCTTCGAGTGGCATAGATTACTAATGGTGAATAGTATCCCAGTAGAGCTGCGCAAATTGAAGAATTCTCTGGAGGTGTGAAAACTGAGCCTTGAAACTGGGAATAATGGCTGTCATCCATGACCTGCTAAATAGCACTAACTATAACACTGAAGGAGAGCAGGCCTTACAGGATGTGTACACATCTCTATGTCCATCTACCACACACACACACACAATACACACACAAAATACACAACACCTGGAATTCTGGTCCATTTTACAAGTCTTTTTTATGTAATATCATTTGTCCAAAGTGTTGTAACTCCAGCCACATGTTCTCTCTCTGAAAGACTTGTGTCCCTGCTCCACTTTAAGCCTTTTTCTTCTTCTTCTTCTTTTTGTTTTTTTTTTGGCTTTTAGTTGAACATTAACAGCATTAATGCTAGTGTTAATGACTATGATTATGGACGTGTCAGTACAGCATCTCCTCTTTGTCTGCAGAGAGCTGAAAGATCCGATCTATCTGCGGGATAAAGTCTCTCAAAAACATTCCAAGGAGCAGTTTGAGGTTGCACAGAAGATAGAGCAGGAATATAGCAAATTCTTTACAGGTTTGGATTCGACTTTGTTGTCGTAACGAACTCCTTTGTCTGTGCTTTGATATAAATAGCTGTACTCTTTATAAGCTGATGACGCTTTCTTTTGCAGGTATTGTCCAAGGAGGCACGTTGCCCTACATTTGCACTCAGATCGTGACTATAGTGGATCAGGAGCAGAGTAAAGTCCTGTGGACTCCGCTGGGCTCTCCCTAGGTGGCAGAGCGAGTGCTCTCCACTTACTGCCTCTCACGCCTGAGCTTACAAACACTATGCTTTACACTCGCACTACATGCAAAGGTACACTACAGTGAGCATCGCGGATAGATAGTGATCCTCCGTTTTTATCTCATGATTCATTTTATGTTTAATTGTAACAGAGCCTCTTATCTGTGTGTGTGTGAGTGTGTATGTATGTGTGTGTGTGTGTGCGTGCGCGAATGCGTGCGGATGTGTCCGTGTGTGCGCAGATGCAGGATTATAGCACTGAAGTTTTCATTGTTTTCCTTTGGTCTTCCTGACAGACATCTAATGATTAGTAATGCTGCATCTAAGACTCGTGTTTACAGAAGAATCAGTCCGTGATTTGTTATTTAATGTCTGCTTGAATGTGTACTCCCCCCCTCTCCCCCTTAATGAAGTCATACCATGTGTGTACCCCCCGCCCCACTCCCAGCCTAAAGCCAGCCCTGTATTTCAACCCACTTTTACCAAAACAGCATGTGTATCTCTCTACGTTTTGCACATCACTGCGAGGACTGAAAACTCATCGTGGGTAAAGAGGAACATGTGGTCACGTTGTTTGTTTAAATGTAATAATGACTGTTGGTATGCATCATAGTGCTTACATGTCGGGTTGAGGTGAACAGCAACTAAGCGGTTTTTACGGGCCAAATGGAAGTGCCTTTGGAGATCTACTGAGCGTATGACAATGGCATGTTATTGAGGTGAAAGGCTGACGTTTGAAACTCCTCAGATTGCACTCCAGGGCTAGACAGACCACTGTGTTAACATTCTCATAGAGGAGAATAAATCTATATATTTAAAGAGAACATGAAATCTAACATACGTTTGCTCATGCATACAATACCGAAGTACAGGCACTGTAACCTGTACGTATGCAAACTCATCCAACTATATAGGTCTATATATAAATATAAATATATTAAATGTATTTTGACTAGGCTATCAGCCTAGGAGAGTGCAGCAGGTGTTCAGTCAGGTCTTAGCAGATATAAGCATGTTCTTTTTGTATATTTCTTGTCTTTTTTTTTTTTTCTCTGTCCGTCAGTCACTTTTATATGTACCCACTGCAAAACATCATGGAAGGAAAAGATGCAGGGTAAATATAACTAGGTCTCTTAGGCTAAAACTGTTTAAATGTTAGTCATTTTTGTGTATATTTAATTTTTTATTATTATTATTATTATTATTCAGCAGGCTCAGTCATGTCCTCCATTCAGACCAGTAGTCCAACCAGTTATTGTGCCAAAATTCAACGTGTCAGTTTCTTTTATTTGATTTGCACTTGCAATGTTATGAATGGACCCTAAACAATAGCTGTTCTTAGGTTTCCAGTAGAGGTTGAACACTAGGTACTATACTTATTACTTTAAGATTAATATTCTTTTAAGTGTATCACTCATGTTCCATACATTTCATTCATTGCCTCTTCTTAAATGAGTAAAATAAGGAAACACTACATTATTTACGTTCTCGTTTAAAAAGGGATTTCTTATTGCACAGTTTTCTCCAAGGAAAATCAGTCCACGTGTCGACTATTGGGTTGAAATTAGGCATTTTGTTTTTCAGTGACCTTCACATCTAGCTGTTTTCTGAATAGGTAACGTAAAGTTTTAAGTGAGAGGGATTCAGTACAACATGCTTGTTGTTTTAGGAGCAGTGACTAGCAGACAGGTACTGTCACGATTGGGATTTTCAATATATATAAAAAAAAGAATGTGATTTGTATGAGATGTTAAAGACATTAACATGAAAATAAAAGTCATTTTCTGTATCACACTATATTATCACTGGAGTCCAAATGGTGAGTGTTCAGTCTCCTGCTGGGTGAACTCCCTCTTTGTCTTTTCAGCCCGCAAGCCTGCACCCTTCAGAAAGACCCGTGCTCATGCAGTAGAATGACAGGTGCAATAATTGAGCATGTAGCTGTCTTGTTGGTAGCCCCATCTTTAAGGTGATGGACTGTCTCTAACCATGAGGAAGACGAGGGAGATCAGGTGTTAATTACTGAAACTGAGGTTTTGAACATTTCTTTTGAGGTCTTGCTGCAGAGTTATTAGGAAGACCGGTCAAAGCGGGATGTGAGGAGGCTAATGTTTTTGTGTTTCAAAAGAGAAACTCAAAATACCCACCACGAGTAAGCTGAACCACATTGTTTTTTTAAGGTGTAATTGATGTTGAATTTTAACATTCCACACTGAGGTTGGATTTTTTTGTTGAGAGTTAAATCAGTTAAAGGTTAATTATATATAAGTTAAAAAGTGTAATTACTGGCTGTAGTTATGCTGATCTCAATTCAAAACTAATTACTGAGTATAGTAATGTTGTCCCACACTACCATCTGGAAACCCCTGATCTCCTGCTTTGTCTTTCCAGTCTGGGCATTGAACTGTTTGTCCATACGGCCAGTAATGAACATCAAACACAGCTTCGTTCTGAGCGTCAGTGCCTCTGATTATCAGAAGGAATGCCTATAGTTCACCAGTGGGCACATTGCTGGCCCCTTCCAAAAGAGCATGATGGTCAGTCTACACGGTCTCTCCTGCAGCTGGTATGCTTTAGATTTCCATGCATAAGTCAAGGATTCAAGGAGACTTTGTCATTCACATCACATGTGGTACATGGGGTGGAACGAAATTGTGGTAACCAAGGACCCAGTTTTACCCAGACAGCAGTACTTAAATAAATAAAATATACATAAATATATAAAAATATATGTTTAAAAAAAAAAAAAAAAAAAAAACAGAGAAAGAGCAGCAGGAAATTGAAAAGGTAGCAGCAGAGTTTATTTAAAGTGACTAGTGTCCTCAAAGCAAATGAGTTCTCTTTCTAATTTAGCTCCATCATGTTCTTTTCTTATATCTTAAATATTGGGTTTAACTGGTTCCAGATGGTCTGGGTGGAAATATTCATCTGGTCTCATATTAGTACATTTATTGAATGAAGGTTTTATGTACAATATTTATTCTTTCAGTCAGTTTTCTAAATTATTTTCCCCAAATTTAGGTTAATCATCTATGGATGATGCAATATTTGCTACACTATAATCAAGTCCAGACTACAGAGAGACTACAGGACTACCCTGCTGAAAAAATGGCTTAGGCCAGCATGGGCAGCATCAGCATGCTAGTCGCTTGTTGTCTTTTAAACGAGTTTTTCAGCCGGGTATTTGACCCCATATAAAATGGGCTAATGGTGTTTAATTCAGAAAGGCAGGCCTTTCAGTTTAACATGAAAAATACAGATGTGCAACGACTCGTCATGCCTGAATCATTCTTAAACATGATCATGTGACCAGGAAGTGTAATATAAAGAAGCAGTGAAATCAGCGCTACTATGTCTCTGGTGTCTCTGGTGCTGATGGTGTTGTACTGCATGTTGAACAGGCCTCTGTGTTGTACTGGATTTTAAGGGAAGCCCCAACAAGTATAATGCCTTGCTCTCCATGAGGATGTGAACAGATTACAAATGTCTGAGCATCCTCTGAAGTTTCCAAGATTCACATTAGCCGCTGTTTCTCATGATGTCACTGACCTTTAAGGAAAAATGGGCAGGTGTAAACCTATACCTCAGAACTCTGAACTATAAATCATTTCGATGGCTTGTGAGACAGGATCCATGTGTGCCTCTGTAAGTGGTTCTGTGAATAATACAGTTTGGAAGAACAATTTTGAAAACTGGTTGGTGGTTGGTGTAGCTCAGTGGATAACACCAGTACCCAGCAGGGAGTCACCACCACATGTGGGAGACTGGGGTTCAAATCCCGGTATTGGAGACTATGCTGTACTACACCAATAAGAGTCCTTGGGCAAGACTCCTAACACTACATTGGCCTTCCTGTAATACGGTTAACCTTGTAAGTCGCTCTGGATAAGAGCGTCAGCTAAATGCTATAAATGTAAATGTAAAACTGGCTGGAACGTGACCAGATGATTTAAAGTGAGAAAGTATTCTTCGTCTTGTACTTGGTAAATATTTCAGCTCAGGTCAGATATTCTGTAAGCAGTGAACTCTAATGTTCTTGAAGTGATGTAGGAAGCTGACTTGGTACCAAAAGTGCAAAAACTAAGTGGAGCACAGCCTTGAAATTTAGCATCGGTTGATCTTTTGCCTGACTTTATTCCTGGAAACCCATCACATGACTGAACGGGCGCTGACTGAGTTGGTGTGAAATGAGCCAGATAGGAAACGGCTCCATATGGTAGAAACAGCTGATGAAAACTGGAGTACAAAGAAAGAGAAAGCCTGGCTTACATGGGTTTTGAGAGCCAGTTTAAAATGACAGGAGTATCACCTCCGATGAAGTTTGCACTTGAAGTGAAATGAGCCGTCAGGGACTGTAGGGAAGCAAAAGGAAATAAATGGCAGCAATAAGATACAAACTCGACAAGATGCTTTAGAGCTGTCTTTGACTCCCGAGTCTCTTTACTGCTCTGCTGAGCTTTTGTTTAATTTCACAATGTCAGTGGGTCTAGTGGCACCCCTGTTCTACCATCTGCTGGGGCATTTATAAATCAGATTTCACTTTGTCATAAGTGTTCATTAACTGACAATGGAGTCAAGGTGCACCAGTTAACATTGTCAAGAGCTCTGTGTACAACTGGCCTGCATGGGACGGCAGCTAGAAACTAGCCATTGCTAGTGTTTTTTTTGTTTTGTTTTTTTTTTTTAAGAGAAAAAATGCAGATGTTTAGCTCAAATGAGAAGTCCCCACAGTGAAGGATGGGGGTGGCAGCATCATCCTGTGGGGATGCTTTTTGGGCATCCTGTTGAAATTAAAAGATGGATGGATGGTGCAAAATGCAGGAGCTTACAACCATCTACAGTCTGCCAAAGAAATGAAGTTTTGGAGAAACCTCACCTTCCCAAGCACAAACAACAGAGGAGTGGCTGAACAACAACAAGGTGAACATTCTAAAATTGCCAAGTCCGGTCTGGTTGAGAACATGTGGGAATGTTTGAAAACTGGAGGGCTCGAATGTTCAGGGGTTCTTTTAATCAACCAAAATGAACACAATGTGTATGCTGTAATTATTCAGCTGTCCATACAACTAAGGCCCTTGTCATCTCCGCTGTGATTCAGGCCTGGCTGTCCTTTACTGTCTCCAGGCTCCTCTCACTACTGAGGCGAAGTAAGGCATATTAGGCTGAGAGACAGTTACTCACAGGTAAGAGTCATAACCATTCAGGCCACTTCCTTATCGAGACCAGCTCCCCACAGAGGGTGTCTTTTTTTTTTTTTTTTTTTTTTCTTTTTTAAACAAATCATTCCATCTTTCCAAAGTCCAATTATGAGTCAAACCCATCTCGGGATGGAGCTGGACTGTTGACCGTCTGGAGGGCCCTGAGGACAGATTTTATGACCACAGGCTTAGGTACTGTGGACTGTGTATTTAGAAGGCCATTAACCAGGTCTGAGCTGTATCAGCTTTTAACTCCTATCTGATGAATCAACATTTTTAGTTTTGAATCAGCATGAATGTGAAACTAATTTATGCTGTTTGATCCTGCAAGAATAGATGTTAGATTATATAACTCTGTCTTCTGAGATCACTGGCCTATATAGCCTGCTTCTCCTGCTTAGCATTTACATGTCCATGTGTAATGCGTGTGCACTAGTGAAAATGCCCTTGGTTATGCCAGTGCTGATGAGTGTTCAGTCATGAGGATGAAGGCACCTCCTCCCAGCTCATGTCCTTGTTTGGCTCATCTGCTCCTTTCTGGCCTCCAGCTCCCTATTTCACTAGCACTTTGCACGAAAGCCTCCTATATATGCTACTATGGCACTCAAGCTTTACCCCTCCACAACATGTCCTCCAAGTCCCCTTACCCCCCTTTTAGTCTCCTGCTAGGGTATCTGTTTCAAGACAGCTGCGTACAGATCAACTGAACTTGAGAAGACATCTCACCGATAGTGATCTTTCTAGTTAGCCTGGCAAAGAGAGCCTTTCTCAGCTTTAGCTGAATATGGACTGATAGGTTGGCTCCCTCAGCTAAAGCCATCTGCCTGAACTCGACTCTGTATGCTAACTTGCACACTTTGAACTGTGCATGGATTACCACCTAAATGGCCAAGGAGCAGCATCTGTTGACCATTCGGGACTTTTCCACGGGAACGGGTTCCTCAGCGCTTTAAGTCGACAGCTGGGCAAGGTTTCCAGGAAGATGATCAATCCTGGATCCTATTGCCCCTCATAAATACTGTGGTAGTACATGGTCAGCAATAAACCCCAACTCTGCTTACTACTGAGCTGCTAGGACAGCGCTCTTCTTTAGAGAAAGGTGGACATTGACGTGAAGACTTCATTATATTTGTAGAACTGAATGGAATAAACAGGTCTGCAGTGTAGTGGACATATGAAGTTTGTATAATTCAGATTTAGATATAATTGGAAATATGCTACTATTATATTACAATCATCATTATGCCTAATAAAATTAAACGTGTTATATAATATCGTATCTGTCTTATCTGTTTTTCCAGGCCTAGTGTGTTGTATTCTGTAAACATGCATTTCCTTGGTTGCCCAGTAGGAGGTGAAATACATGGAGTACCCTCACCTTTGGTCAAACTGTGATGATCTGCCCTCTGTAGAGAGAAAGGGAGCCAGAGAGGGAGAAGGGGAGAAGCAAAACTCATGAATCACTGAGCTAAAAGGTGTTGTTTAATAGTGGTGTAAGCACTAGAATAACTGTGCCAGGACCGTGAGACTCATTCCGTTATATAACAGCCATATAATAGCCATATAGTTTAATAGCATTTAATGAACGTCGTTATGGAGGTTTGTGCGAGTCCTGCTCTGCCTAAATCTAATTTAATATCATGCTTCCACCTTCTCACTGAGCCTGCCTCTCACTGTTCAGTGTTCTAAGATTAACCTTTTAAAGATTGTGTTTCAGCAGCTGTTAAAGTACAGTATCTCTCCAGCAGTAAATCTACACCATGAAGAAGACCAGTAAATCATTTTCGCAGCTCATTCATGTTTAACTGTGTTTATACTTCGAAAATGACTAACAGGATCTTACATGACAGGTTCCCTTCAACTAGGGCTTCGAATCAGTGAAGGCTCCACAACAGTGTCAGGATACTTGAGTCACGATACAGAATTAGTGCAATAGAATATACAGTAATACAGAACCGTCTTTTTAACAGGGAATTTTGTTCATAATTAATACTTTTTGGCTGCATCTAATACGTGTTGTTTATTTAATTATTCTGTTCATTTCATTTCAGTCATTTTAGATATAATATATTGAAGTGTATAATAATAATAATAATAATAACAGCAACAACTATAATACTATCATTTGCATATGGTTTATATATGTATGTATTATAGTGTTATACTATTATATATTTAAATAATTTAGATTATGAAACTAATAATAATACCACTGCATATAGTAAATATTGTTATATATCATTAGAATTACAATCATAATATTGCATTTTATATACCAACCTTTGGTAAATTGGATTAAATAATACAATAACAACAACTACTACAATAATAATAATAATAATAATAATAATAATAATAATAATATATTAATTTTAATAAGAAGAAAGTTTTAGCATCGTGTTTCCGTGTAAGTCCCCCAATGCTCATCCCCCCTACCCCCCCACGCACGCACGCACACACCCCCAATCACCAGAGCTGTGAGATAACGGCTTTGGATTATTACACTGTGAAGGCCTGCAGCGACGTGCTGCTGCGTGATGTCGCCTCTGAAGGAGGAACAGGAATATCAGGAACACAGGTCTCACTGAAGATCCACGCTGACAGCAGCGGAGTCCTGCTTCAGCCCCCAAACAGAGAAGTAAGCGAGCGGTGGGAGATCAGCGACCCTGGAGCGGTCTGTCCATCTTTGATTCTGATGGCTTGGCTCCGCCTTCCTACCTGTAAATCTGCCCAGCAGTGTGTGGGCTAACTGAACTGATCAGAGAGAGTGAGAGAGAGAGGGAGAGAGGGAGAGGACACGGACAGACACGCTCACCAGATCAGCTGTCACCGAGCGCCAACCCTGACTGAGTGGGCTTTATCTTATACCGACCGCCGACGAGCCGCACGGAAGACCCCCTCTTCCAGCACGAACACAGCGCGTTTAACGGCGGTTACTAAGTTCGGAGCCGAGGAGAGAAAAACATCGATCCGTTACCGTGGCGAACGTGAATGACAGTCTGTGATCCGCGATCTGCCTGAAGACCGGAACCGTCTCGGAGAAACGGTCCACCGAGCTCACTCAGCGACGCGCGAGCAGAGAGCGAGATGCGCGCGGGGGCTTAGCGCGCTCTCATCTGGAAGATTTCTGGAGCCTAAAAAAGAGAGAACACCGTCAGAATGAACACGTAGAGACGCAGCTCCCGCGGATTTAATGTCTGTGGCGGAGGCGCGCAGCCTCGCTCCTTCTCTCCCGTTTCCGACCAATTTTGGCTGAAAATAATCCATCAGTGATAATCTATCTGCGCGTCGTTGGGGCTGAGGATCGGCTAGAACGCGAGCGCTGACGGAGAAGGGCTAGTTGAAGCAATATGGCTGATGGCCGGGGTGGGGGGCGCTGCCAGCAGCTCTCCAGAGCTTCTTCATGCTAGCTGTGGCAGATGGCAACGTTTCCTATGGCAGCAGCGGCTCTAGAATGAGTAATAATAACTACAATAAAAACCCGGACTCCTCTGTCTCTATATCCAAGATGGACGTGATCATCCCGTTTTCACCAGACGTACCGTGTGACAACAATGGTCAGCGCATGTGGTGGGCTTTCCTCGCGTCCTCCATGGTGACGTTCTTCGGGGGTCTCTTCATCATCCTCCTGTGGAGGACCCTCAAGTACCTGTGGACCGTCTGCTGCCATTGCAACATCAAAAACAAGGTAACTGGGGATGCTGGGCCACGCTGTGAAAGCCTGGACCTGACCAGAACACTTGGTCTATCTGCTGCGCATGAGAACAGTTCACTTGGTAGATGAGGTGAATAACAGCAAGGCCTGTTGGCTAAAAGCTTCCATTAGCTGTAGGCATGGGGTGCGTCTTTGAATGAGCCACAGTGTTGATCAGCTTCATCATATAGGCTTGGGGCATCTGTGTAGACACTTCATCTGTTTCAGTGCCCGACTTCGGCTGGTCCTTTTTACCTGCGATCCAGTTACCTGCAGTGGCAGAAAGCCATGTGTGCATTTCCGTGTATTGTGTTGTGTATGTATCCAGGAGAGTGATGTGGAAGTGTGCCCACCATATGGCACAGTGAAGGAATTGCAATGCAGTACTTGCACAAATTTCAGGGGATGTTGGGGGATATATGAGAGGGCTGCTGTATTGACCTACATACATAGGAACCTCTGAAAAACAAATGATTTAGGTGGGCTGGAGCCCCACCTCCCGTCCTCTTACGTATTAGGTAGGCCGTGTTTATGGAATTCCCCTTATATGTGAAGCATGACGTTCAAGCGTCTTTAATAGAAAAGAGAATAAAATGAAAAAGAAAAAGCCCCCCGGTAAGGTCACGCTGTCAGAGTCAGCGGTGGGAACAGCCATGATGTGCTGCATGTAAGGGTGCTTCACTCACATGCACTGTGCTCCTGCGTAATGACGTATAGTCATCTCAGCAGCAGGCTGCCAACAGGCACATCATCATGCAGGCTACAGTCGTATAGGGGATCCACACAGCTGTTGCCTTCAGCACAAGTGGCCAGCCGTCCGAGGGTGTCTTGTGGCGACTGATCTGCAGGAAACGGGCCTGTTTTTGGAAACAAGCTTCATTCTCCTCTCTTTCTTTTCGTCCTTCGTTCGTTTTGGTGCTGTGCTAGATTAAAATGCCTAAATGGAACTGAAACAGTAGACGAGGAGTGACTTAAAGAGAAATACCACAGATTTGTTCTCATTTTCTGCATAATAACTCGATTAAGATGTGAACAAAGTAAGCTGGAGTGGTTTGGTGTGAAGCACTCTGCTCCAGAGAAACTCACCGCTCAGGAATTGTTTACAGTGGTGGTGGTAGGAACCGGACATCTGAAGAGTTTAATGCCCCTGAAGGCTTCCTCACAGAGAGTTACTACACTACCAATCAAATGTATAGACACAGTTACTCACAGACCACTTTCCTTTTTGTTTTTTTAATACTTTACTAGAATAAAAGACATCAGCTATAAAATAGCACTCATAGATCTTAAAAAATCCAAAATGGAACTTTACAGAAGGATAACAGAGCTTTCTTAACTTGCAGTAGAGGCTGATTTAACCAGATTTTATTTAAGCAATTTTAAACCAATTCTATTTGAATCAATTCTAAGTTTTTTGTGCAATGATATAAATATATTAGAGGTGGCATTATAGCAAAAATATAATATTGTGAAACATTAATAGTACATGTGGTATATTAGGATATGTATGGTTTCAGACATCCCATCAGTTGGAACTGTTAAGTGTAAGCCTGTAGAGTATTTTTGATAACCAAAAGCATCCATTAAGTTGGGTGTGTCTAAACTTTTGACCGGTAGTATAAGTGATAAAGACATTTTATAGGGGGTAGGATATTCCAAAACAGTCATCCAGGAGTGAGCTTCATTTATCAGATTCCCCACTTTTTAAATACACTCACCATCAAAAGAATAGCTGCACCCAGATGGAACCAACTAACTTGAATGAAACTTGGTGGGTAGGTTTGACATCATGAGACATGCGGATGATGAAGTTGCCATAAGCAAGGACTGCTGTTACAGTGACTGTCCCTGACACCACATTAATGTGGCCAAAGACTGCAATGGTGTCATGCCAGACTGAGTGACGAGTCCCACTTTTGTCTTGGTGGAGACAGCCAACGAATCTGTGTATGGAGGCACCATGTTCAGCGACACACGTCCATAAGGCCTAGTGTCACTCCACCTTGACTGCTACTGCACAGTCCGCAGGAACTATGTGAGAATATTGTCTGAATGGGATGGGTTATCACAGGACACCATTCAGGAACCTCTACAGCTCCATGCTGAGCATGCCTGTTCTTTTAGCAAACATGGCGGCCCGACACCATACTGATAGACAGACTTCTGTATGTGCAGCTCAATAAATACTGCCTACATCTGTCTAAATCCATCATCAATTATTGTTCCTGGAAAGTTTTATCTTCCTTCCCGATATAACTGCAATCCCACAATTCTTTCTGGGTGCAACTACTCTTTAGATGACGAGTGTATTTGGAAGTCATGTATGGGTTTACTGCTGGTTTTGTATGTATGATGGTGTTGTAGACCACACTGGTTCCTATTAGAACATTTGTCTACAGTACTTGAGGTTATCAAAACAGTCTGGTTGAGTTTGTTTACATCTTAAAGACCGAATTATGCAAACATCTAGAAGAAGAATCAGTGGACTCCCTTTTTAATATCTGGTTGTTTTTTTTCTGAACCTTGTGTAAAAAACAGAAGTGAAGTCGTTTTTGCGAGATTTATTATCAGAAGAATTATGAGGGATTTGATTAAACAAAGGCAAACATGTCTCAGTTTGTTCACACGTCTAAGGCCTGGATTCAGTCATTCAAATTCAAGTATAGCTTTATCCCCATTTACATCTGGTGTCTCTACAAAAGGCGGCCTGGCACCCTTTACAGCTTAAAAAGCTTGTTGTTACCAGTTCAGTGCATGGGTAATAGACTTCCCGCCCCTGAAGTGAAGTTAAAAATACATGGAGAAGTTATAATGCTCTCCTGCGTTCAGATAGCAGAGTGCCAGGCTTGTTATTTATTTAAATCTAAGGGGTTAATGACGTCTGTGAAGTCTCCAGTCTTCATTACCTTTTAATTACCTACATGAACACGCGTTCCAACAGAGCAAGCGGCCCATCCGAAACTGACACCCGTGCCTGAGCCTCTTCAGATGGAAGTTGTTAAAGCACAGTCGGGTCGTGCGTCTGTATCGCTTGCAGTCGAGAACACTTGAATTAAAAACCTTCCGTCACTTCGCCGGGTTTATTGAGGAACCAGATCCGTCTTGCGAACGCAAGCGACACACAATTTCATTCACTGTGTAATTTGGCCGTGCTATCGCTCGGTAATTGTGGAGTTTGATGGAAACCCACGACTGGCCCATTAAGAATGCAAGCCATGTTTCACCGGATCCAGTTTCCAGGAAGACATGAAAATGGCGGTGAGGAGGATAATCGCATGCTCTGCTGGGTTTCCTGGAGGAAGGAGATTCTGGCTGGGTGACTTTGTGCTGAGGCTTTTACACTTGGGTGCAGGGGGACCGTGCTTGTTAGGGGCATTAGGAGGCTGAAATGCGATCTGCAGTGGGGCTGAGTGGGGAGGGCGGGCTTTCTTGGCATGGCACAAGTAATGGCAGGCAGGCTGCTTGAAGCATCTACTGCTCCAAAGAGACAGATCCTATGGCATGTCCTCATCATAACTTTGTCATGTAGCACCAGCTATGCCGAAATGGATGCTACTGTATGTGCATGACTCCTATAACCTGATAAGAGTGCAGTATGAAACCCTCATTGGTTTTGTTTTTAGCCCGTGCTTTCCTAGACCTGTTCCACTTGCTGTTTTTCAATGTTTGGATGTTTAATTTAATTATTATTTATTATTCACATTCATGCTGTTGTTTACTATTTTGATAGCCTGGTTATGCAGTATGGGGGTCACAGTGACGTACCATCATTTCACTATTTCACCCTCAAGATTCTAGCTGTAAAAAGCATGGCCAAGAATCACAACTGAATGCCTCTGACCTTCAGTTGCTCAGATGGCTCTGCCTTAGGAACTAGCATGCTTCTGGCCTACCAGTCTGCTATAGAAATCCTGTGCTGTGATATGAGAAGCAAAATTCAGCAAAGGTCCTGTACGCTTGGGTAGCTGAAGTCTTGTGTAAATGAAAAACAATAAAAAAATCCATTTTAAAACTAAATCAGTTGGTGTCGGTTCTTAAGCACTGTTAAAAGAAAAGAGGATGTAACACTAACAATCATGCTCCGGTCCCAGCTTTTTTGGAGCATGTTGCAAGGACCATATTAAACTTGTATTTATGAGAGTGAAAAAAACAAAATATATTTTTTTACCATTTCAGAATTTAATATTGGGTCAAACAGAACTTACTAACCTTCCTCTTGTTGCCATTTAATATACTGTCCAAACAATTTAGGAAATGTATTTGTATATGCAGCGATAGACACTGAAAACAGATATCGTCACTGTCCAATGGAAACCATGTATCTCCATGGTCGATTTTTATTTTTTTGCACCATTTGATAACATGAGCTGCTGTTTACACTGGGTGGACATTTCATAATAAATGGATCACCAGAAATATTCAAAACATACCTGAAAAGACGTCTGGTTCCATTGACTTACATTCAAATGTAATCAGGTTTGCCATTGTGGAGATACTTGTTTTTCTTTGGAACGTCGATATATAAATAGGTATAGACATTCTTATGCACTTAATCTAATGTCTACTTATTTGAATAATGAAGTTAACCTCATAATTATCAATAGAACATATATAAGCAATGTGTGAGCAAATAACTAGGACTGACAGTAACAGATTACATTGTCAGCAGTTGTTACTTGTAAGTTGTCAAAAAGCAAGGGAGGAAAAACCCACATTCACAATACAGATGATTTCTTTGCCCCAGGTTAATTCTACCTTGTTCTGCTCTGTTGCCTTACTCAATTTTCAGTTTTGACAAATGACTCCAAGCTGTTTTCTCAAAACCGATTGTTCCTTGAAATAAGCTTTGCTGCCCAATCAGTGGTTTTTATTTTTGATCCTGAGGGCTTTATGGTGAATACTTTTCTGTCTCAAGCCTCAAATCCTCTCAGAGTCCCACAGACAGATCCAGCCAAGTGGCGTGTTTTTCCCACAGTATCTATATTAGGTGAGTGCAGATATTCCTGTGTCCGAGGGCTGAGGCTTGTTTGTCGTTAATGCAGACGGGATTGCAGAGATGCATGCCGAGTGTGTTTGTTATGTGTGTGTGCCCTCTCATGCTTGGCAACGGGCCGGCTGCCTTTGAGTCGACAGGCGAACAGCACACACCCAAAGATCAGCTGTCCCTCTCTCTAACTCTCCAGCACATAGTGTTTAGGGGCTGAATGTCTATAGTGTCTACTCGCTGCACGTTTTGCTTTGTGACAGTTTTTGGTAGAAATCACCGGAACAGGAGTTCAGCTCCACTATCAGTGAATTTTAATGTCTTGGCTTTTACAGTCACTTAAAGTAACCTGCTTGTGTGTGTGTTTGTATGCTTGTGTGCATATAGGTTATAAATGCTGGAATAACTTTATTTACACATAAATAATATCCTGCTCCATTTATTTACAGTCACATTCTGAAGTTTGAACACTCACGGTCATATTAGCTTCTTGTTGGTTTTCATAATTAACATTATATTCATTTATATGAGCGTAAAATGTATCTTTCTACATTTTTAGTGCACAGAAAACAAACATTGATTGTGCTTCAATATGTGTTATCGTGCATTGTCTGTAGAGTAAATCTGAACTTATCTGTACTTAGAAAATCAACTCAACATGTAATTTGGTTGCCCAGACTTGTATGTGCATAGCGTAGCGATGTTCATTGTCACAGTACATGCTTCATGAGAAATGTACAGAGTTTATGCTTAATTACAGGCGTTTGTTGTGCCGGCTTTGCTCTATGACATTATATTATACTAACAAAATGAATAATTCTCCAGCCCCGCCTTCAGCTGTTGAACAGGCATCAGACAAGCTGACCTTAGGCTTTTGTGCTGCAGGTCCAGTGTGTTCATTCTATTAGCAGTGCTCTCCAGTAGCTGTATAAGCTGTGTGCACCTTTGCGTAGCTGAATTACCTGCTTAGAGGGGGTCTGGACACTCATGTTGTAGTTGGATGCGAGTGGTGTCAGTCTTCTATGAGACATAGCTGGCATTTGTCTTGTGAGTTAATGTCTTAGCTGTGCCTGCATGTTAAACAGTTATGAAGTGTGAAGGTACAGTGCTGTTAAGTTGAAAGGACAAAGAAACCCTATTATTGGCAGTGTAATGGGTGGAGGCTGTGTTCTAGTGCTGGAGACCTCATTTTGTGTGTGTGTGGCTTGTAGACTGAGTTCCTGCCGCTGTGCCAGCAATGGAGCTTTTGCATTTCTGTCATGTGTTGTTGATACTGGCCTGATATGAGCATGCAGCGAAGGCCGCACAGAGCATGACTTCAACTCAGTTCAACACAGTTGCTGTAAGCAGTGACTTGTCTTCACGTTGTGGTAGAACTCAGATATAAATCATCATTTTAACTGTAACCGACTTTATTGTCATCATTGACGGGTTAACGGTTTGAATATTGAACTTGTGAGATCTTGAGCTGTGTTCAGAAGCAGCCAAAGACCCTTGTCCAGGAGGCCCACTGCCCTGCACCTAGTGTTTTCAGTTGTGCTCTCAACACAACTGATGATCAGTCAGCTCATTAAGAGCCTATGACATGGTTAATGGGTAATAAGTTATCTACCTAAAGCAGAGAAAGCAAGATTTCATTTGCAGGGCGCTGAGCCTCCAGGACAAAACTTGAGAAACACGGGTGTACCTGACATAACAAGTAACTGGCATGTCTAAATGTCCTTTAGCATTGCTGACAAAGTAACAGGCCTGGGGCATAATGAAATCAAAATGTAAATATAAGTCACAGTTAGGTAATACAAAATTCATTTATTATATATAATTATAGGATGGATGGATTGACGGATGGATGGACGGATGGATGGACAGATGGATGGACGGATGGATAGATAGATAGATAGATAGATAGATAGATAGATAGATAGATAGATAGATAGATAGATAGATAGATAGATAGATAGATAGATAGATAGATAGATAGATAGATAGATAGATAGATAGATAGATAGATAGATAGATAGATAGATAGATGGATAGATAGATGGATGGATAGATAGATAGATAGATAGATAGATAGATAGATAGATAGATAGATAGATAGATAGATAGATAGATAAAAACAGCGTTGATTCAAGATTCAAGATTCAAGATTCAAAGCTTTATTGTCATATGCACAGTATATAAAAGACAGTGCAGTATATAAAAACCTAAATGGGTCAGTCGTTACCGGCAGCAGTATTATTAACTGTTAAGCTATAAAATATAAACTATACATAGTACGGGTCACTATGGATGAATATGTAAATATAAATATATAAATATATCTCTGTTTCAGTTTTCTATTGCTGCAATGCCACATGTGAACATCCAGGTTGACCAAATGTAATAATAACCCTCATAAGTCATTGCTATTGCAATTAATTCCACTCCAGACTCATTCAAACAAGTACTTGTATTGGAAGTGTGGACATGGAACAGTCAATCAGTTTATGGAATCATCATAATAAGGACAGGAAATTTCATTAGGATTTCAATTAGGTTATGAATTACAGCTTCTTCTCTTGCAGGCAGGAAACCCTTTTCTCATACAGATTGCCTTTAAATCTAAGCTTTTTAATACATAATAATATTTAATGATTATAAGCATAATTATTATGTAACTGTGTAATAAGTATGTAATTACCTCTGAATAAATGTTTAAACTGTCTAATCTAACCAAGGGTCAAAGCCACACATCAACCTAAATGTGTCAACCGCAACGTGAAAACACAGCTCAGATCCCCCGCTGCTCTCCTGTCATGCTGTTATGTCTTCTTTTGCGTGTCCCTGTGCTATTAATAGGACCCTGGCACCCCAGGAAAGGTTGAAGAGGAAAGCTGTGGTTGACTCTGAGAAAGAGCTTGGGGGAGGGTTTCCTCGCAGCAGGGCCAGCCAGCCCGGGCTAAGCTCCTGATCCACGAGCAGGGCCCACTGGCAGGGGAAAACCATTAGCATCCTCGATTTCAGGCTGTTCGGGCAGGCTGCAAGGCTGAGATAGTACTGCCGCCAGCCCTGGAGCTCAGCAAGGCCGGCCTGGAGCCTGGGACCTGTGCAGGCAGCTGCTTCAGCTGCTGCTGTCTTTGAAGTGCCTCGTGTGACTGGCGGTTTTGCGCAGGACTGGCCATCCTCGGTAGCCTCTCCACTGACCCCTGGCTAATATTAACTGAAGCTCATGTTGGATGGAATATCAAGTGTCTCGTTTTTATTGTTTTCTAATTAACCTGGTTGCATGGTTGCTCTGAAGGACAATAGGATTGAGACTAGTTTACAGTAGCTGAATTAATGGGTTGTTTATTGGCCGGCTCATTGATCTTTTTAAATTAGATGTGAACGCAGAGGGACATTTTAAGGCTTTGGTGTTTGCGGCCATGTTTTTTTTAACCCTTTAAGCGCCAGTGATCTGCACGTAGGCCTGCGATCCGGGTCCTCATGCACGTTTCAGCCAGAGATGTCTCCAAATCCCCAAAGCTTATATAGCACTTTATGCACTTTGTGTAAATGAGCCAGAGAAGTTTAAAGTTAAAGAACCTCCATATATAGAAGGCTTTTTATATCAAAGTTTTTTCCTAGAACTGCGTAACGTTTCCCAGAACCCTCTAGACCATCTTTAAAAGAATAATAAGAATAATAACAGAATAATTATGCTGGAACTTACGGGGTTAATACTTAGAGTTATTTCTGGTCATTTGTCTGCTGATGAACGTGTTAATCCCATTCTTTCTCTTGAGTATTTTTCTTTATCCTTCTCATGTCACCACACATCAGAACCCACTGCGAGAACTAAGTCAGGGCTCATGCCTGGAGTGCCCCCAGCTCTAGTTTTGAAAATGCTCTTTATCCATAATGTCTCAGATATTTTGTTATTGTGGGGGATGAAAAGTGGCCTAGGCCTGCAGGGGCGGCAGAGGGGGCAGGCAGAGCCCTTGAGCCAAGGAGGCAGTGGTTCTGAAGCTGATTCGGGTGAGGCTGGCCCTTCGGTGATTGGCCCACATCACAATGAGCTTAACATCATAATTGGAGCTTTGAGCGAAGCGCAGTGATGCAGTGAGCTGGAGGAGAGGAGAAGCGCAGACTGTAGAGGACGTTCTAGTGACCTTCAGGGACGTGGGCTGCTTTTCCGCTGCTCACTCATGTGTCTCCATCTCCCCCGTGTGCTGAGATGCTAATAACAGGTTGTGGCGCTGATGGCAGGAAATGTTAATAACCTGTTTGGCTCAGAGCGCACGCTAAAATGCATTGGTGTGATGAGATGGAACCATTTCCATGGGTCCTTAAAGGTTAAGTGTTCGCTTGTCGTAGCTTTAAGGATGCGCACTTGTTTTAGCTGCTTTCTCCTGATGGCCGTGTTTCAGCCTGCAGCATGGCAAAGCGCATTCTAGATTGAAGCGTGTTTTCCATTCTCCTGTCCTTATACCTGGAACCGTTCTGTTGACTAAATAGATCTTCTGTTATAGTCACCTAGGGCCTCGGGGTCCACGGCATTGTTTATGAGCAGAGAAGTAGGAGGAGTTGGTTCTAAATGTGGGCAGAGGCTTTTGTGGAATAAGCTGTCATGTTTCCTTTAAACGATGGGCCGTGTAGACATCATGTACAGATGCTGTACGGTGGGGCTCGGGTTCACAGTGAACACCTCATTAATAATGGATGATAATACACTGCCACGTTGTTCGCTGACAGACGCAGGCATTCAGAGTAGACAAAGTATTAATCAGTCAATAGCCTCAGCGCTATTGGGTTTCACAGTCGACCCTCAGGGGAGCAGGGAGGGATCATCTGTTTGCAGTTACATTGGAAAAAGTGTTCAGAGCTGGAGAGATTAGTCTGAGAGGCTAAAAACAACAGCTCCCATCCTCCTAATAGAACAAAAATGAATCATTCATGACTGGATTATACTTAATTATCCTTTTAGGGGCCCATATTCTATTTTTCCCTTTGACATCCACATAAAACATTTGTGTGCTTTTATGTTCCAAAAATGGTCATAATTCATGTTTCCATGACCATTTCACAACCTCACTGTACCTCTCTGAATGATCTCTTGTGATGCCAGAGAGCAATGAATTCAAAAACAGCATATGCAGCATTGTTTCCATGTATAGACTCTAGAATTCCAGATAGGGCAGTAGTGTTTTCGTTGCGCTACATCAATCTACAAATGTTACATCCAAATAAAAACCAGCAGTAATTTAGGGGTTAAACCAGTTGATGTGTTAGCTGAAGTTAGTTTCTGGTTCAAATTTCTGGTTTCAGCTTAAATTACGTAGCAGGTACTCTAGTGGCTCCACAGGTGCTAAAGTGTCACTGCTACACTGTTAAAGGTGGAACGGAAAATAAACTGAAGATAGTATTATACTCGAGAGCTTAGCATAACATATTCAGGCTGACATACCCAGCAGTTCTCTATACAGCTCATTAGTTATGTAGCAGTTTGCATGAAATATCCATACATGAATGATGTGAAAATGCAGCAAGAGTGGAAAAGCTACATAAGGAGGATGAAAAAGTATCCAAGCAGATGAGCACTGAAAGCTCCTGACCTTAACCTGTGTAATTGTTTCATTTATAAGAAAAAAAGCCTTTGCCAGTTTTATTAAATAGATCTAAATATGTTTAAAATTAGACAACATAAAGGTTAGCCATATTCTGCAGGGATGTGAAGTTTGTCACAACAATGGAAAATGATTGGGTGACTGCCGATGTCTAGTGTTTGTTAGCAATGTTAGCCTCATAGCTTCAGTGCTAAAGGAAGGGAAAAAAGCAAAGGTGGAAAATGAGGGTAGGAGGAAAACTGGCAAGTGGAAAACTTTGTTCACTTAATTTTTTACAATACGTTCAGAAACTTCTGTTTGAAGTTCTGTTGTTGTTGTGCTCCGTGCCTGTACATATTGAGCAGTATCAGCATGTGGAATCGAAGCAGCCTGTGCAATATTGGAAGCGGAGCAGTCGATGTGCAGTATTGGAATTGGAGAGGTCTGTGTGCAGTATTGGAATTGGAGCAGTCTGTGTGCAGTATTGGAATTGGAGCAGTCTATGTGCAATATTGGAATTGGAGCAGTCTGTGTGCAGTATTGGAATTGGAGCAGTCTATGTGCAGTATTGGAATTGGAGCAGTCTATGTGCAATATTGGAATTGGAGAGGTCTATGTGCAGTATTGGAATCGGAGCAGTCTATGTGCAATATTGGAATTGGAGAGGTCTATGTGCAGTATTGGAATTGGAGCCGTCTATGTGCAATATTGGAATTGGAGCCGTCTATGTGCAGTATTGGAATTGGAGCAGTCTATGTGCAATATTGGAATTGGAGAGGTCTATGTGCAGTATTGGAATTGGAGCCGTCTATGTGCAGTATTGGAATTGGAGCAGTCTATGTGCAATATTGGAATTGGAGAGGTCTATGTACAGAATTGGAATTGGAGAGGTCTATGTGCAGTATTGGAATTGGAGAGGTCTATGTGCAGTATTGGAATTGGAGCAGTCTGTGTGCAGTATTGGAATTGGAGCAGTCTATGTGCAATATTGGAATTGGAGAGGTCTATGTGCAGTATTGGAATTGGAGCAGTCTGTGTGCAGTATTGGAATTGGAGCAGTCTATGTGCAATATTGGAATTGGAGAGGTCTATGTGCAGTATTGGAATTGGAGCAGTCTATGTACAGAATTGGAATTGGAGCAGTCTGTGTGCAGTATTGGAATTGGAGCAGTCTATGTGCAATTTTGAAATTGGAGCAGTCTATGTGCAGTATTGGAATTGGAGCAGTCTGTGTGCAGTATTGGATTTGGAGCAGTCTATGTGCAATTTTGAAATTGGAGCAGTCTATGTGCAGTATTGGAATTGGAGAGGTCTGTGTACGGTATTGGAATTGGAGAGGTCTGTGTGCAATTTTGAAATTGGAGCAGTCTATGTGCAGTATTGGAATTGGAGCAGTCTATGTGCAGTATTGGAATTGGAGCAGTCTATGTGCAATATTGGAATTGGAGCAGTCTATGTGCAATATTGGAATTGGAGAGGTCTATGTGCAGTATTGGAATTGGAGCAGTCTATGTACAGAATTGGAATTGGAGTGGTCTGTGTGCAGTATTGGAATTGGAGCAGTCTATGTGCAATTTTGAAATTGGAGCAGTCTATGTGCAGTATTGGAATTGGAGAGGTCTGTGTACGGTATTGGAATTGGAGAGGTCTGTGTGCGGTATTATAATTGGAGAGGTCTGTGTGCAGTATTGGAATTGGAGAGGTCTGTGTGCGGTATTGGAATTGGAGAGGTCTGTGTGTGGTATTGGAATTGGAGCAGTCTGTGTGCAGTATTGGAATTGGAGCAGTCTATGTACAGTATTGGAATTGGAGAGGTCTGTGTGTGGTATTGGAATTGGAGAGGTCTGTGTGCAGTACTGGAATTGGAGAGGTCTGTGTGCAGTACTGGAATTGGAGAGGTCTGTGTGCAGTACTGGAATTGGAGAGGTCTGTGTGCGGTATTGATATTGAATTGTTATTAGTTTATTTTTTATTTGTTGCAGGGACTAACAGTAAAAGGCCTCTGAAGTGTGAAGTACATTCATATAGATTTGTTGGGTCTGAATAATGGTTTGCACAACAGGAAAAGTGCCCAAGGGGTAGTGTTTAGGATTGACTGGTCAGAACCTCTCAACCAACTGGTAAATAAGATGTACTATTTACTCAGAGGTTAAATACAACACATACAGCAGACTGAAACAAAATGTGCTTTGATAGATTTTCAGCTTGAGGTCATTTCAGTCTTTTCATTAGTCTGGCCACTGTTCTTGAAATTTCAAATGACATTGGATTTTCTATTCCGCGTCTTTGCCTTATTGTGCAAAGCTCTGCAGCCAAACTTATATAATAGATGAGAATATTTCATGCCCGAAGAGGCCTTTCATCTACTGCCACAGAGAAAGTGATATCATATTTCATTATAACCATTCCTTCACTTGTGTACTCCCCCCTCAAATACTTTCAGCACTCTCCCTCTGAGGTCTGCCTGTGATCCCTAATACAGCAAACACACTTTTATTACAAGGCTTATAATAAAAGTCTGTGCAATGACAGTACACACCCCATAGACTTCCTTATAGTCATACAGGGGTCCTCACAGGCGTACCTGAGGCTGCGGGCACTGTGATGCAGGACATGTAAATGAATACATCCTAGACAAGTTAGTTTGTATTGGTTGAAAATCTTGTTCTGTGTTTATGGACTTTGAGATGCTATGGGGAATTGCTCTTCCTCTCAGTGTTTGTGCGCTGTTGTCATGTTCCTGCATACCAATGCCCTACATCTGACCGCCAGCCTTGCCATCACCGTTCACAATCTCCTGCTCACTGATGGGGCTGGGTCACGCCGCAGCGCTCGGCTTGTTAGCATTCAGCCGCTCCCCCCACGTCTAAAGTGCAAAATGCATTGGCTTCGCTCGAGCATTGCGAGAGTGTTAAGTCTCACAGTTGGGATGAGATGCATAATACATGACTGTTTCCAGCCTCAGTGATTCTGCTGAAATTCAGGGCTTCAGCACCACGGAGAGCTCCGCCGGATCTGCTCTCTAAAACCTGCGGTGATTCAGAGCAGCACAGAATTCAGAAAATGCACGCAGTCTCCCACTGTGCTCCTCTCATGATGAAAGAACACTTCCAGGATGAGATTCTTCAGGAAATACTTAAAGATGCATGCTTTATCAAATTCCAGAGTGTGCAAATATTACGGGTACTGTTTTGAAAGCAAACCTCGAGTGGACGTTGAATGGCCTCCTATGAACACAAAAACACATCTATTTCATCGCACTAAGGTATTTACTGTAGGGTTTTACAATCAGGCAGTTAAACCTGACTACTTGACTTTTTGGCAGGGAACAGCTGGCAGGATGTTACTGCATATTGATCTATTTTACTGATTTAAATACCCATTTATATAAAACAGTGCTATTCAGAATTTAGAGACCACCCTTAATTTATTAGACACCCAGTGAACACAGCCATTAAGTACAAGTTGTTCATTTTACAGGTGATGTTTATAAGGAGTTTGGAAATGGCGGACTTGCACACAAGGAGGAAATGTAGAAATGCAGATTTCTAATAATGTGCAAGACCTGGGTAGACCACCAAAACTGTCACGATCAGGGAAACAGCCCTTAAAGCTTTCATCTTTGAGAGCGAGGTGAAAATTAAGCTTCATTCTTGCTTCAGTTCTGAAAACATACACAGGTAACACGTTATATTAAATGTTGACGAATTAACATGCAGTAATGCATTATTGAACATGCAGTGATGCTTTAACAATGGTCAACTAATGTTAAGTAAGCAAGCAACTGTTTACTTACCATTTAGTTAATCATTAAAAACGTTATTATAAACATTATCATTATAAACATGATTATTGATGATTACTTTATGTTAACTACTGCATTAGTCATGTTAGTCGATACTTCATGAAGTGTTACCCATACACATGTGTTTCTGTGCGGCTCTCCCTTGTTAGTCTGAAAGGGCTGTAGTTGCTAAGAAGCACCAAAAAAGAAGAATAAGAAGTGACAGATATGACAGAACAGTCTTATGGATTGATGAGTATACATTAACAGAATCATGAGCAGCAACAAATGCAACCAACTTGTAGGACTGAACTTTTGAGGAAACATATAAGAGATACAAACACGCTACCGACCATAGTCCTGTGATTGATATACTTAATGGCTGTTTTGACTGGAAAGTAAAGATGAGACTCTCTACAGTTCCCTGTCTGTGACATGCCTTGATCTAAATACCACAAGCATGAAGCACCACAGCTACCTTCCTGTCTTAACAGATCTGTTAAGAATGAGCAGTTTGAGTAGCTGTTCCTTTAAATGATATTGTGTCACTGATCACCCTGTTTTGACGTCAGTACACACTTAGTACATCATTTCATGCTCATTATTGATGTATTGATCAAATAAAGTTCATCTTACAGACACATATCTATAAACACACATGCGTATGTGGTAAGAGACACAGTGCCTAATTGTACTAATCCGGACTGAGGAAACATGGCACCTCTTTGTGAAGGTAGTCCTGAAGCTGTGGGTGGAGCTATTCAGAAGGGGGTGGTATTATTCTGTTAAACCCCACTTGTCATAGGAAGCAGAGCCTAATCTGTAAACCTTATTGAATCCCATCATTTCTGATTGAGGCAACCTGGAAAAACTGAATGTGTTGTCTATGTCATAGTTCGTGGGATGGTAGCCAGTTCATATAGCCAAACGTGTGTGCACAAGAGTGTGCACAAGTAAATAAAAAGGTAATCTTGTACTCTGTATATCGTATTTGGAATACATGAAAGTCAGTGTGTGGTTTATTATTATTATTATTATTATTATTATTATTATTCATTATTCAAGTCCACTTTATTTTTTATTGTTTGATTAATTGCCAAAATAAACACTACATGTTCATTACTAATATGAGTGATAGTGATACCTCTATTATATTGATATTTCTACTGTAGATATAGCAGGCAGTTCTGAATTAGCACTGTCTACTCATTGTTCCACTAGAGGAGATCACACGTGACTGCTGTCTTATCTCCAGCTGTATTAAATAGGGTGCATCAGAGCTTTGACGGATAATGATCAGCTTCTCCATCCTGCCTAGGTTGTCTGTTGTGGCAGGATTCAGAAGGTTGTATTATCTGCTGTTCTGTTTGCAGTGTAGTGACTGAGTAATTGGGAAATACTGGAACGCCGGTTAAATGTGAAGCATGATTTTAACACCTCCCTTAAGAGTAAAGAGTGGGGTTTGGAGTGGTATGAATGGTATGTGGTAGCGGGTTATGATTGCAAGTCTGTTTAGCCAGAGAGAAATAACGACCCTGCTCTCTCTGTTCAGTGCGGGGAAGATAATGACTTCCAGCATGTGCTCAGGCATCGGCCCAACATCAAAGAGCTCTCTTCCTCACCGCTCACTGTTTAAAGCTGCACTGCAATATGCGGTATGACAAAGATGATAAAATAATTTGATTCATAGGTGCAGTTTTCGCTCTCTGCTCCTGGATGTCCTTGTACTGCTAGTATAGTAGGGAGAGTTTTAATGGGATCTGTGATTATAAGTGCTGTGATTTAATATGCTGATGGCTTTGGGTTGTCAAAATGTACAATGTGTCTGTCTGAAGGGCATGATTCAGTTGTGCTGGTTTTGGAATGTTAGGCTTGATTATGATTAATTATTAGGGGCTTGAAATGAACAGCTGAAGCAGTTCATCAGTATTCTAAACGGTATCATTAATACACCCCTTGTTCTCTTCTGATGGTCTCTTATTTGCCATCTTCCTGGAAATCAAAATGTGGCTTATGGTTGCATACTGTATGTATTTGTGCTGTTAATAGCTTGGTTGCTATGTGTATATTAGCTCTGTTCTTCACAAGAACATATGATTTTAAATCGATCTAATTGTCCATATTCCCCCTTTCCTTTAATGTGCTTGTAAATGTAGCTAGTACAGCTTTTTGTGCATGTCAGCAGTCTGCAAAGTTAAAAAGCCCAAAGCCAGATGGAGAAATTCTCTCCCACTGAAACCACGTTTGTCTGCTGCGTGAGATGGCTCAGTGAAATTGTGACCCTTTACTTTGATGCAAGGTGATGTCATCTTGAAACACAATCCGTATTGGCTGGCTCTGTGGCGGAGCTTTTAGAAGAATACCAGAGCTGTCATCCCCTCTCTAGGTTGACCAATTAAAACAGTTTGGGGAGGCTGACCAAATAGAAAACACTGGGCTCCTTGGGAGGCGGGGCTTAAAGAAGCAGGAGCACAAACAGAAAGTGAAAAAAGATGTACAGTATTAGGATAACATTGTGTTTTGGGACAACTGAAGCATGTAAGCTATTCCCAAAAGTACTGCTATTAACATTGATAAAATAGCACAACAGGCCTTCTATAGTGACATAGAGAGGATGTTTTTATTTTCCCAATAATAAATAAAATATAGAACATAATTAATAAAAATAGAAAATGGGATTGATTTCTGACCTCAGAATTGGAGGTTGAAGCATTAAACCCCTAATGACTGGAAAAATATTGAGTAAAGTATTTTCTCATTTAATGGCCAAAAATTAAGTCATATTTGATTTTCTATAAAAAAATAAAATAAAAAAAAAACTGGTACTTTTTACTCTTAGAATTTACATTTATGGCATTTAGCTGATGCTCCTATCCAGAGCGGCTTGCAAGGTTAATCATATTACAGGTAGGCCAATGTAGTGTTAGGAGTCTTGCCCAAGGACTCTTATTGGTGTAGCACAGCACAGTCACCCAGACCGGGAATCGAACCCCAAACTCTTACAAGTGGTGTTGTCCGTTGCGCCACACCAACCACATTCTGCTTCCAGTGGTGAGATCTGGTCAGCAGTTTGTCATGGTTAGTGGTGTTGGGTTTGAGGGCCATACAGCTGCTATGCTAAGCATGGTCCCAAACCAACACAACTTCTAGAAGATAGGTCCTGGCACATGTTTAGAAGTCCAGACTGCCCTCTAGTTTTCTCATGTGCTCTTTCTTTTTTCGTCCTCTGCCTCCATGTCTAGTTCTCCTGCCTAGCTGTAGCAGTCACACATCTCTTGCTAAATCCCAGTCAGGTCAGTTCTCTGTCCTTCCTCTGTTGGACTACCTGTTTCCCTTTATGGAGTGAGTTTCCACTCTCCAGGAATAGAAGACATTGACTCAGGTCTAAGAAATGGCCGTTCCTGCCTCAGCCTTTCACCTCCATAAATAGGGTCAGGGTCAGAGTTGTACCAGGTCACCGGAGAAATTAGCCAGTTGCTCCCGAGTGACAGCACAGGCATGTGCTTTTTACGCCATAACCCTGGCTAGGCATAAAGGAGCCGCTAAGCTGACTCCAGGGACTGGCCAAGAAATTGTAACGCGCTCTTTAATTACTTGGCGGACGCAGGATTCGATTGTGTTCCCTGTCCGTCAAGCCCATGTCCAGTCAGCTGGCTGTGGTGCTGTGATTTTCCACTTGGACCTGTTTAAAAATACATTCTGAGGCTAACCTGTAGACGCTGCATTTGTTGCAGGCAATAACGGAGGTTCAGTAGAACCGAGCTTTCAGGCAGATGCTGCATTTGTGTGTGATGTTAATGAAAGTAAATGTATTTCCCAGCTTAAGTCACTTTGTAATGAAATATGTAATTACATTTCAATAACACAGCAAAGCAAGCAGAACTAGAGCCCCGACAGTTAAACTGAACTGAGTGCATAACAGCCTTGCTCATCAACATACCGCATCCCTCTTACACTAAATCAACAGTGTCAGGCTGCATTAGTTTTTTTGTTTTAACTGCGATGTCTTGATGTATTGCTCGTTGCAGACAGATGCTCTCCAGTCTAATTGCAGTCCTGTGCAGTAGAGGAATAAAGGGAAGAGATAGAAGAGCACTTTTATTAAAGGGCTTGGCCATTCTAGAGAGCAGACAGGTTTTTTTATAGTGATGCTGTGAATTGTGAGATTTGTAGCTGTCTCCGAGCCCTGCCCAAACCCCAACCCTCACCACCACCCTCAGCATTCTTATTCAGCCGGCACCTGTAGCTGCGGAAGGTTGACATTTAGCTAGTTTAATGCCATGTAGGAATGGACCTGACACTGACAGCGCTAGCATACACCACTGGACAGGCGGAGAGCTTAATTGACAGATACAGTGTTCAAACAGGCTGGAACACTATCCCTATAGCACCATGCAGCTCTAGAACAAATCCTCAGGAACTGTAGACTTGCCGATGTCCTCCACTGGAGCTTGCCATATGAAAGCTTAAGACGGCATAGCATTACTGTTCTCCTCGTGCTCCAGCGTATGCTCCTCCTGCTCTTTTTGTGCGCCCTCACCGGAGCAGAAAACAGCACACTGAGGCCCTGTGATGGGTGATGGGTCAGTTTACAGCCACAGAGCTTCTGTACTCCGGCCTTGAAGAGGTTGTGCCCTCTTTGTGTCATGCACCAAAGGTTAGGGATCAAGTCCTGTGAGAGACAGAAACCCGCAACAATAGAAATGCCTGTCCCGAATAATCATGGCACTACACTCAGAAAAAAAGGGTTATTTGACTTACAGCTGAAAATATGTTGGCATTAATGGCTGATGCTTTTCATGAGATGATTGTCCACATATACTGACAACACCAGAATATAAACACTACACTACTTTTAGGCACTTAAATAGAAAATTGATAACTTCTACTTGAATATTGGGGGTGCAATTCCGTCAGAGCAACTGTAGTTCGAAATCTGAGGAGGTTTTCAACCATTAGCTGTTTATTTGTGACATTAGGAAACCAGCATTGAAGGTTATTGTTATTATTATTGTACCGCTGAGAAAGCAAACGAGATTTAATGGACTAATACTCCAGAAAGCCGCATGCAGATGGCTGATTCAAAGACATATTAATCCAGCACACAGCCAATGTTTCAGCGTGTTTTGATCAGCATGAAGTGCACCCCAGCCCGTCTTGTGGAGATCTGCTCTGTAGTACTCCTGTAAAGTGGTTATAAGCCCAACAACAGAGTAGCTATACAATGGTTTAGGGAGACATGGATGCTTAGGAGCAGGTGGTACATTCTTCCAAATAAAGGTACCTGGAACTTTAATCTTTGGGGAGTAGTGATGCATCAAATTCAGATGTTGATTAAATACAGTGGGGTCTTGATTTGATAAAACAAAGATTGGCTAAAAATGTGCTTATATGTTAATATTCTGATTTCCAGTTCATTTAAGAAATCCAACATTATAAAGTTCAATTCTTTTTTTGTATAAAGGCGCTGTGTTAGAGACCCACTGTCATGGTCAATCCACTGACAAGCTAACACACTAGCCACATACTAACACACCAGCCACAAGCTAATGTGCTAGTCATAATACAATGAAATGGTTTGATACAGATGCTGCAATACAATTCAAGCAAGGTGCAGAGTAGAGAGAATCAGCATTCAAAACTCAGCAGTCAGAATCATACTTCCTGAAAACTGACGTTATGCCTTTCATTGAGGTATATGATTAGTTTTAACAGATATCATTCTTTGTAATGCAGACAAACAGATACAGTCAATATTTTTAGCTATTGTACAGGTAAAAGGGCTATAATCATTTGTTGAACAGGTTTACTGATAATCAGAATTTCAAGATTATTGGACAGTGTGAAGAATATGCAGGCTCAGAATGTGCTTATCTCACTAAAGTCCCAAAACATAGGCAGAAATGTGCCAACGGATCCATGCTGCAAACAATTAAATAAGACATGAGAACCCAGCAGATTTTATCTCTTAAGTGTGGTGTGGCTGTGTATTCCAATAAATTGAATTAGTTGATGAGCAAGTTTGTTAATGGTAATAGTCAGATTAGACCCTATCTGATTCCACATAGGATGGAGTCCAAGCCGTTTCAACTCTCATTCCTACTTAAATTTTATTTCCCGTGAGGAGTAAGATTTACTCAGTGTAGAGTTACAGAGATGTGCTACTAATCCCAGTTTACGAACCTGGCACGTAATGTCTTTGGCATTCTTAACTGAATCTGCAGCACTGGTCTGCCCGAGGATGGCACTGTAGCAGAGTGCTTCATACAGGAGTTTCTTCAGAGTCTAGCAAGAGTTACTGTGGCCAGGATACATCTGCCATAACATGAATGATTACTCATTTCCCAGACTGAATGCGAAAGCGGAGACCTGTATGATCTTGGTCAATGTGTGTAAGAGCACAGTGGCAAACTATAATATGTAATATAATATATAGAATAGTGTAATATAGTATAATTCTTAAGCCAAGCATTTTATTGCCATTGGAACTAGTATCAGTGCCAATATAGAGAGTGAGTCAGAAGCCAGGCTAGTTTGGAGAGCACACATGAGACCCAGACAGATACCTGGGATACCCCTTCACAAACTGAAGTTGATACAAACGGATACGCTGCATTGTACCATACTTGGTTAATGGATATAGGACCTTTACATTATACACTCATCATCAAAAGAATAGGTGCACCCAGAAGGGTTGGACTGACTGGAAAGAATTTTGGTGGGTAGGTTGTTGTGAATGATTCATGTTTCACACTTGACTTCACCTGTGACGTCTGCAAGGATAGGCTTCTTTCGCTGCACCTGACTGGCCAAACAGCCACTATTGAGGACCTTTAGCAAGCAGTGATGGCCTTCATGTGTCATCCTGCCAGCACCATTGGCAGATGGCTGCACAACGCAGGAATACATGTAGGCAGACCATTATGGCGACTGCACTCAACACCACGTTAATGTCACCAAACACTGCAATGGTGTTGGGCCAGTCTGTGAGTTAGTAATGCAGAATGGCAGTGCAATCTCACACTTCCTTCTGGGTGCAGCTATTCTTTAGATGGTGAGGTATTTACACTTGCTCATTGTGTTTATAATAAGGCTATTTGGTTTAAAAAAAAGAGGAAGCAAAAGTGGTCCTTCTGTGCCGCACCAGGCAGCCCAGGCTTAAATAGAGGTTGGAGTAAATTTCTACATTAACAGGGCTGGTTCTAAATACCGATCACATCCTTCATGTAGTGCTTCATACGTGCTCTACAGAACATGAGCTCCTGCGCACATCTGTGCGATGTTTGGACTTCCTTTTGCTTATTTACAAGAAGAACTGATCAGATTTCTGAATCCGTTGCTATTCTAAATGTGTTGTTTCAAGCTGTGCCAGTCATGGCAATTGATGCTAAGACTCGTGCTTGGCTGTCGTGCTGCTGACTTTGATGAGATGTTTGTGCTTTGAGGCAAATTGCATTTGTCTTTTTTGTCATACCAATTACCTCAGAAGCTGCAGATTTACATTGTGCAGAAGCAAACAACAAACAAAAGCATGCTCATCAACCAGCAAAATGCAGGGAAATTGGGTGGCTCTGCGGTGCATTAATGTGTGTTTGAATCAGCCGTCCGTTTTTTCTTCTATTCTGTCCATCTGCATGTTGCTTTCTGGACAATTAGAGCATTAAATCATTTTGTTTTATAGTTAAACAATATATATATATATATATATATATATATATATATATATATATATATATATATATATATATTATATCCACAAGTATATGTATATAAAACAAAATTATTTAATTCTCCTATTATATATTTATATGTGTAGTCCTATAGAATCCCACTATTGCTCAAAAGCTCCCTTTTATATCATTATACATTTAAGACTGGCAGCATCATGTAATATACAGGGATTCCAAATAGAAGGTATTCCAACTTTTAGCTTAATGCTTTACTTTGGAATTCAAGTGAAGACATTAAACTATAACAAAGCACACACATGGAAATATGCAGTCACCTCAAAACCCTCCAAAATGGAACTTTACAGGTGAATAAAAGTATATATAACAAGATTTATTTCCAAACAATTTTGACTCTGTTCTATTGATCTGTCCATCATGAATATTCACAACATTAAAAAATGGTAAGTAGGGCTTTTTAATTGAGCAAAAATGAGATACACGTTTTTTTATTAGAGGTGGCGATATGGCAAAAATATAGTATTGTGATACATCAAGTGTATATGTGGTATATCAGGATATGTACTGTTTCATCAGTGGAAACTGTTAAGGGTAAGCCTGTAGAGTCTTTAAGATAACAACCTTTATTTAGTTGGTTGTGTCCGAATTCTGACTGGTATTGTACTAATGAGACTAATGTACCTTGTTTTCGAAGAAACTGTGCACGCAAATTTCACTTCAGAAGTGATCATTTAAGATTAGCCCGCTTAGAGCACATACAGTAGAAGCAGGCAGATTGAAATGAAGCATCTGGATGAACTCATAGAAACATCTGTCACACAAGTCTCTCCGAGAGCTGTGATTAAAGGAAGTTACTAGCAGATCCTGTGGGATTTGTCCATGAGGATATGAAGGCTGAAAACTGTTTATTTACTAATATTAGATCAAGTGTGATGGATGATCAAGCTGTAGCAGCCTACAGAAATCTACCACCATAATGGAGCTCAGGTTCAGCATTCTATATATATATATATAGAGAGAGAGAGACTTTGAAAGTTTCTGACTCAGAAATCAAGCATCTTAAAAAAGAATGGAGAGAAATAAGCAATCTCTTAGATTACAGATACATTGCATAAGTATTTACATGGCAGCATGTAATGCTGCACACTTACAGTGCAGCTCACAATGCATCTATCTATCTATAATCTAAAATGTACCATTTATTACATTTGTACAGTTCATCTGATGACTTTTTGTTGGGTGACTGTTTGCCTCTGTCCTCTGCTATGATGAACACGGATGTCATAATTTTATGCTTCATCATTTTACTTCTAAGCTTATTCACACCGTGCCGTCTAGAGGGTCTAAAATTCTAATAAAACCGACACCACTTCAAATCGCCATAAACTCTAAACTCTACTTTTTGCAGGAACATGTCTCTTAACGTACCTTTTTTGTACACAGTATAGGGCCTAGAAATATATCTCCAGTGTTCTGTTGATAAATATACCACAACCCTGATATACTGCACACTATTCCTCCACTTCACATTATGGTTTAGCTATAATGCTTCATAGTCCTTGTTTTCAAACGTCACTTTTTTTTTAGCTCTTATCCAATTTTCATTGATAATTCTGTTGATAAATAGATCATCAACATAGTTTCCCTCATCCCTCATATTTTTTGTTAATGAAATGAACACAGTTTGTTACAGAATGGGGCCCAGATATATAGCTACAGTAAACTGTACGTTGATACAAAAGTACAGTATTCATTTTACTGCAAAAGACACACTCTAGTTTTTCTTTGGTGGTTTGTTACATTCATGCTAATTGTTTCAAAAAGTTTATTATTTGTGTTCTGTAGATTTGAAATGGCTTATAATCCTCACATGCTCTCTAACCACATCCATGTTACAGTTTTTAGAATCCAGTGAAGTTGATTTTTGAGATATTGGATTCTAGTGGTAGTCTCTTTTCAATGTAACCTGTGTGTCAGGTGGGAGATTGTGAGAAATTGCCCTGAAGCAGCTTCCACAAGCCCAGTTTTATTACTTTTACATTTCTGATCTGTCCGGTCAGGGATTAAAGCTGAGGGTCCTGGACATGGAGTGGACATAACGAGAGAAACTTGTTTTCCTTCCTCAGACTTTAAGGGTCGAAGCTGGAAGTCTACTTTGTCCTCTTTGCTCCAGAATTTCCAATAAATCTTCTGTGATATTTAGTTCTAGGTGCTGTGGAAGGCCATGGTAGACGTTTGCTGTGATCCTGCTGGTTATGAGACCTCTCATGGATTTGTTTATCCTTGTATATGGGATCATTATCATGCTGGAATATGGGCACACCATAGAAGAAGAGTGTTTGGATCTGTAAAATGCCCTCATAATACTTGCCCATTATACTACCAAGCTGAGCAATAATAGCTCTAATGACTCCCTCGACATTGCTGCCCATGTCGTTATGGATCCCCCGCAGTTGCTAACAGTCTGTGCACCATAACATTGTGGCTGGAAGGCATATTTGTTTTTTTGCACACACATGTAGGAAAAAAGGTGAAAGATGACTCATCAGACCATACTACTCTTCCCATGCTCAGGGGTCAAGCTTTGTCCTAACAATACTCTGTGCACTGACTTTCGATACAGGTGTTTTAAACAGGAGCACAGTCACAAATTCGACCTTTTTGGTCATTTATTCAGTGGATCATTAATTGTGACCAGTGTCCCTGTATGAGATTGTGTGTGTGTGTGTGTGTCCTTCTTGAAGATCTAGTAGAAGATCATAGCTCTTGTAAAGCAAATGCATACTGCTAATTGATATTCGTCCTAATAAAACTCACCCATGTAGCCTCTTTCATAATTGTTATTTAGTCCTTTCAAGGTTAGTTTTTCCAATGTGGAGTCTCCAATATTTTATCCCCCCATGTATGTGTTGGCGTGAGCGTATTTGAGCAGTAGAACCTAATCCAAGAAATTCGAGCCATGCTGGAAGTGGATTCCCATATGCATAATTCATGGTTCATCGTGCTGATTTGTTGTGTTGTGGACACAGATACTTATCTTACATAATTTAGTATGTTTTGTGGTTGAGTGCTTGCTGGACGTTTCTAGCCGACAATGTGTAAATCAATAGGGTGAAAATATTAAACCGACCTTAGAGACCTATGTATTTATGGCCTGTCACATAGCATTATACTGTACTATTGAACTGGTGCTGATTTCCATGCGTGATTGATTTCTGTCCAATAAAATGAAACCTTCCATCTTTTAAATTGTAGCTGAAATACATTGAAGAAGATCTTAGGAATACTGAACATGCAGTTCACAATACCTCTGTTTGTCTATTTAACAAATTATAACAGGGACAATACACACAAATCAACATCATTATTTTAAATGTCAGATTTTCTTGCTGCTAATTTACTTCATTTACATTTACATTTAAGGCATTTAGCAGATGCTCTTATACAGAGCGACTTATCACCGTGCTTAGTGTTCCGTTGGATAATATTCCAGCTAGTACAGGAAGTTTAGAGCCTAAACTCACCACGCGTTCAGACACTGCCCGAACAAAGGGGCCAGTGCTGGTACCTAGAGATTCATACACAGACAAAGAGCAAGTACAGCATTACCTGGCAACCCCAGCCCAGTGCTCATTCCTATAGAGGAGAAAAGGTCATTGTAAGTGCAACACAATACACATTGACAAAGGTCATTATAAGTGCAATACAAAGGTTATTAAAGTGCAACACAATACACACAACTTACACCTCTACTAGAGCTCACTCACTTCATCATCTCCAATGTTGTGTAATTTAACAATAAGTCCCTTATTATGGGGAAGCGTGCTCGTCTGTCTAAGCATACATGCTCTGGATATCTATGGTACTGATGATTTTGGGTGTTTGAAGCCTTTGCTTTATAGTACATCACTCCTTCTTATTCGTGTTCCTTTTTAACAGCTCTTTGAAGGGTCTACATGCTTGCAAGATCCTCGAATGCTCCCTAACTCTCCTTTGAGCTAATATCTGGTCCACGCATCTGGTCTGTGTCTGAGAGCCTGACGAGACTGTTGATACTTGTGCTATGGAAAAGTAGTGTAGCAGTATGTTTATCTCGGACTTATTCATGGGGCCTAAACTGGCTCTTCAAAACTCTCAGCAGATCCGCACTGTGCCATATATAATACTGGAACAGTTGGTATGACTTTACATATGCTTTGGCAGTGACCCGCTATCAATAGCCTGAGGGCTATTTCGGACCAGGGATGGAAAATGCTATGCTTCTATTCAGCCGCTATTTTAAAGGAATACCTCAGCTAATAATGCCATGGTGGCTAACACCGAAAAAGGGCTAATGAGGAGCAGTTTCGCCAGGAAATTGCATCACACCTGATCAATTTATTTGTGCATCAGTTTTAGTTCAAACGATCATTGAAAAATAATCAGCAAACTCAGTTATTTACATTTGGCTTTTTCTTTTTTAGCTTGTGCAACTTATTCTAATGGTAGTAGTCATGTAGATTTTGGTGGGGCCTATATGTCTTAACAGTCAGGGTTCTGTGTAACTACAAATAACAGTTTACCAGTTTTGTTGTCAGGTACATTGATTTGTGCTTGCATGCAGGGGGAGTTGGGCGGTGGGAAAATTCACATGATGGGTTTTACTACACTTTTACAATGTAAACTTTAAGAGAAAGTGAAATTTATTCTGCATTAACTGCAGTTTCCCTCATTCCTGTCAAACACTTGGACACTCTTTGTAAAACTGGTAAAACAGTTTGAGTGAGCAGTTTCCGAGTTCTCTGCTTGTCCACTTTCTGAGTTGCGTGTGGATCCCTGGTAAAGCTGAGGGCCACAGGCTCTCTCTGTCCTTTTTGCTGGGGTAAATGGCGGCATTTTGCTGAGCGTGTTTGAGCGTCCACACAGCAGCATGAGCCGGAGCCTAGGGGAGTGTTATGGGGTGATCAGGCTTCAGTGAGTGTGTGTGTGTGTGTGCCAGAGTGCAGGGGAACAGGCTTGTGGGGATGCCGGCTGGCCCCATAGACTTCTGCCCAGAAGAAACATAAGATCAGCGCTGTCTCCTGGAAGAAAAACCGGAGAGAGGGAGAGAGAGAGAGAGAGTGGGAGAGAGAGAGAGAGAGAGAGAGAGAGAGAGAGAGAGAGAGAGAGAGAGAGAGAGAGAGAGAGAGAGAGAGAGAGAGAGAGAGACATTTGGCAGTAATCCTGCAGCTGTAGTAAACAACAGCTGTAAAGTGGCTACACATTTTGATTAAGATGATGGTGAAAAGGAGACATTCAGGCCTGGCCTGCATCAAGCATGTTCATCTTTGACCTAAGCACATATCTCCAGAGGTGCTGAGACAGGGGGGCTCTCTATATGACTCTAATGAGTGTAATGTCTTGTTAATTCTCTAATTATGGCTTTTATCTCACGTTGTGCTATAATGGTTTATTAACATCTCAGTCAACACAGTGATTCCTCTAATTCCATGTGTGATCAGGTTCCGCACTAAACTGGGTAAGTAAGGTTGCATTGAGGAGTGGAGATTAAAACACAGGGCTAGGGAGACGTGAGTGAAAAAGCTTAGCCTAACCCGGTGCACCATCATCATATTTTCTGTGAGCAGATGCTTTATTCTGATGATGCAGCGTATCTGAGTCTAAGATGGAGACACATTCATTTAGTGCAACATGAAATGGTTGACATGCTCTGTCTTTGCCGTGGCCTTGCACAACTCGTCAGTGAGGGTCAGATACAATGATGTCAGCCTATGATAACAATGCAGGCAGAGGAAATGCAGCTGATTGGAGTCTGAAGATAGTTGCTTTAATTTTGCATTGAAGCTACCACACATGGTGCTATGGTGAGCACAAACTTAATGTGAACCTTGTGTTCTTGCCCTTTATCTAAATAACACAAAATATGGTTTAGTACCAGCAGTTTTTAGGCGTTAGGCCTTGAAGGCTGTTTGCCAGACAGCCATTTCCTACTGTAACATCTAGATAAGCATGTGCCTAAGATCATGTAAGGCTAGCACAAATAACAGCTGTGATTTGACGCCACTGTTGCATCAAAGAATCAGGCACTTCAGACAGATTTGGTGGATGCCTGCCTGGCACAGTTTTGAGGAGAATCTCCTTAAGACTGGGATTGTTACCACTGTTGATACTACTAGCTACTTCCTTCACATTATGGACTTTGGCATGTCCAAATGCAATCACTCATTTTTGCCATTAGCATTTACTTTAAGACCGATTTTCCAAACATCAAACGAGACATTTACTGCACCTCTTCTCAATCAACGAATCCCCTCACTCACACCCTACAGGTATATATAGCCCCATCATTCTCTGCAGGAGCCTGAAGTTACTACAACCTTAAACATTCAAGGTGACTCATTTTTGGCGAGTGAGCTAGTGATTTATAATACAGTGTAATTTTCTTGCTAATTGGAATCTAGAACTAGGACATGAAGGAAAATAAATTATAGATATTAATGGTAACATGGGAAATTTTGAAAGTTAAAAAGCCAAAGGCCATTATTAGCTGTGCTGGTGTGCAGGCTGCTTTCATTTGCAGCCATTTTAATTTCAAATCAAATTAAAAGTCATTTTAATTTCCAACAGAGCGCAATTATAAACTGCACCAAATGCATGTTTCCCTAGTTTTAAGTCCCCTAGTTGTGCTCAATGCAATCAAATTACATGCTCCATTTGGGGTTTTCTTGCAGTATAAGTGTTTTGTTTTTGGTAGCCTGTTTAAATGCCAGCATGCCAAATCAGCATACTCAGCTTTAATTGAAATGGGCTGTGTTTGCTAATAATGCTGGGCAATGCGCTGAAAGGTACCTAGCTGAACTTGGTATTGGCTCCTTCTGTAACACCCTGTGGAGTGTGTTAAAAAAACAACAACAAAACTTTGTAACCCATGAGATCTACAAGCACTGCTGTCAGACCACAGCAGGGGTTGAAGATGTGTCTTGCGGTAAACCGGCTTTAACTCAAATATGAGGCTTAAAAGCTATGCAGGTTATTTAACAGCTCAGCAAAGCTTCTTTTGGCAGGCATGATGAGCTAATTTTCTCGTGATGGCCTGTGAACACAGTGCTGTTTGATGCCAGTAAAGCGCATCACCAAAACAATCCTACATGTTTGTGTTCACACATAGTGAAGTGGTAGCCTTTTTGCATGGGTGCTTCTAAATCCTAATGTGTTGTGTCTGATGAACAGTTAAGAGCTGCACCTGGCGTTGCCTCTCTTTGAAAACTTTTGCTGTCAAAATGCCATTTTCCAGGGAACAAGAGATACGCCACAGGTTATCATCTCCACTCACACTGCAATGTGACATCAGTTGTTTCACCGACCCTTATGAAAGCCAGTTGAAACAGCACTGTCCCTCCTAGACAGAGGACGCTCTTTTGTGTTGTCTCACACACAAAATGAAACCTGAAAGCGATTAATAGAGGATAAATGAGTTATAATCTTTTATTATAATACTCCATATTTGCTCCTGAATGTGTTTTCCGTCCTGAGTTACAGTTGCTTCCTGCATAATTTTAATGTCACTGGTTATGATAAGTGAATAAGTGATTAAAAATGAATGCTGCTTTATAGATTGTGTGTGAAAACCTTAGTTCTCTTTTTTTTGAATGAGTTTGGCATGAGACGGCAGGTTTGCTCTTTTGAAACACAGAATGTCACGGCATTCCGTTCCTTGCATTCGACATTTAGATAACAGACGTTTGTGTAATTTTATCGATGAGAGTCTTACTGAGTTGACCTTTAGCATAAGGATATCTTGCAGAGTTGACTACTGTTTGGAGGCGTAGCGTACTTTAGCTTTAGCATACTCTCAGGGTGTCTGAGGCTCTTGTTCAGGTGCTTGAGTAATAACTGTAAGTTGTCATCGTATGGGTTGGATATTATGATCTCTGGCCACCATTTAGTGCAAAATCAAATGAATTAGCATAGGTTGGTGATGTAGTCATCTAGGTGGGATTTGTTTCAAGGCTGACTTCTATTCAATCACTAAGAAACCCTAGAAATAAATAGTCATACAAATCTTCGCCGAGTGGTTAAATCCAGTGGGCAGTACCCCCTATAGAGTGTAAAACTTCTCTTGTTCTTCTTTTCTGCGGGCCGTATTGAGGTGCAAGGCGAGCGTGGTGGGGGGGCGGGGCTCTGTGACTCACTTTGAGCAGTTGTCTCACTCCCCGCCCCACAGCGCTTGATTGGCAGCAATTAGAGGAGCTGAGATCTCTCTGCCACTGCTGGGCTTCCCTCCTACCTAGTGCTACATGCCATTCTCAACACATACTATCATCACTACCACACACACTTTCACTCCATCTGGACCGATCTGTTCACTGCTGTAAGACAGTTCCGTCCTGCTTGTTGCTTTTTGGATCTTTTCTCTGAAGCATTCCCGCCCACTGTGGGTTTTATCCCAGCTCTCCATGTTCAATGTAGCAAAGCTGACAGCTGAAATATTTCACTTCACTGGAGAAATATGAAATATGCGTTAGTAGCTCTGTGCTGCTGCCATTTAGCCCATAGAGGCTGCTGTTATTGTTGGTGACCACAAAAACATGTCATCAATTTGTGTTAGGTATCAATTCCTTAATTAATGAATTAGCATACCGTATATTATACATTTTGTTAAGAATGTGAATTATAAAATGTTACCATTAATGTTACCATACAACATTTATGTAAGTAGAACAAGAATTCTACACTACTAAGGATTAAAACTCACCACCCAGAACTCTAGAATTCTAATGGTTAAATAGTCTTTACAAAGCCCATCGTCAAGAACTCTAGACCTCAAACACTTAAACAACCTTCACAAGAGTTCAGTAGGTTAACTAAAGTCCTCCATTAAAAACTCAAGAATTCTAGGTTAGGGTTAAATAGTGTTCACAAAGCTCCCTATGAAGAAATCTAGTCTATTAAGGGCTACCAGCCTTAATGAAGCCCTACATTAAATAGTCTTTATAAAGCCCACCATCAAGAACTCTAGACCTGTAATGGTTAAATAGTCTTCATAAAGCCCACCATCAAGAACCTAGACTTTTACCTGTTAAATAGTCCTTATAAACCACCAAGAACCCTAGACTTCTAATGGAATTCTAGACTTCTAAGGGTTAAATTGCCTTCCTAAAGCCTTTAATTTAGAAGCCCACCAACAAAGATTCTACCATGCTGGGTTAAGTACTTGTCATTAAACTCATCATTAATAATTCTAGACTGTTAAGAGATAACCAGCTATGTTAAAGCATTCTGTCGAGGAGTCTAGACTTCTAATTGTTCAATAGTCTTCATAACGCCCACCATCAAGTATTCTAGACTGTTAGGGGCTAAACAGTCTTCATAACGCCCACCATTAAGTATTCTAGACTGTTACGGGCTAAACAGTCTTCATAACGCCCACCATTAAGTATTCTAGACTGTTAGGGGCTAAACAGTCTTAATAAAGTTCATTATCAAGAATTCTAGACTTCTAACGGTTAAACAGTCTTAATAAAGTTCATTATCGAGAATTCTAGACTTCTAGCGGTTAAACAGTCTTAATAAAGTTCATTATCGAGAATTCTAGACTTCTAGCGGTTAAACAGTCTTAATAAAGTTCATTATCGAGAATTCTAGACTTCTAACGGTTAAACAGTCTTAATAAAGTTCATTATCGAGAATTCTAGACTTCTAGCGGTTAAACAGTCTTAATAAAGTTCATTATTGAGAATTCTAGACTTCTAGCAGTTAAACAGTCTTAATAAAGTCCATTATCAAGAATTTTAGGCTTCTAGCGGTTAAACAGTCTTAATAAAGTTCATTATCGAGAATTCTAGACTTCTAGCGGTTAAACAGTCTTAATAAAGTTCATTATCGAGAATTCTAGACTTCTAGCGGTTAAACAGTCTTAATAAAGTTCATTATCGAGAATTCTAGACTTCTAACGGTTAAATAGTCTGAATAAAGTCCATCATCGAGAATTCTAGGCTTCTAGCGGTTAAATAGTCTTAATAAAGTTCATTATCGAGAATTCTAGACTTCTAACGGTTAAATAGTCTGAATAAAGTCCATCATCGAGAATTCTAGGCTTCTAGCGGTTAAATAGTCTTAATAAAGTTCATTATCGAGAATTCTAGGCTAATGGTTAAATAATCTTCATAAAGCCCACCATAAAGAATTCTAAATTTTAAGGGTTAAACAGTTGCCATAAAATCCTTCATCAAGAACTTCATAACTCTAGTGTTTTGAGGGTTGTATAGCCTCCATAATTTCTTCAGTGGACTTCTGTGTTAAAATCTTCATAAAATCCCTCCTCAGTAACTAAACTCTAAAGCGTTAAGCATCTTCATAAAGCCCACCACTGGGTCCGTGTGCTGTTCCAGAGTGGTGGAGCAGAGCATGAAAGGTGGGACAGTAGGGCAAAAGGTCTACTCGTGCTCTGTATGTGACTTAGAATACTGAAGCACCTTAGCCACTGTTCAGCCTGTCGCCACACTGTGGTGTCTGGTTACACTTCTTCACTGTTTTACTGCCACATAACAGACCGCTATGGAATCTGCATTCTTATTTCCGTTTGTTGACGCACATTAATGGAACCAGGGCCAGAAATGGAGGCTTTGATTGTTGGCCGCTTGGTAACACCTGTAATTAAGGCATAGGTGACACCTTCATTTAGAATCGTTTACCATAACTGTGCCATTATGTTCTATAGCTGATTGTCTAATTACCCTTGCAATGACATTTTCCATGGCGACAATGGCTGCATTAGAGGGTAAAAATAACCAGACTGGTCTTGGGAGCTGTAGCGTATACCAGGCCTTTCTCTGCCCACTGCAAGCTCTGATCTAAACTTGTCACTGACATTTTCATAAGACGTCTTTGCTGTTACGTGGCATTACACTGCTTGTGGTGGAGGATACACCTTGTAAGCCCTTGCGTAAGGCTGCTCAGGACTCTTATACACTTCTACATGTCTGCACTAAAAATACTGTGACAGTGTTTTGGTATTCTGTCACCTGGCTATGTGAAGCTGCGCTGGACCCCTCCGCCTACTTCTAAATGGCAGTGAACAGGGGTATGGGCTCATTCGTGCTCTCTGATTGGTGGGAAATGTGAGGCATGTTTTTAAGGACAGGCATCATTTTTGACTTGAAATGCAGTGTTTGTCTTTTTCCCTTGTAATTTATGTCCAGAGTTGCTCATTAGGGTTGCCAGATGTCTGTACTGAGAGGACGTGTGCAATTCTGTAGCACTCCTGAGGGCTAGCTCGTGTTTACCTCATTAAAGATGAAGGTCAGAGTAGACGGTTGCCTCGACATACTAATTTATGTACTTTATGTTCTATGTCAGCCCTTCCTGTCTGGATTTGTTAAATAGCTCTGCTCATCTATGAGGAGGATGGCTTGGTTGTTGGTTTTCCAGGATGTACATAAGCATTAATAATTCAGGATACACAGATGGGTAATTGACGATTACGCTTCTGCTTAAAAGTTTGTGAACACTGTATCATCCTGCGAATTTCTATCTGAATGTGACCCAGATATGATCATATCTTCATGTAACTCATAATGATAGATACCTCCGTACAGAACTGCTTCAACTGGGTTATGCTGGTGGGCTTTTTCCTGCAAGACTGCCACAGCTTGGATTTTCTTTTGGGTTCAGAGCCAGCCATTCCAAAATGCAGTATTTCTGTGCTTTAGCCATTTCTGTAGACTAACTGGTGGTTTTAGGGATATTATCTTTATGCAGAACCCCCCTTCTGCTGAGGGCCAGTTTGTGGATGGATGACCCAGCAATTCCCTGTAGAATGTTTTATTACAATCCAGAATTTTATAGCTCCATCAAATGATGCCAAACTGTCCAGGTCCAATAGCAGCAAAACACCACCAAGCCATGATAGCGCCACCACCTTGCCTCAAAGTCTGAATAGGGTTTTCATGCTGGTTGGTGTAGCTCAGTGGATAACACCACTACACGGCTGGTGGGCGAATCCTGGTCTGGGTGACTACGCTGTGCTACACCAATAAGTCCTTGGGCAAGACTCCTAACACCATATTGGCCTACCTTGATATGATAAACCTTGTAAGTCGCTCTGGATGAGAGCGTCAGCTAAATGCCGTAAATGAATGCTGTATTTGGTTGCCAGACACGACATCGCTTACCAAAATAGCCACAAAGATCCGTTTTTGCTTTATCTGTCCATAACATAACATTATCTCAGCCGTCGTCCAAATGGAAGGTCACTAGGAAACTTTAAACAGGCAGAAACGTTAAATGAGGAGTGGTAACCTTTACTTGTTCAGTGTTTGCGTGATTTTGGACTCTTGAACTGACAATAGCCAGTGTACGAGACACCTGCAGGTCCTTAGATGTTACCCTGATGATCTTTTCTATCCTCCAGAATGTCCTGTAGTCATTTTCATTCTGTGACCACTCCTTAAAAGGGTAACTATGATCCAAATTGATCCTATAAGTGTGACTGACCCTACCTGAGTGAACACCACTCAGGTAGGGTCAGTCACACTTATAGGATCAATTTGTGATAAATGAGTAAAATATTACAGTATGTTTTACTTGTTATCTCATGCCTGAGTTAAATGAAGACCTGATCATTTTGAAGGCCACATTTACGTAGAAATTCACAGAATGATAAAGAGTCCACTAACTTTCAGACATTGCTGCATGCTGTTAGGGTTTTCTGGTTTTGACTTAGGACGGTCATGACTGTTGCCTGCGATAAGATGGAAGACAGAACGAAGGATACGTGCAGGGTTCAGCCCTGGGCCCTGCTCTTAAAGATCCTCCCGGTATCACCAGCCTAACTTTGCTAATCGCCCTTGTTTGTTTGTTTGTTGCTAAACAGGTGTTATTGATGCAGGTTTTCAGCATCTCATTACCTATCAGTGCCATTTCATAATCATGAATATTTGAGCTATAAACCGTCTCAGTGTTTGCCACTGCCTGACAGTGTTTCATTCAATCCGGTCCGCCCTCTTTTACTCTCTCTCTATCTCCCCCTCTCCCACCCACCTTCTCTCCCGCACACCCTAAAGCTACCACCAGGTCTCTGGTTTGCTAAGCGACAGGCAGATGTACGATGGACTGCTCTTATGAGAGCCTGACATGCTTCCGACGTAGATTTGTATCCTCAGAGGCAAGTCGATTCATACCGTCTTTCGTGTTTGAACGAAGGGCGTTTCAATATGCAGGGCTGCTGCTGCTTCTGCGTTGGAGTGCACAGCCTTCTCGGTTGGACTTATGCCTTCCCCCACCGCACCATCCTCCCTTGTCTCTGTGTCGAAAAGCTTCCTCCGGTGTAGCTTTCAGTTGATTTTGTGACTCCTCTGCAAATGACTTTGGAGGGTGATAACCAGAGCACTTACTCGAGAGTATTTGATTGGTCACCCTTGGAGTCGGCTATTAATTTTGAAAATGGCTGGGAGGAAGATTACGTGCTCTGGCCGGCTCTAAGGTCCGTTAATTTCCGCAACACTGTCAGTCCGGCAGCTTAAAAGGGGATGCATAAGTCTCGGGATTAGCAGTGTGTGTTGGAACTCACTGTCAATGAAACAACGTCTTCAGGGTGAAGGGCTATGGGGCCTGCTGTTAACGTCGTGAGCTCTGAGACGCGCAGATCATGTAGTCAAATAGTATTGTCTTCTCTGTCTTGTACGGCTCTGATAGAAGAAAGCTTAGGGGTAAGGCAGAGAGCGGTAATAAGCCTGTGAGTACTCTCTGTGGATAAAACATATGCTCTGTCAAGCTGACTAATGGGAACAGATGTACTATAAAGGTAAAAAATAGTACAGGGTGGTGACATGGAGGATCTTGTGTCTTGCGTAATAGCAGAGCTGCATACTGCCGATCCTGTAAAATAACAATTCCTCTGCCTCGGGCTGTTCCCCCATAAACTTTCCCTAACATTAGCAGTGGGTGTATTTGTGTCGGATAACAAATCGTGTTTTGATAAGGGTGTGATCTCTGTGTTTGCTGAATTTGTGTGCTTGGTGGACTGGGCCAACTGGCGGCAGGCTGAACTGCCAGTGTTTTGTTTGTATCTGTGTGCGTATATGTGAGAGAGAGGTTACGTACTGGATGGGGGAGCTGATTCACTGTTTGAATCATCTCATATAAAAAACCGTTGTCACTTCACAGCTATATATTCCGCTCTGACACACGCCCTCTTTTTTTTGTGTGTGTGTTGTGTTTTTTTTTATTGCCTGAGCAGTCAGTGTGTTTTGTGTGTTTTAGTGAGATGGGGCAGGGCAGCCCAGGCCTGATTTCAGCATGGCTAAAAAGCCTGTGAGGCATCGTGCTGGCTGAGGGGTGAAAACCCGGCTTCTCCCCTGCTCCACAGGAGGCGGCCGAGCACGGCCAGGCTGAGCTCTCAGCGGAGACGGCCATCTCCCACAGCACTTCCTTGCACACTGCACGTGGCCCTCTGGTCGTGCGACCAAGCAGAGTGGACGCAGCTGGTACTCAATTCCTCATTTCTTGCTTTTTTTAGAACACCAAGACGCAGGTTTAATATCAGTGGCTGGATCAGCACAGGTCAAAAGTTTCAAAGCACGTGATTGAGATACACTCATCGTCAAAAGAGTAGTTTGCACCCAGAAGGAAGTGTGGGATTGTAATATTGGGAAGGCAAGGTAAAGGTGACCAGGAACAGTAAAATGATAATAAGTGTCAGACTGATGTGGGAAATTATTTATTGAGCTACATCATTACAGAAGTAGTGTCTCTCAGTATGGTGTCGGGCCGCCATCCAGTTCATCCACTCATACACACATGCCAGACGTCTCGGCATGGAGTTGTTCAGAGGTTTCCTAATGGTGTCCTGTTGATAATCCTTCCCATGCAGCTTCAATATTTCTCTGATACATTCGCACGGTTCCTTCGCAGATATAGTGCATGCTAGGGGTGGAGGTGGTTATGACATACCCACCGGTCTAGTGTCCCTTCTGGACCGTAAGTGAACAAATGACCACAAACCATGTTTGTCTTGCTGATGACCGACAATGCCTCCACACACAGATGGGTTTGGGCACGTCACACATTTCTCGGGTCACTGCAGATGGACCTAGGAGACAATGTGGAGTCAGTCCAAGGCCACAGAGCGTCCACCATTGCAGCCTGTGTGCCTCACTGACCTGTCACGGCAGTTTGTGGCTGTTCAAATATGTTTCATGGTTAGTGTTGTGTCCGCTCTATTGTGAACTTAGATTTCGTTCAAGTTCCTAACTTCCAATTCTCCCAGCTCTACAGAAACCAAGTACGAAAGAGTGGAGAAGTGTTGCCTAAAAGGGAGGACTCAATACATATACCCCAATGTAATAGCCAGCAGAATATTTCAAATTTAAGGGTAATGAAGAAATATATAGAAGTTTTTTATAGATCGGCTCTGAAATGATGATTCTCTTAGTCTCAAAAGCAGTTTGTCTATAGTACAAGTACGCGATGCAGAGCTTTTTTTTATTATTTGTCCACCCGAATTAATTACAACATTTAGTTCTTTCAATGTTTTCTGCTTATCTTTTATCTCTTTTCGATTTATTTACTACAATTTATACAGTGCAATAATTCTTTTTTATTAATTATGGATTTTATTTCTACTGGGAAAAAAAATCATTTTAATTTCTTGGTTTTTTTTTTCTTTCTTGGTAGACAGGGACCATTTCGTTTTATTGTTTATATGGTGAACCCCAGCTCACGTCACTATAGTTCTTTGTCATAATAAAACGTTCCATTTACAGTCTTTATTCCCTCTTTGTATTATAAAATCCAGCTTTACCCAAGCAGTTTTATCGCTGTTTTTTTCTTCGCGTTAAGGTTTTGGTGTTTGTACTTTTTTATTAAAAGTCTAAATAATCTGTTACATTTGTTTACAATTCATAATTATGGAAGAAATCATGTTGCTAATGGCACAAAAATAGTGACAGATATGGACCAATATTTGTTCTGACGACTATTTTGGCCTCACCAGTCTTCCTCTACAATGTGTTGAGGATTCAAGCACCATTTCTTTTAGAAGCAAGCAATTACCGTCCTCATATAATTTGAAGTGTTTTACATGAAAACCTGATTTTATTGATTACCCTGTGCCACAATATTAGTAGAGCTTGCATTTTGAACAAAGCTATAAAAAGTACATTCAATTCATCAATCTAAACCCCCTTATCCTGGGGTGGTCGCAGGGGGCGCTGCCGAGCCTTGAGCCACTGCGAGAAGGCAGGAAAGGACCCCTGGACAGGTCACCAGTCCAAAGTTTATGAATTTTAAGAACCAATCATCAACTGTACCCCCTCACACACAGAGGAATTTGAGCTCTGTGTCCCATCTTGTGCAGTAAATACATCGACACACAACACCCACACTAAGGGGGCAGTTCGAGCACACTTTGCCCAGAGCGAGGGGCAGCCCCTGTTCCAAAGCGCCCTTAGGGAGCAGTTGGGGGGTTGGGTGCCGTGCTCAAGTTCACTTTCATGTCCTTCCTCAGTGTTATCAGTTCAGGGAATTGAACCGGCAACTTAGCCGATCACAAGCCTGGTTCCCTGCTTGCTGTAGTTCACAGAGTTCCCCATGTCCGTCAGTGTAGGGTCAATGAGTTGCATGAATTCATTTATAAGAAGAAAAATAAAAAATTATGAATAAAATTCGATGGCAATCCATCCGCATGTGCAGTTCTCGCGGGGTAAGGGGCGCGTGCTCTGCTTGGTGTGTCCCAACGGGTTCATCATGCGGACTAGGGAATTATTATTTCTTACACTGTGGTTGTTATAGTTTTACTTACATGTACTCTAGTTTTTTATCATAAGTGCGTTATTCTTAAATTAGGTTTTTGTTCTCAACAAGTACATGATAACATCACACTATTAGCACTGATGTTCACTTAGTTTGGCCTCGATCTTCTCTTTCTGTCTAGGGGTGTCAACTGCACAACTGGGAGCAACGATACTCTTCTGCTTATTGTCGGACTGTTTCAAAATAGGCCTTTACTATTAGAACCAGGGTCAGAAACCAGAAGGCTTCAGCTTCAGGTAGTTAGATCCCTGAGCATCCGTTGTCACTCAGGAAACTGGCCATGCACATCCCCTTTGACGAGCTTAGCCAAAACGGACCGTTGCTCTGCACCGGACAGTCCCCTCCATTGCTTGCCCCAGGGAAGCTGTTATGCATTGTGGGACCAGCCTACACTATAAGGCACGCTGCTGGTGTATACAGTTAGGCCGGGGGGTCGAGTGAAAGTGGATGGAACCTAACCCATGAGTGTAGGGAGGGCTCGCTGAGCGGGAAAGCCATTGAGCAGGCCTGGACGGCTGCCCATTCCACTACCGCGGAGGCACACACAGCCCACGCTTCAGCTCTCTCTCAGAGCAACTGGACCTTTTCACAAGCACAAACACACTGCTACTTGCGACTGGCGTGCTCCACTTAGTTGCCTACACACAGCCACAAGGGCTTATGTGTGGAAATTGAATAACTATTACACCCAAATGAATAGAGGGCTAGTAGTAGGAGCATGCAGTAGATTTGTCTGTGCTTTGTATAGCATGGAGCAAAATGTAGGAGCAAACAGACATTTAATGGATACGTCGCGTCCCAGCCACACGCAGAAAAACAAGTATCTCCAAAATGGTAACTTTAGCAGAGCAAGGCCAAAAAACGCCTCAGCTTAACTTTAATGGCAGTCAATGGAACCAGACGTCTTTCCGACATGACTTTTTGGGCCCTTCGGTTGGTCAAACATTCTAATCATTAGAGATTCCTGTCCACACTCGCATGTAAACAGTAGCTGCTGTGTGCAATGATGCATCAAAGTACAAATGGACAAAAGTGGAGATACATGTTTTTTCATTGGACAGCGACGCAACTCCTACTCAGTTTAATGCCACTGTCTAATAAAGACTATCACTGTGTGACAATACCGAACAATACGAACATTTTGGAATGCAGTAGCTTTACATACATATCAGAATGATTTCTTTAATCTTTTTTTTTTTTCATTTGTTCTTGTTGCTTGTGGAGATGTTTGGGTCTAGCAGGGGAATCATGGCATAACAAGTGGGTGTGTTGAGTATTGTGCTGGGATAGTTTTTCCTACTTTGTCCCCAAAAATGTTAGTTACAGACAGACCCATGTTTTGACTGCTGTGACGTGTTTGCTATATCATATCACATGTTCTCCAACGCTCGTAATACAACATGACACCCTTTTCTTATCATTTTGGTTTTGATCATTCGTACTCTGGTCAGATGCAGGTTTAAAATCATGAACACGACTCATCCATGGAAGGTCCCGTCTAAAAAATAGTTGCAACACAGGATGGGAAACGTACTCATACACACCCAGGACCAGGAATCGACAGAATGTGATGCGTCGACAGAACCTTGTAGTAGACCGTTTGGCATCATTAGAAAAAAAAACACACAAAAAAAGCAATGTATCGCTAGAGCGAGGATCTCATATACATGTCAAGGTGTGTTTCGAACACGCTTGGCTCCCCAGTGAGCGCCTTATGTGTGATATAGCGCTAGTGACTAAAGTACCAGGGCCGTAATCATCTCTGTACCACAGACGTGAGAAACTCATCACAGCCAGAAAACCGACTCTGTGCAGACGCAATGTAAGCCGACAAGTTGAGTGAGCCGCTCTCGGTTTCCCTTTATAGTATATGTTCCTCTTCTCATAATCAGTACCCCACCTGATATGGACACGCATGACTTCTGTATGTAGATAACATCGTAGCCATATGGACCCCGGAGTGCGATCCACTCTAAACGATCATCATTTTTGTTCCCTGGGTGACTTGTGATCGGCCTTTCCTTCTGATGGCAGTCCGACCTATGTCGTGCTACCTCAACACCCCATACCCACCCCCTTCGTGTCGCATGCGCGTTTTCGTTTCCCTGGTGACTGTCCCACTCTTTGTCAGATACCTGTCTCTGGTGGCAAAGCCAATATCTATACTGTCGACAAGGTAGTCGTACTGACATATTCTTAGTTTTGAACACGGGACAATCTTTTACAGAATGTTTCGGATTTAATAAAGAAGTATACTTTATTTTTCTAGAGTGGTTATTTGAAAGTGGTGAATATTGGTTTTGTGTGGTAGAAATACCAAACCTCCTCAGGAGAGCAGACATCTATATTTGTGTTATGTAGGAACGTTTCCCTGAATCGTTTCAGCACGCGGGGACCGGGGGGAGTTTGTTAGCCTGGTAGAGGAGGCGGCTCATATCTTCCCCGGGGAGGCTACCTGGGGGGGGTGTTCTAGGGGGAGACCGTGAGTGCTGGTTAGCATTAAAGCTCGTACAAACATGGCTAACTGCCCCTGCTGTTCAGGCTGAGCAATGCAGGTCCACTTGTCTTTAATGACATTTCTGGGAATTCCGTGTGTAGGATGTAACAAATAGTCGTTGAAATTGGTTTCATGTGGTTTTCATTGTTCCTCAGCAGAAGAACTTCCGACTGATTATCTTTACAAGTGTGGTTCAATGGGAAAGCCATTGTTCCACAAGGGAGTAAGATCCACAACACAAACACAGCCGTATTATTTACTCTCAGACACACCCCAGTGGCCTTAAACATGTACAACTGTCTTCTAAGTAATATAACACACATCAGTCAACATCACAAGCTGCACCAGAAGGAGGTGTGGATTGCGGTGCTGTTGTGAAGGAAGATAAAGGGTTACCGGAGGAACAATAATTGATGATACATATTTAGTGGACTGATAGTGATCAATATTTATTGACTAGACATACAGAATCATGCTAGAACGTCTCAGCAATAGGAGGTTGTTTGAGGTTCCTACCTGGTTCCTGGTGATAGATAATCTCCTGCAGCTTGAATATTCTAACACTGTTCCTAGCAGATTTTGCACTAGGGTTGTAGGTCCAGTACACCTGTCGTCTCATCTTGGCCGGCTGCTGTGTCTCCAGACACGGATTCATTAGGTCGTCTTCACCCAAGACAAAAGCGGGGCTCACTGAAGATGACCTCATGCCATGTCTGAGTCCACAGATCCGACAGTACTGGCACGACATTGGACGTTGACAATGGTGTTAGGGCAGTCGCTGTAACTGTCTGCGTGCATGCATCCGCAGTCGTAACTGTCCTGCGTGCATGTAGTGCCTGCATCGTAACTTGTCCTGCGTGCATGTAGTCCTAAACATCGTCCAGCCCGGTCTGCAATGGTAGCTGGCATAACGGGAAATGACCATAGCGGGCATCACTTCTTGCTAAATGTCCTCAATCTGTAGCTTTTGGGTCGTCGGGTACAGCAAAAAGCCCGTCACTGGCTTACTCACGTGCGTCCCAAGCCTGAATTCTTTGAATCATGTGGGCATGTCTCACACAGTGACCAGCCTACCCACCAAGTTTCTTCCTGTCGGTTACAAATCCTTCTGGGATGGCCACCTATACAATGCAACAACTGACATACAGTGGACATCCCAAAAATGACTCCAAAATCCTAAACTGTTGCATGACAATCCCCCTAGTCCTTATATATAGAGCAGCCCCAGAATGTCATAAGGACAACTTCAATGAACTGTTGGCTGTTCTAAGTTTGTGAAAGGGGGTGGTAGTTCACGTTTTTAAAACCGGGCATGGCCTTGCTCATCTTTTAAATCTCAAACTCAAAATATCGGGCTTCCTATTACCATACCTCGAGGCATCAGGCTATTCATAACATTTCCATGTTAATGACTTTCTGCAAAGGGAGGTGGATGTCTTTTTACTATCACTACCTACAAGTGAACAACTGTAACCTGGTAATACCTCTAGAACGTCAATTCACTACCCGAAACCACTCTTAATGACTTTTGTTTGCATCTTAACCCATTGATTGAGATCCATGAAACCAGCCCCTCATGATCTAACGGGCCCGCGTAGCTTAGCCCTAGCGGACAGTGATGCATGGTAATGCCTGGACTATGGTTTATGGCTCATGACCTTTCACAGCTTCCCCTCCATAGCCTTTTTCACAATCCAGTTACCTACCTCCATCTGGAGTGCCCACATACCCTGATTTTCCCCTTGGCTGCTTATGGCTACTAGTCTTTGCCAGGCAAGTTTTGTTACTCCTCATACATGCCATCCTGATCATGGTGTGTCTAGAGGGGATGCCAGGGTTTGCTTTTGTCAATGTAGATTTCCTACACGCTCATCCCATAAATTACCATAATGGTTATGCTTTATGTGGAGTAAGCTGTTACCATGTTAACGACATGGAGCCCCGTGGTTCTTCATGCTTCTCCTAGTTCCTCATATGTGCTTCTTCTTTTGCTGCTTTAGACGAGGAGCGATTGGTGAGACCGCTGGGAAAAATCACGATCTAAAGAGCACACCAGCTTCCACCCCCTGCCTGCGAAATACAGCAGGTAAATGTCACTGGAGTGTCTAGTGTTATTCTGTCTATGCTTGTAATTAGGGAGATCCTAATGACTCTAATGATGTACTAGAGTGAGTGGCTTTATCGGGCGCTGGACCGTCCGTAGGGTGAAAAGCTAGGCTGTCCTCGTTTCCACTTTGTACGCCTGTGCAGTTCAACCTGGCGGTCATTTATTCTGGAGTCAAAGGCCACTGTGTCTCGTCTGCTGCAGTTCAAGGCTCCCTAGTTAAGTGGCCCAGCCAAGTTTCTCCCCCTGTTCTGTCTGCCTTACGTTCTTCG
>JAMWET010004077.1:22500-25000 GCA_024036415.1 Prochilodus magdalenae | reverse complement strand
ACTGATGTGGTGGTGGTGTGTTAGTGTGTGTGGTGCTGGTGTGAGTGGATCAGACACAGCAGTGCTGCTGGAGTGTTGAGACACTGTGTCCACTCACTGTCCACTCTTAGACACTCCTACCTTGCTGCTCCACCTTGTAGATGGACAGTCAGAGACGATAGCTCATCTGCTGCTGCACAGTGCAGTGTTGGTCATCCTCTAGTCCCTCATCAGTGGACACGGGACGCCGCCCACAGGACACTGGCCACAGGACGCTGCCCCACAGGACGCTGCCCCACAGGACGCTGCCCCACAGGACGCTGTCCACAGGACGTTGCCTACAGGACGCTGCCCACAGGACACAGCCCCACAGGACGCTGTCCCACAGGACACTGCCCACAGGACGCTGCCTACAGGACGCTGCCCACAGGACACAGCCCCACAGGACGCTGTCCCACAGGACACAGCCCCACAGGACGCTGTCCCACAGGACACAGCCCCACAGGACGCTGTCCCACAGGACGCTGCCCCACAGGACGCTGCCCCACAGGACGCTGCCCCACAGGACACTGCCCACAGGACGCTGCCTACAGGACGCTGCCCACAGGACACAGCCCCACAGGACGCTGCCCCACAGGACACAGCCCCACAGGACGCTGCCCACAGGACACAGCCCCACAGGACACTGCCCCACAGGACACAGCCCCACAGGACGCTGCCCACAGGACACAGCCCCACAGGACGCTGCCCCACAGGACGCTGTCCCACAGGACGCTGCCCACAGGACGCTGCCCCACAGGACGCTGCCCCACAGGACGCTGCCTCAGTGAGGTGTATTAGAAGTCAGTAGGTCTTGTTTTGGCACCATCTGGTCTTCATTAGTTCAGGGGGTGTGGACTCCAGCGCTGTGATCTGGGGTCATGACCTCTACCCTTTCATGCCTGTGCCTGTGTGAGACCAGAACGAGCCAACAGGTCTCAGCCTGGAGGGGGTTAGGAAGACAACCCCACCAGATCCCACCAGCTTATTGTGTGAGGAAGCGTGTCCTTGTGTATGTAGGAGTCACCCTGTTGGTGACCTCAGGCTCCTGCAGATGGCGCTGTATCAGAATGATGCTAACCCAACACGCCAGACGTCTCGGTATGGAGCTGTAGAGGTTCCTGATGGTGTCCAGTGATAATTCATCCCATGCAGCTTGAACATCCTCACACAGTTCCTGCAGATGGTGCGGTAGGGGTGGAGGTGGAGTGACCACGGTGCTGACCACGGTGCCTCCACACACGGGTTCGTTGGGCGTCTCCACCAAGACTAAAGCGGGACTCGTCACTGAAGATGACCCGCTGCCATTCTGAGTCACTCCATGACAGTCTGGTACGACACCACTGCAGTCTTTGGTGACGGTGACGTGGTGTTAAGGACAGTCGTGGTAACGGTCTGTGTGCATGTAGTCCTGGGTGGTGCAGCCGTCTGCTGATGGTGCTCTAACAGGATGACGCATGGAGGACACCACTGCTCGCTGGGTGTCCTGGAAGTCGAATCATTAGCACGCCTCACCGCGTCAAACCTGCCCACCACGTTTCGTGCCCGTGGGTTGGTTCCTTCTGGGTGGAGCCATTGCTTTGAGGATACATAGCCTCCGGAGACGGGTGTAGGCTCCCTGGTAAACATGGCGACCCCTGGTTCCCATCACCACCACTGTTAAGCAACAGAGTGACTCGGTGTGTGTCCCAATCCCTGAACTGTGCAGGCGATGGGGGAAATGGGCGGAATTCCCCTCGCTGGTTCGGGATTGGAACACCAGGGTGAAGTGTGTTAGCATGCTAGCGTGTGTGTGGCTGCAGTTGGGTAATGGTGACAGTGAGCTCGTGCACCGCCTGAACCCGACTGAGTCACAGGGTTGGGAGAGGTGTGTGAGTGTGTGTGCGGAGGAGCTCAATAGTCCTGGTTCGTAACAACAAGCCGGAGTAGCGCTCCATACCAGCCAGAATCAGGAAGCCCAGTCCGGTTCTGTGCCTCTCCAGTACAGTTCATCAGTACAGCTCCTCGGGAGGACGGTAAAGGGAAGTGTTGATAATGATTTTCCTGAGTGGTTTTCCTCGGAAGCGAAGTCATTCCGAGAAGTCGGGCGTGAAGTGGTGTCATGTAGAGGAACTTGTTTGCTTAGAGAGAGATCGGCTCTGAACACACGACGGAGAAACACCAGGCAGCATATAACACCTTACCTGTCTGTCTGTCTGTCTGTCTGTCTGTCTGACTATGTATCTATCTATCTATCTATCTATCTATCTATCTATCTATCTATCTCTCTATCTGTCTGTCTGTCTGTCTGTCTGTCTGTCTATCTATCTATCTATCTATCTATCTATCTATCTATCTATCTATCTATCTATCTATCTATCTATCTATCTATCTATCTATCTATCTCTCTATCTGTCTGTCTGTCTATCTATCTATCTATCTATCTATCTATCTATCTATCTATCTGTCTATCTGTCTGTCTGTCTGTCTGTCTGTCTGTCTG
>JAMWET010004077.1:10000-15000 GCA_024036415.1 Prochilodus magdalenae | reverse complement strand
ATTATTTTTATTATTATTATTAGTATTATTATTTATAGCATTATTATTTTTATTTATTTATTTATTCATTTATTTATTATTTTTTAATATTATTATTCATATTATTATTATTATTATTGTTATTGTTATTGTTATTGTTATTATTTATTTATTTTTAAAATATTATTATTCCTATTATTATTATTAGCAGTATTAGTCCCAGCGCTGTGTTTAATAGACTCCCCATCTCTCTGTTTTTCTCTCAGCCCACTCGGTGTCGTGCTGCGAGCGTCTCCAGAAGGAGAAGGAGGAGGTGTGCGTGGCGTTGGAGGCGGCAGTGCTGAAGCTCCAGGAGCAGCACCAGGCCGAGCTGACTCAGCTGGAGGAGACGCTCAGGGACTTCTACTCAGCAGAATGGGACAAAACCCACCAGGCCTACCAGGAGGAGGCCGACAAGTACAGGGCGCTCATGCAGAAGCAGGTGGGCCGCGTTCCAAACGCCACACCGCACTCCACCCACAGCGGCTGGGTGCAGGGAACATGTCCCTGTCAAAGTCCCTATAGAGAAGTCTGTCCACCTGGGGGTCCCAGCAGTCCGGTTCGGGAGTTTGGCTTTAATAGCCCATAAACAAACCCAGGAATCCGGTTTCATATCCCTGAACATTCCCAGGAGCCTTAGTAAAAGGTGATTGGAATTTTTATTGGAGGGCTGGGCTTCTCATAATACAGACACCATGTGACAAGCTATCCATAACTCCGCTGTCTGCATCTGCCAGTCAAACTGCACTGCCATGGGGCAGATTCCCAGATCATGGTCCAGGCAAACTGCACTGTCATGGGGCAAATTCCCAGATCATGGTCCAGTCAAACTCCACTCTCATGGGGCAAATTCCCAGATCATGGTCCAGTCAAACTGCACTATCATGGGGCAAATTCCCAGATCATGGTCCAGTCAAACTTCACTTGGGGCAAATTCCCAGATCATGGTCCAGTCAAACTGCACTGTCATGGGGCAAATTCCCAGATCATGGTTCAGTTAAACTGCACTATCATGGGGCAAATTCCCAGATCATGGTCCAATCAAACTGCACTATCATGGGGCAAATTCCCAGATCATGGTCCAATCAAACTGCACTATCATGGGGCAAATTCCCAGATCATGGTCCAATCAAACTGCACTGTCATGGGGCAAATTCCCAGATCATGGTCCAGTCAAGCTGCACTGTCATGGGGCAAATTCCCAGATCATGGTCCAGGCAAACTGCACTGTCATGGGGCAAATTCCCAGATCATGGTCCAGGCAAACTGCACTGTCATGGGGCAAATTCCCAGATCATGGCCCAGTCAAACTGCACGGTCATGGGGCAAATTCCCAGATCATGGTCCAGGCAAACTGCACTGTCATGGGGCAAATTCCCAGATCATGGTCCAGGCAAACTGCACTTGGGCCAAATTCCCAGATCATGGTCCAGGCAAACTCCACTCTCATGGGGCAAATTCCCAGATCATGGTCCAGTCAAACTCCACTCTCATGGGGCAAATTCCCAGATCATGGTCCAGTCAAACTACCGGTCATGGGGCAAATTCCCAGATCATGGTTCAGTCAAACTGCACTGTCATGGGGCAAATTCCCAGATCATGGTCCAGTCAAACTCCACTCTCATGGGGCAAATTCCCAGATCATGGTCCAGTCAAACTTCACTGTCATGGGGCAAATTCCCAGATCATGCTCCAATCAACTGCACGGTCATGGGGCAAATTCCCAGCTCATGGTCCAATCAAACTGCACTTGGGCCAAATTCCCAGATCATGGTCCAGTCAAACTCCACTCTCATGGGGCAAATTCCCAGGACTGTGACCCAGCTAAACGCCCCTGTTGTCGGGCAAACCCTCCAGATTGTAGCACAGTCAAACTTCCACAGTCCACTGTTGTGGGGCAAAGTCTCCCGATGGTGACCCAGTCGGACTTGGTACAGCGACAGCGCTGTGTAATTACGCGGTGTGAGTCAGTCAAGGTGGATTACCTCGCCTCTAAATGTTGGTCCTAATGACAGGCTGCATGGCACTGCGGGCAGACAATGATGTAACTAGAGATAATGAGTTACCCAGAATGCAGTGCGGTCCTCGCTGTCACACAGGGTGCCCATTAAATGTGGGTGAAGGTGTGGGTTGGGCGTTCTTGGTGTTTATCAGTCTATAGACGGTTATGTAACCCGACTGTTTGAACTGTGTACTGTGGTCTCGGCTGGTCATTCGTCTCTCGAGTCCTCAGGTCTGAGTCATGACTGTAATCAGGCATGCTAATGTTTGATCACACAGCAGCATGGTAAATCAGATCCACACACAACAACCACCACCTTTCATCAGCTCCATAATCAGACACGCGTGTGGCGGGGGCGGAACCGGGGCCCACAATAATACACATTCCCAACTGGGGTTTCTGTGGGCCACTGAGCCACTGACTGGTTTCCTATCATTCCCAGGTGGAGGAAATGAGGAGAAAACAGGAAGCTCTGAGGAAAGAACAGGAAGTGGCACATGTTCAGGAGATGGAGGCACTGAGGCAGGAATACGAGGCATCACTAGCAGGTGGACATTGTTTTCTCTCTGGAAACAAAACTAAACTATTTAAGCTAATTCTATTCAGTTCTATTAGTTTTTGCTTCCGCTCAGGGCTGTACCTATCCAAATTAATTCTATTCTATTCTATTCTATTCTGATCTGATGACATAACCATATCACATGACAATGCCAAAGTATTCCAGTCTGATTCTATTCTATTCTATTCTATTCTATTCTAGTGTAGTCTGATTTTATTCTATTCTGATCCATTCTATTCTATCCTATTCTATTCTATTCTATTCTATTCTATTCTTTTCTATTCTATTCTATTCTAGTGTAGTCTGATCTTATTTTATTCTGATCCATTATATTCTATTCTATTCTATTCTATTCTATACAATTCCAGTCTGATTTTATTCTATTCTGATCTGTTCTATTCTATTCTATTGTATTCTATTCTATTCTACTCTATTCTATTCCAGTCTGATTTTATTCTATTCTGATCTGTTCTATTCTATTCTATTGTATTCTATTCTATTCCAGTCTAATTCTATTCTGTTCTGTTCTGTTCTGTTCCAGTCTGATTCCATTCTACTCTATTCTATTCCAGTCTAATTCTATTCTGTTCTGTTCTTTTGTATTCCAGTCTGATTCTATTGCACTCTATTCTATTCCAGTCGGTTTCTGTTCTATTCTATTCTATTCTATTCTATTCTATTCTATTCTATTCTATTCTATTCCAGTCTGATTCTATTCTATTCTATTCTGTTCTGTTCTATTCTGTTCTATTCTATTCCAGTCTGGTTCTATTCTAGTCTGATTTTATTCTATTCTATTCTATTCTATTCTATTCTATTCTATTCCAGTCTGATTCTATTCTATTCTATTCTATTCTAGTCTGATTTTATTCTATTCTATTCTATTCTATTCTATTCTATTCCAGTCTGATTCTATTCTATTCTATTCTATTCTATTCTATTCTATTCTATTCCAGTCTGATTCTATTCTATTCTATTCTATTCTATTCTATTCTATTCTATTCTATTCTATTCCAGTCTGATTCTATTCTATTCCAGTCTGATTCTATTCTATTCTATTCTATTCTATTCTATTCTATTCCAGTCTGATTCTATTCTATTCTATTCTATTCTATTCCAGTCAGTTTCTATTCTATTCTATCTTTATTTATTTCTGAGTGCCGTGGTGTTTGTGAAGCAGGGCCATGTGAGTCTACATGTGACAGAACTGAATTGATATTGATTATTAATCTTGGTCATATATACGGTATACCTGCGTAACTCAGTATGAAGACTGAATAATGTTCTGAACCCCGAACAAAACACTTCTGAGGGGCACTTTATACACAACATATATATTTAGAAATATTTTAATATTTTAACAGCTGCTTGGGATTCATTCACCTCCTTTAAATCAGCAGTCAGTCCAATCAGGATGTTCGTTTTTCCCCAGAGCTCAGGAAGGCCCATGAGAGCAACGTGCAGGAGCTGGACAGCACACGTAAACAATCCGAGGCCTCCCTGAACGTAAGCACCGCCCGGTCTACACACTCCCCATCACAGCATGTACTGAAACTAGCCATACATGAGGTCCACTGAGCTTTCAGGTTCGCACCACCCAGCAGATCTTACCACTCCTTGCCTGATTCGTGTTATTTCTGTATTCTTCAGGAGAGGATAGAGAGCCTGATGGAGGAGAACCAGGCTCTGAGTTCAAGACTGAGAGAGGAAGAGGAACGGAGGAAGGCCCTTTCAGACAAGAGCCAGGTAAACCCTCTAAATCCAGGGGTCTCAAACTAGCAGCCCACCTGAGGACTTAAGATCGAGAGCCCTGAACACTCTACAGTGGTGGACAGTAATGAAGTGAATGTAATTAGTTCCTGTAATTAGGTTCTTAAGTCCTGTACTTAAGTAGGTTTTTTTAGTGTATCTGTGCTTTAGTGAGGGTCTTTCCATTCTGGGGGTCTACTTAAGTACATCTGAAGGTACATACTTTAGTACTGTTACTCTCCATACTTAAGTACATCTGAAGGTACATACTTTAGTACTGTTACTCTCCATACTTAAGTACATCTGAAGGTACATACTTTAGTACTGTTACTCTCCATACTTAAGTACATCTGAAGGTACATACTTTAGTACTGGTACTCTCCATACTTAAGTACATCTGAAGGTACATACTTTAGTACTGGTACTCTCCATACTTAAGTACATCTGAAGGTACATACTTTAGTACTGTTACTCTACATACTTAAGTACATCTGAAGGTACATACTTTAGTACTGGTACTCTCCATACTTCAGTACATCTGAGGTACATACTTTAGTACTGTTACTCTCCATACTTAAGTACATCTGAAGGTACATACTTTAGTACTGTTACCCTCCATACTTAAGTACATCTGAAGGTACATACTTTAGTACTGGTACTCTCCATACTTAA
>JAMWET010004077.1:0-5000 GCA_024036415.1 Prochilodus magdalenae | reverse complement strand
CCTCTCATGGCAGTGCTTCCAACTGGCATTTCTCAGGAGGGTAATGCTTGCATGCACACGTCAAGGATGTCCCAGGAATGTCTCTGCCAGGCTACAACACTTCCTAGACCAGCCCGGTCACCAGACTGATCACCAATCAAGCTTTTATGGGACCAGCTGGGACGGCCAGCCATTCCCATTCCCATCATTACATACACACATATACAGTTTCACTCAGTGCCAGTACCAGCAACTCTTTCTGTCCAACAACTCTTTGGGATCCCAAATCCACCGCCATGAGCTTTTTGGAAAAGCTCAGAGTCCCAAACCGGCTCATTGGAACTACCAATAAGATCATGTGATCTGCTCAAATGGGAAATGGGATCTTCACATTTGGTGGAATACAACGTGCCCCCCTGATAACCATTCTCAGATAGGGTGATAGATCATCGATGCCCTCAGGTTGGTTTTCTCTTAGCGGTCCAGGTAGAGGTTATATATAGAACCATGAATTCCCAGAGACGGAACTGATGGGTTCTGCTATTGTTATGATCTCAAGCTTATAACAACAGGGGAAGCCTTTTTCGGGAGCTCTGTGGAACCATTTTCTAAAAGGTTTTATATGGAACCATATACAACACATTCTCCATCAATCCAAAGAACCATCAAAGTGGAACCGGTCCTTTTCTGGTTCCTGCCCCTAATTTTAAATGACGTCCCGCTCACACACTAAAAATAACTAAGTGTGGAGCCCGAAAGGTTGGTTTCCATCTGGAACCAAAGAATAGTAGGTTCTTCAGCACGAACCGTGACAACTTCTGTGGCTGTGCTAGTTGTTGCGGAAGAGAAGGCAATGGTGGTGCCCCCAAGTGGTCTGCTGGAGAACCTCTTCTACGTCATCATATCCCCGGTAGTTGATCCATGCTGCTCTCTGGATACAAACAAACATCCGGAATGACAGTACAAACACCCGCAGGTAATCTATACGCGCCGCCATCTTGGTTCTACCGCTGTGCGGCATCGCTGCTAGCCTATCCTTTGATGTTCCTTTGTTCCAGTTCCAACTGGTGCAAATGCAGAATGGTTTACTGAATAGTTCCAAGGTTCTGAGAAGCCTAAATAGAACCAGTTCAAGAACCAGGGTTCTTTTCGTTGGTTAAGTGTCCAAGGTTCTACGTAGGCTATATCAAACCATTGTCCTTACTAAAGAACCTCTGGAGAACTTATTGGATTGTTTATCCTGGATGGGGTTGAGCACTGGGCACCAACGGGGTATTCCACAAAGCAGGATTCCTCCATTAGCCAGATGACTGAAGTCCGAAGAGGAGCACTGTCTGATGGATAAGTCCCTCAGGTCTTTTCCTATAGGACATGCTTGACTTTGGGGTTTAAGTTATCTGGCTAACTGAGAGACTCGTGCCTTGTGGAATACCAGCCCAAGTCTTTTTAGGATTCAGGATAAAGCCGGTTGAGTTCCCTTACACATCCCGATCTTCACCTCAACGCATGTGTTCAGTTTCAACCCACACGACTTCTGCTGCTTGTAGGGGCATGATCTTCATGCCAAGAGGATAATGCGAACCTGCACATTGCTCAGCTGTGAAACGCATAATAACCAGACTGCCTGCAGCCACAATCAGTCAACTTGCTAAGCAGGTGGGTTCCATAAGTACCCTCCCTATGTCCCTGGTCACCTGTCCTTCTTAGTAATTACGAGCAATCCTGACATCTAGTGGCCAAGCCATGTATCATCACTGACAAACAGGACCACCGTCAGCATGTAGGCCTTGATGGGAACTGCTAACAAAGCCCTCCAGGCAGAAGCAGTCACTGGTTACTCATCCAGGAGACTCAGGAAGGGCTATCAACTCATCTGTTGACTCATCTATTCCTAATAATCTATTAATGATAATATTCTGTTATTTATTCTGATATCTTATGATTTCCCAGTCAATCCTATGTCTCATAAATCCATAACAGGGTGCTCCCAAAATACTCCTCAAAGACTCCCTAAAGACTCCCCAAACGGGAAAGGACAAAAACTGCCCAAAGACTCACTAAAGACTCCCCAGAAGAGAAAGGACAAAGACTGCCCAAAGACTCCCTAAAGACTCCCCAAAAAAGGAAAGGACAAAAACTTCCTAAAGACTCCCCAGAAGAGAATGGACAAAGACTGCCCAAGACTCACTAAAGACTCCACAAAAGAGAAAGGACAACGACTGCCCAAAGACTCCCTAAAGACTCCCCAGAAGAGAAAGGACAAAGACTGCCCAAAGACTCCCTAAAGACTCCCCAAAAAAGGAAAGGACAAAAAATTCCTAAAGACTCCCCAGAAGAGAATGGACAAAGACTGCCCAAGACTCACTACAGACTCCACAAAAGAGAAAGGACAACGACTGCCCAAAGACTCCCTAAAGACTCCCCAAAAAAGGAAAGGACAAAAACTTCCTAAAGACTCCCCAGAAGAGAATGGACAAAGACTGCCCAAGACTCACTACAGACTCCACAAAAGAGAAAGGACAACAACTCCCTAAAGACTCCCTAAAGACTCTCCAAAAGAGAAAGGACAAAGACTCCCTAAAGACCCCCCCAAAAGGACATGGGGTTTTTAGTGTAGGGGCTGGAAGCACACATTGGCTTATATCTATGACATCTATGACAATTTCTTTTCCATATGTTTCGCATTTTGGAACCACTTTCTAAAAGGTTCTATGTGGAACCATATACAATCTGAAGAACCATTTTACCAGGTGAAGAACCAGTTATGGCTATAACCACTCTCAGATATGGTGGTAGATCATTGATGCCCTCTGGTTGGTTTTCTTTTAGCGGTCCCAGTATAGGTTATATATAGAACCATGAATACCCGGAGAAGGTACTGATGGATTCTGCTCTTGTTATAATCTCCAGCTTTAATCTCAGCAGAGATTCTGGGTTCTCTATGGTACCATCTCTTCCCAAAGAGTCCCATTCATTTTGAGCAACACCAACAAACACTTAACAACCCTGAACAACCACTTTAAACAACCCTCACACCATACCAGCGGCCTAGCAACACCTTAGCAACCACCTGAGATGCCATAGCAACCACCTAGCAACACCACTGCAACTACCTGAGACATTATAGCATCCACATAGCAACACCACAGCAACAACCTGGCAACAGCTTAACAAACAACTGGCATACCATAGCAACTGCCTTGCAAAGGTGTAGCAACCACCTGGGATAACAAAGCAACTGCCTACCCACACTCTAGCAATCATTTGGGATACAGTGCCAATCTAATATTCTTAACTGGTCGTTTGAGTAACTGCTGTGGGGATCGCTTTTCCCTGACGCTGTACATTTGACCCTGCAGCTCCAGAGACTGAAACGGAGGGATGATGTTCCGGAGTGTGTCTCCGTGTTCAGGTTACCTGCCGATTCAGCACTTCCAGACAAACTGTGCACTGTGGAGTCGCAGTCAAAGACGTGGTGGGGAGTGGACGATAGCTGTAGCATCTCTTACGTATCGATCTCTGAGGGCTGATTGAATAGCATTACTAATACTGAGTGCTGATTGGTTAGCATAACTGCTGCTGAGCGCTGATTGCTTAGCATTACTGATACCGAGTGCTGATTGGCTAGCATTACTGATACTGAGTGCTGATTGGCTAGCATTACTGATACTGAGTGCTGATTGGCTGGCATTACTGATACTGAGTGCTGATTGGCTAGCATTACTGATACTGAGTGCTGATTGGCTAGCATTACTGATACTGAGTGCTAATTAATTAGCATTTCTGGTACTGAGTGCTGATTGGTTAGCATAACTGCTGCTGAGTGCTGATTGGTTAGCATTATTGATACTGAGTGCTGATTGACTAGCATTACTGAAACTGAGTGCTGATTGGCCAGCATTACTGATATTGAGTGCTGATTGGCTAGCATTACTGCTACCGAGTGCTGATTGGCTAGCATTACTGCTACTGAGTGCTGATTGACTAGCATTACTGCTACTGAGTGCTAATTAATTAGCATTTCTGGTACTGAGTGCTGATTGGTTAGCATAACTGCTGCTGAGGGCTGATTGGTTAGCATTACTGATACTGAGTGCTGATTGACTAGCATTACTGAAACTGAGTGCTGATTGACTATCATTACTGATACTGAGTGCTGATTGGCTAGCATTACTGATACTGAGTGCTAATTAATTAGCATTTCTGGTACTGAGTGCTGATTGGTTAGCATAACTGCTGCTGAGTGCTGATTGGTTAGCATTACTGATACTGAGTGCTGATTGACTAGCATTACTGATACTGAGTGCTGATTGGCTAGCATTACTGATACTGAGTGCTGATTGGCTAGCATTACTGCTACCGAGTGCTGATTGGCTAGCATTACTGCTACTGAGTGCTGATTGACTAGCATTACTGCTACTGAGTGCTAATTAATTAGCATTTCTGGTACTGAGTGCTGATTGGTTAGCATAACTGCTGCTGAGCGCTAATTGGTTAGCATTACTGATACTGAGTGCTGATTGACTAGCATTACTGAAACTGAGTGCTGATTGACTAGCATTACTGATACTGAGTGCTGATTGGCTAGCATTACTGGTACTGAGTGCTGATTGGCTAGCATTACTGCTACCGAGTGCTGATTGGCTAGCATTACTGCTACTGAGTGCTGATTGACTAGCATTACTGATACTGAGTGCTGATTGGTTAGACATAACTGCTGCTAAGCGCTGATTGGTTAGCATTACTGAAACTGAGTGCTGATTGACTAGCATTACTGTTACTGAGTGCTGATTGGCTAGCATTACTGGTACTGAGTGCTGATTGGGTAGCATTACTGATACCGAGTGCTGATTGACTGGCATTACTGATACTGAGTGCTGATTGGGTAGCATTACTGATACTGAGTGCCGATTGGCTGGCATTACTGATACTGAGTGCTGATTGGCTGGCATTACTGATACTGAGTGCTGATTGGCTGATACCGGTGCATTAACTGGCATACCGAGTGCTGATTGGCTAGC
>JAMWET010004076.1:0-74822 GCA_024036415.1 Prochilodus magdalenae | reverse complement strand
AGAGAAAAAGACACTACAAATAAAAGCAGTCTGGACCCCTGTTGGGAGTGATTTCACTGTTCCTATGGGATGATGGGATATTTGAGAGTGTTTTCCATGTATCAGTACAAATCTTAGACTGTCCTCTCATTTACTGTAGCTCTTCCTCTACATCCGTTAAATGAACCCAAGGTAGCCCTGAACACTCACACACACTATGTACCTGTTTGTATGAGTCACTGTCACTGTCACTCTGAGCTGAATAATCAGCTTCTCTTATTCAGTCTGCAGATCTCTCATAATATAGCTGCTCCATCCACAGTAAAAGTGTTCAGCTAGTGTTACAGTGTCTGGAGGGGCTTTTAAAGAGGAGTTTATTACTGATACTTCTGATTTATATTACAAAAACACTGAATAAAATATGATCCATCAGGCACATTACTGTCTATCATTACTACTGAGTAAGTAAATATGAAGTATGTGATTTTACAGTGTTTGTTCGATACTCAATAGAAAAAGTAATACATATTAGGCAACAAACCGTAAGATGCACAGCAAATGATATTGATTAGATTTGTGATTTTAATCAGATTTTTTTTATTGGAACAAATAATTGATTTGGACTGGAAAGATGGATTATGGATTTGGATTATTATCAAATAATCTTATGTAGCTATCAGGTCTTAAAGTTAGCAGTAAAGAGGAATATGTCATATAAAATGAACTGTTTTTAATGAACTTTTCTACTAATATAAAAGATAAATAAATATTTGTAATAATGTAGATCTTTTATATGTTTTATTATCTGTAATATTGTTTTCCTGTCAAAATGTAAAAATAAGGATGTGCAGCAATTTAGTAGCAATAAATTATAACAAAGCTAAATTAGATTTTCTATATTAGACCATTCTCACAGTCTGCATTCAATCTTTGTACTAGCTGTGTTCAATGGTTGGTGGTGTAAATAGGGCTGTGCTCTACCAGTTATTCCACTAATCAGACTCGCAGGAGTTCTACTTCATCAAGTTTAAACATGTTTAACCTCAGCTTGAAATGCTCTGCTGGTCATGTGTGTCTTTGTAACGAGGTGACAACAATAACAACAGTTTATTCAACTAACATTAATGTCTTTATTGATTAGAATTCCACATGGAGTCCCATAAATTAGTGAAGCAATATCACCCCCCCCTCCACACTTAGACTTGGCCCCCTCAAACTTCACTTTAGGAGTGCGGACTTTGCAGCATTAAGTAAATGTACTTGTTAGTTACATACAGACCCTTCTATCCTTTCTTACTGTTTTCTCTCTGTGGAAGAAGATGATGTTCATATATTTTGATCTGAGAAGTTGTGTTTGTTTATGTTTTATTCATATGTAGCCTGTGACTTGTTAGGCAATGAAGCCTCAGGCTGTTATCTCCACAGATTCACTGTATAGTTAAATCTCCCAGACCTCCTGATATTTCAAAATACAATAATTCATTTATAGTTCCATACATGCTACGTGTTCACACTGTACTGTTCCAACTTTCACAGGAATCAGTGAGAAAGTATTTAGGTTGAGTATAAATCAGTGTGTAATGTTTTTGTTGTTTGGTGTGTTGATTGTAGATGAAGAATGTAGTTGGTGTAAAGTCTGAATGTATTCACTCTGTACTGTGTGTTCAGAGTGTTCAGCTGAAACATCATCAGCAGTGAGAGAGTTTACTAAACACACACTTCAGCAATGCTGTATCACTATAGTGTAGGTAGCTCACAGCTCCTGAGATACTGGCACGCACACCCTGCACCACTGTTGACCTTTACTAACACTGTTACCTCATTTACATACAGTCACACACACACACACACACACACACACTGATACAGAGTACAAAGTGAAGTGTTTCAGGCTGATTATCATTAGTATGATCAGAAATGTGTGTTACAATCATTTCCTCACCTGCACTTTAACAGCAGAGTCAAGTTTATATCAGCGTTTAATGTTTAAATACTGTTCTATGATAGGGATAACGTAGCTCTGATAATTAAATATTAGTAACTGTTCAGCCTGGAATATGAAAGTAAAGAACAGAACAGACAGGTTACAGACAGTCAAGAGAAGTTACAGCAGCACATCAGACTTACTGAAGGAGATGATTCAGGTTCACTTCTCAGAGATCCAGATCCAGAACATCTCCCACCTTAAAATAGATTCATTTATCTCTTTAATTTACACTTTCAGTTTCAGTTGTTTCATATATCATTCTCTCTCTCTAGAATTTTAAGATATAAACATGATCTGGAGAATGGAAAACTCAATTATATTATTACCAGTGTTTAAAAGTCTAACTGTTAATACAGCAGCAGCTAACAATTCTCTAAAGGTCCAATAAGATTTATGTAGTGTTTTATGTATCAAAAGCATGTCATAATTAACATTCAACATTTCCAGCCTTCTCTTTATATTATTTACAGTTAATCAGGCCTGATTGTGTTTTACTGGGACTTTAAGACAGATATAAGATATGTACATGACCTTCGGTGTAAGGGGCAGGGCTAGACCTGATGCCTTCTGAATAATGTTTATATGTAAAATGTGTTGATTCTTTTCAACTCACAAATACAGTGAACTCAGAACCTGTAATTTAAAAGTTTAGTGTCTGTATATTGGTACTGTATGAAGTGGGAGAGTCGAGCAGTGCATAATGAAAACTTTGATCATTGTTTCCAAACTACAATAAACTCCTGTAATTACAAAAATTTATAGTTTTTCAGTTTTTAACATTAAACAATTATACACATATGTCCTGCATATAATAACCGTAATAAATTGATTTTAGCCTTATTACATACAATAATATTTTAAAGTGTTACTTTGTGTTTTTAATCAGAGTCTCCAGACCGTTGAGAAAGTCTGTGTGTTCTCTCAGGTGATTACATTATATTCGATAGTAGAGGCACATGTCCATTAATATAATCTACTGTAATATGATATAAATCAAATCTGATGAATATAAACAATTACTGTGTGTAAAAGGTGAAACCGAGTGTAATTCTTCATAAAGTCTACATGAATGATGGAATTGATCTCTTGTATGTTGGTTTCTCTTGCAGGGTGTTCAGTTGGATGTTTTTTATTGTGTTAATGCCTGATTCAGTGTTTGCTGTAAGTGATCATGATCCTCAGATACGGCTGCAGTGGCTGGAACTATTGAACTCTCTTGTTTCTGTGGATCTGTTCCTCACTTCCCATGAGGTCATGATTGATGAATGATTTATGATGAAGACTAAAAGTATAAGATGTAAAATAGCTCTTATTCAGTTCTGTATAAACTACTGTGTGTGATGATCACAGCACAGTCTCTGTAGATAGATAGATAGATAGATAGATAGATAGATAGATAGATAGATAGATAGATAGATAGATAGATAGATAGATACTTTATTGATCCTGAAGGAAATTTAGCAGCCAGTAGTGGTTTCACAAAAAAACAGCACAGACACAAATACAAAAATAAAAATAAAACAGTGTTGTGCAGTATGTGCAGAAAAAAAACTAAAGGGGTCGGTCTCGGGATACGACCGGCAGCAGTATTACTTACTGTTAAGCTATAAGCTATAGAACTATATAGAGTGCGGGTCACTATCGATGGATATGTAAATATAAATATATAAATAGATCTCACTTCGTAAGGAGGCAAGAAATATATACAAGAGTACAAATATAACTGCAGACTGTAGAAAAGACGGATATAATAGTATAGTGCAATAGTAATAAATAAATGTGCATGGATGTGCAAGGGGCGCAGTTATCAGCAGATAATGACTGAATTAACATCATAAACATGATATTTAAGTGGAGTAGAGTGTCCAGGAGTTAAAGATGTACAGTATATAACAGTAAAGTGTCTGAGAGTATCCAGGGAGCTCAGACGTTACAGTATACACAGTAGTGTCTGGGAGTGTCCAGGAGTGCAGATGTACAGTATTATACAGTAGTGTCTGAGAGTGTCCCCAGGAGCGTTATGATGTACAGTGTATACAGTAAGGTGTAATAGTGCATGAATAAGCCTATGATGAAGCCCTCTTCCAGCCGCCCGCTCGGAGGAGTTGAAAGAGCCTGGTGGGCTCTCGGGACAAAGGATCAACCTAAGTCTGTCCCGTGGAGTAGCTCTGTTACAGCAGCCTGCTACCACTGAATTTGCTCCCTTCTGTCCATGAATGATTGGGTGTGCACGTGGTGGTGCCCATCATCACATACATAATAGACAGCAGTTTTGTGCAGTGTCCTCCTCTCAACCGCCACCTTCACCACCGAGTCCAGCCTCCACACCAAAAAACTGAACCCCGCTCGCCTGACCAGCTTGTCCAAGGAGCAATCTCATCTCTCTTCTTGATGCTTCCTCCCCAGCACACCACAGCATAGAAGAGACCAGCTTTACACCACCAGACTGATAGAACATCTGCAGGAGCTTCCTACCAGGTGTTAAAGGACCACTCCAGCCTCCTCAGGAAGTTAGAGTCGGCTCTGCCCCTTCCTGTACAGGATTATCAGTGTTGGCTGACCAGTCCCAACCTCTCATTCAGGTGCAGTCCCGAGATACCTGTAAGTCCTAACCATCTCTACTTCCACCCCCCTCAATAAAGACTGGCTGTATGAGTGGCCTCGCCCACAAGTGCCTCCTGTGCTTGCTGACCACAGTCTCTCTGACGTACAGTCCTTTAGCCTGAACATACTAAGGTCTGCCAGTGAGGTAGTCAAGAAGTATCCGTAATCCAGGAGACCAGGTTCGCATCGACTTGCATCCTTGCCAGAGGACTGAGAAAGTGTAGAAGAAGGCGTTCCAGGGTCTTCATGAAGTGTGATGTTAGGGCGACTGGCCTGAAGTCATTGAGCTCACTGGGTCGTCCCTTCTTGGGTACTGGAACAAGGCATGATGTTTTCCACAGTGTGGGAACCCTGCCCCAGCGCAGACTCAGGTTGAAGATGTGCTGTAGGGCTGCCCCCAGCTTGGTGGCACAGGATTTCAGTAGCCTGGGACACACTCTGTCCGGTCCAACTGCCTTCCTAGTGTGGAGTCTCCTCAGCTCCCCTCTAACCTGGTCTGCGGTGAAGGTGTGCAGGAGGGGAGAGGTGTGGGCTTCAGTGGTGCTGCTGGTCAGGTCTGATGAGAGAAGGTGTGAGAACGGTGGAGCGGGGGCTGTGTTGTCAGAGTTATCAGCCTGTGGGAGGGGAGCATGAATAACAAAAGGAGAAGGTGAGGTGTTATTGTCCAGGCAGTCAGAGACTGAAGTATCAGGAGCTGAGGCAAGGGGGAGGGTGTAGGAGGTATCCGCTGGAGCTGCAGAGACTTGAACAGGGCAGTCAAACCGGTTGTAGAAGGTGATGAACTCATTAGCTCTCTCTACATCACCATCTGTAGCACTGTCTGTCCTCTGCTTACAGCCTGTGATGGTCTTCATACCACTCCATACCTCCCTCATGTAATTCTCCCTTAACTTCTGCTCCACCTTCCTCCTGTAGGACTCCTTTGCCTCTCGCAAGTGGACTTTGAACTCCCTCTGTGCGCTCCTAAGCTTCTCCTGGTTGTTGTCTTTAAAGGCCCTCTTCTTCTTGTTCAGAAGGCCTTTAACACTGCTGGTTATCCAGGGCTTGTTGTTAGCGAAGCAGCACACAGTTTTCACAGGAACAACAACGTCCATGCAGAAGTTCATGTAGTCTGCCATGCAGTGTGTAATTCCCTCACTGTCCTCCCCATACGGCTCCTGCAACACACTCCATTTAAGTGGACTCAAAGCAGTCCCTGCTGCTTCAGCACCAGGAGACCATTTCCTGAAGGAGCGGGTGGTTATGGGTTGTGTTCGGACCCGGGGCTTGTACTGTAGCTGCAGGTAGACCAGGTTGTGATCTGATTTTCCCAGAGGGGGCAGGGGTGTGGCGGTGTATGCATCCTTTACATTGGCGTAAAGGAGATCAGTTGTCCTGTTCTTCCTAGTTGGACAGTCCACATACTGGTTGAAAGCAATGAGTACTGAGTCCTAGTGAGAGTAGTGAGTGTATCTGTGCCCTCTGTCTCAGTCAGACTGGGTTCAAAGTCCCACAACTACAAACTAATAATCTACATAATGCTGATTAAACACGCCTTTAAAAGATGCTGTGATTCTCAAACACAATATTAGTTTAAACCAGATCAGCTCATCAGAGTCTCTACTGTTATTAATATCAGCTCTCAGTGATTCATACTGACACATCAACAGTGATTTACACAGAGGAGCACTTACTGATCATATAACATACAGTATTACATCACACATCACATCTTCACTCTGTTTTATTCAGAGTAAAAGAAAATGGATAGAAGAGGAGAGAATGAAAATGGAGGAATCTGCTCTGCTGCTCGGTGAGGATGAATATAGATATGTCATTTTGTAAGCGTTTGTGTTTAAGGTGGTGTTGGTGAAGCGTTTAGTTTAGACTTTGAGCTTAGCTGATAGATAATGAAAGAAAGTTTACATCTAGCTGTACATGTGTTTATCAGTGTTTGATTATTTATAAAATAAACAATAAAAATAATGAGTTCTTTACTTTATTACAGATATCACATTAAAGTGACTTACACAGTGTAATATTATTATATCTGATGGTTTATTTTATGCTTTAACTCCAAATATTACAGAACACAGATTAATCTAATGAATCTGAATCATCATTTCAGAATTAAGAGAGGAGAGGTTTCCTGGACCTGCACTGAAGAACATAATGAGCTTAATAGAAGAGAAGAAAGCTCAGGATGAAGAGCTGAAGGAAGCTGAGACTGAACTGGAGGACACAGCCAAACAAACAGACAGTCTGGAGATCAGAGAAATACAGGACAGAACAGTGAGAGAAAGAGTGGAGAGGAGACAAAGAGAGGAAGAGGAGATCAGAGGAAGAATGAAAGCTGTTGTGGATGATTTGAGGAGCTCAGATGAAGCAGTTAAAGAGATAAAGGAGAAGATAGAACAGCATGAAAAACAAAAACACAAACATAAGAGAAAGTTATCAGAGGAGAGAAATGAAGAGAGGAGGAGAGAGCTGGAGAGAGAAGTGGAGAGAGAAGATGAACAGATGCAGGAGGCTAAGGAGGAGCTGAGGAGGATGCAGGAGGAGAGGAGGGTGATGGTGAAGAAGCTCAGACTGGAGATGGAGATCAGAGAGAAGGGTGCAGTAGAAGCAGATACACACTTCATAAAGACCACCCTGCCTGAGTTCCAGAGGGTTCAGACTCTCCTAACAGACAGACAGAAAGATACTGATAGAAAGATGACTGAAAAAGAGAGAGCGATAGAAACACTGAAACTAAACCTCTCAGAGATGGAGAGAGATAAAGAAAAGATACTAGAGGAGAGAAATAAACAACTTGAAGAAAAAGACACTGAATTAGAAAAACATACAAAAACAATAGAGGAGAAGAATAAAACAATAAAGGAGAAGAATAGAACAATAGAGGAGAAAAATAAAACAATAGAGGAGAAGAATAAACTGCTGAGAGAGAAAGAGACTCTACTGGAGGACACAGTGAAGGAGGTGGACAACAGTAAAGAGCAGCTGGACACACTGAGAAAGGAACTGCAGGACAAGAGCAGCAAACTACAGGAGATGATGATCCTGCTGGAACAACAGAAAACTGAACTCGTCCGTCAGCAGAAAGAGAAAGAAGAGAAAGAACTAGAGCTTAAACACACAGGTAAGAATTTAACACAGAGACTGATTAGAAAATATCTGTCTGATTAAATTAATATTCCGTCTTCATCATTTCAGCACAGCAGAATTCTGATCTACAGACTGAAACTGAAACCCTGAGAAGTGTCATTTCATCACAGGAGGCTGGTAAGTGTTCAGGTCTCAGCTCTGCAGTCTCACTCTCACAGTATTAACTGTGTTTATTAATATAATAGAATAATTATGAACATACAGCACCAGTCAGACGCTGGGCATGCAGGCATATGTGTATCTTATTCAGTCCTGTTGGAAAATCATCCCGGAGTAGAGAACGTTTAGTGAAGAGAACTGACACTCAGTATCCTGTGGTTCTGTCAGATGCTAGAGGGCGCTCCGCTCCTGAGCGGGTCTAAAATGAATGGGTTCTAATGGAGCTTTTAGAAACGTTTAATCCTCCTTATATAATGCAGCTTCAGCACTGCTGTCGTGTTTATAGCCCTGACTGAGCTCCTGATACAGCACTGTCTAACAGTGTCTCATGTAGAGTCAGGATCTCAGTGTCCACTTTACTCAGCCAGTGAGCTGATCAGCTCATCAACCAGTCAGCTCTCAGTAGCAGTAACGCTAGCGTCATACTGCATAAAACCGTCTGCTGTATAAAAACTACAGCTTTATTTTTAAAAGGAATATTTATAAATATATATATATACTTTCTGTAATTAAATAAAGAACTAACATACATGGAAAAAAAGATTTAAATATTTTATTTTAGCCATTCAGCTCCATTATCTCCATTTACTGAGGACTCACTCAGGGTCACCCTCTTGTGTTACACAACCAAGCTTTTAGTGTAATGGGTGTAATGTGAACTGGCCAGGAGCCCCTGAAACTGACTCTGGTTTGAGAGAATACCAACAGTGTGTAAACCAGGAACAAGGCAAACAAGGGAAATTCAAGAATCTAAATCATTTTTTGATTGTTAAACTTGTTTTTGTTCTCTTTATAATTCTTTATGGGCTACTTCATGGTTTATATTTGTTTCACTATGACTGTAAAATGTGGAAATAGTGTAAATACAGAAAAACATGCTGTAAGTGTGTCTGAACTTTTGACTTGGTAGTGTACTTGTAATTAAGTCCCATTATTTTCTTCATTAATCTTAAATTATTTCCAATATAATTCCAAGCTATAGAGATATATTAATGAATATTAGAATATATTTCTGGTTAATATATATATATATATATATTCATTACGAGTAATCTTTGTGTAATTAGTAGTAACTTAATAGTGTAATTGTTATTAATTAATATCTGTATTTATTCAGCTATTTATTAATTTGACTCCTTTTTACTGCAGTTGATTTTTTTGGCTTTGTATAAGAGAGAGATTAATCAGTTTGTTTGTTTGATCTGCTTTAATGTTCCCTTATCAGCTAACAAACCCACTTTCTCTGACATTAAATCTCAGTACCGTGTGTCTGTAAACTTGGTAAACTGTGAACTGAGAAAATCTGAACTGATGTTTCTTACAGATTTAACTGAAAAGACCAAACAGCTCGAAGACACAACCAACATCATAACTGAGAGAGACACACAGCTAATGGAGAGAGAACAACAAGTTCAGGAGAAAAACAGACTCCTGATAGAAACTACAACAGCACTTCAGATGAAGGACCAACTATTTGAAGAGAAAGATAAATGTCTCACACAGACACAAGATGAACTGATACAAACAACAAAGACATTAGAGAATAACAGAACAGAGATGGAGGAAATGGAGAGAAGACTTGTAGAGAAAGGTAGAGAATTAAAAGAGACAAAAGAAGAACTGAATGATAAAGACATAAAACTGAAAGAGAAAGACGCGATTATAAAAGATCATTTAGAGATTATTGATGAGAGAGATTCATTATTAAAGGAGAGAAATGAAAGATTTGAAAGTGTTAATAAACAACTTAAAGATAAAGACACACAACTGGAGAATCAGATCAAACTGCTGAGAGAGAAAGAGACTCTACTGGAGGACACAGTGAAAGAGGTGGACAGCAGTAAAGAGCAGCTGGACACACTGAGAAAGGAACTGCAGGACAAGAGCAGCAAACTACAGGAGATGATGATCCTACTGGAACAACAGAAAACTGAACTGAGGGAAAAAGACAAACAGCTTGAAGAGAAGGAGAAACTTCTAAGTGAGAGAAACACACAGCTAATGGAAAGAGAGAAGCAGGTGGAGGAAAAAGACAGACTTCTAGAGGAGACAAACAAGCAGCTGCAGGAAAGAACAGATCCAGACTCATCAGTTCCAGCCAGGAGAAGAAACAGTAAAGAGTCAATACAACCAGGCTGTAAGTAAATATTAAAGATACATGAAAAAACAATAAATTAAATAAAATCACAATAAAAAAGTTGTATTACATAATATACTCAAATATAATGTCTTTTTATAATAATTAAAAATTTTGAAAAATTACACAGCAGAACATTAAACTCATATAGAGATTTCATACTATATACCATCTACAAACTGCTCAATAACAGTCTTAATTATATGTGGTTCTTCTGTTTCATAGTGAGTGGAGAGACTCCAGAATCTGCAGCACCACTCAGGAGAAGACGCAGTAAAGACGGACTTCCTCCACTCAGTAAATAATTCCAGCTTCATATAATATCTTCTACATTTCTCTGAACAGAATAATCATCAGCATATAATAAGAGATTAAATCCTCATTCTTGTTGATCTGCAGTGAATGGAGAATCCTGTAGTTCAGCCTCTCCAGTGTCAGTTCCTGTAGCAGAACTCAGGCTGGTGCTGCTGGGGAGGACTGGATGTGGGAAGAGTGCAGCAGGAAACACCATCCTAGGCAGAGAGGAGAGGAGCCAGGCTGGAGCATCTACAGTGAGGCAGCAGAGTGAGAGCAGACAGGGGGAGGTGGCTGGGAGGCAGGTTACTGTGGTGGACACTCCTGACTGGTTCTGTCCTGGACTCTCTTTTGACAAGCTGAGACAGGACGTGGGACAGTGTGTCCGTCTGTCTGCCCCAGGACCCCACGCCTTCCTCCTAGTCATACCAGTGAAGCAGTCTACAGGAGAGGAGAGAGGGATGCTGGAGAAAATGGAGGAGATCTTTGGAGAGAGATGTTGGAGGAACACCATGATCCTCTTCACTGTTACTGATGAAGTCCAAGAGAAGAACATTGAAGAGTTTAACCAGTCAGGAAACCAGGAGATCCAGATACTTGTAGAGAAATGTGGGAACAGGTTTCACTGTCTCAACATTAAGGAGAGTGGAGATGGTTCTCAAACCTCAGAGCTGCTGGAGCAGATAGAGAAATTGGTGGAAGGAGACAGAGAGGAGTTCTACAGCACTGAAATCTACCTGGAGACAGAATCTCAGATCAGAGCAATGGAGACAAAGATCATGAAGGTAAGAGAAGAAAAGAGAGTGATGGAGGAGAGAGAAATTAGAAAAGGAGATGCAGAACTTTCTGAGAAAGATAGAGGGAGCGGTACAGGAGCATGAAGGAGAGATAAAACAACTTAACAGCCGAACAACTGAGCTAGAGAGGAGGATGAAAGAAGAAAGAGATGAAGAGAAAAAGAGAGAACTCGAACGAGAGCTGGAAAGAGAGATAAAGCAAAGAACAGAAATGGAGGAGAAGGTGAAGAGACTAAAAGAAAAGAGAGAGAGGAAGAGGAGAGAGATGGAGAAGATAATGGAGACATATGAAGGAGAAGCCAGAATGGAGGCAGAGAGAAACCTCCTAAAGATCCTTCTGCCTGAACTCCAGAGAAACATTCTGGCATCAAAGTCAAAGATGAAGGAGGAGTTCTGCAGACAGATGGAGGAGAAGAACAGGGAGCTGGAGACACTGAGACAGAGACTGTTAGAAGTCAGTGAAACTCATTCGCTCAGAAAGGAGGTTTATCAGACAGCTGTGATGAGGATTGCAGAGACAGAGAGAAGAGGAACATCATCAGCACAAGTACCTCAAAGAGGAGAGGAGTCTGGAGGAGTGCTGAAGTGGCTTTTCAGAAGAAAGGACGTGAGTGAAAAACCTGTTGGAGGAGTGGTGGATGTTTAATATTTTTGTCAGTATCACTTTTTAATGTAGAAAAGTAAATCTAGCAGTGAAAGCTCTGATAGGATCCAGAATCAGTCAGTCCTGAGACACCGAGTCAGAAGGAAATGACATCATTATGTAAGAGACTGACTCTAGTTTTATTATACCTTCTGTATTAACATGAATAAGGTCATTTTGTGGAGAATTTTACAATCAAATGATGTTCAGTGAAAATAGTTGAATGTCTGAAACTCACCAACCGAGCATCTCTCCTAGTTACTGTTGCTATTGCTGTTAAACTTTCAGCTCAGGCAACTGTGTAGTCTCCACAACACCTGTACTAAAAGCTTAACTGCTCAGGAAAACCTTCTGGAGGTTCCACACTCCCAATTTTAATCAAGTAAGATTGGAACCCAGTACTCAAACTTTCACTGTGTAGTTTCTTTTCTTGCTTGCACAGAAGGGTAGAGTCAGCAGACTGAAGTCAGGAGATCCCAGTTCTCTCACAGCTCCTGTCCAAAGACAGGCCAACCCATTCCAGTCTGAGCTCATTCCAACCCAGTCCGAACTCAGCCCAACTCAGTCTAAGCTCAGCCCAACTCAATCTAACTCTGTCTGAAGAGATACTCTTGTCACACAGTTTTATACACTGTAACCACACCAGAATATAAAAAAGAGGGTGTGATCTTATCTAGTGTCAACAAATGGTCACGTCTCCAAGTGGTTTTTGATCTATGACCTGTAGAACCCTGAGGGCAACATTCTCCCAGGGACTCCTGTCGTAAATGCAAAAAGTTCTGTTCTGGTTAAGCAGTTGTTCCCCACATGGTAAATGTATACACACTTGTATACATACACACTTATACCAGAAACACTGATATCTAACAACCAAAGTGCGTTCTCTATACTGTATCTGTTCTTCTCCTGGTTTGTTGGATACAGGATATCAAAGTGGGAAACAGCATGTATGCAGAGTGTGGGTGCTCCAGAACCAGACCTTAGAACCAATGTTCTATGACACCCCTTCAGTCTATGACCAGGTGTTTATGAAGACCAGTAGAAGACAAGACCCTGATTTCAACAGGCTTATACAATAGCACAGGGTTAAACTCCATTTACCCAGCATTCAACACTACCTGCTCAGGTAACTAGCAGTGATTATATAATGGCAGAACAAATTTATATTCATGAGGTCTGGATTGGAATCTCTGCCTTAAACTGTAATTCCCAACCAGCATCATCATCTCAGGTCTTCATATACTGAATGTGATATTTGTATGTACTGTGGATTGTATAAGATCTGACTCTGCATGATGTTCTGTGTTGCACTGTGAATGTTTGTTCTGAGGAACATGTAAGATCAGATCTGTCTCTGTATATAAACTGTACGTATGCACTGTGTGCAGTATCAGTTGTTCCAAAGAACAATACAGTGTATAAAGGTATGAAGTGATTTCCAATAATTTAAAATAAAATAATTTGTTTGTATAAGATTTATGACAAACTGTTTCTGATGTAACTGTGTTGTTCTTTTGATTCTTGCATGGAAGCAATTTAAATGCTGGACACCTGTACAGTCCATCACTGAAGGTGTTTTTCACACACTGGGAACCTCAAACACTGCTGTTCTTTCTTCAAATACGAATCCTGTGTTTGTTAAAGAAATCAGTGAAACAAAACAATTCTAAAATCTTAGACTGTTATAAGGTTTAAGTCCCTCCAATATTACACCCTCAAAATTTATACATACCAGCTCACATTCCAGCCCAGCTGGAACAACCACAATGAATCTAAAGAGCAATGGAGGATTATTTATCCAGATATCTACCATTCCAGATTGTGAAGAAATGTTGGCACCTTACGTACCCTTTCCCAAGAACTGTCAGTGAGCCTGAGTCTTAATAGAGACTGAAACCAGCTTCCTACTTGTCAGCTTCTTAATCAAATTTTCCAGCCCATCAGAAAATTTGCAAACCAAGCTGGCGAACAGGAAGTGCCCACATCTTTAAATGATCCTGGACAACTTTAATTTAAAGCTCTCAGCACAATTATCTCCAAACAGTTTCTCAAACAATGTCAAACAGCTTTGATCAATCAGCTTTGCTCAGTGTAGGTAGCAGCCATGCTGTGTGATTATGTTTACTCTGATAGTTTAAATCTTGATCTTATTCTGAGAGTTTCATAGTGAGTAATTTACGTTGTGTTGTTGAGCTTTATTGCACTTTCTTGTAAAACCACAGCTGGCCATTTTTCACTTGACGAAAGGACATCAGAGAACATTTTAAAATGCTGAATAGATGCAGGAATAGATCCTTTAATTATATCTTCCTTGGTCATGGACATATAACCACTAGGAGTCTCTGAAATTCTTTTTTTTTCATAACACAAAAAGTTACATATTTATTGCTACTACAGCAGAACTGTTTATCGGAACATCATATTCATACCACAGAAGTTCCTCCTGAACAGAATTTACACTGCTGCAGCTACTGCGTCTCACAGAAACGAATTAAGTTTCTACTTAATTACTTCATTAAAGACAGGAAATGTGAGTGGAGCTCTTCAGTATTATGTAATTCAGTGTGGAAGCTGGAGAATGTCTGATGGAGATCCTGCAGTGCAGTGTGGAAGATGGAGAATGTCTGATGGAGATCCTGCAGTGCAGTGTGCAAGCTGGAGAATGTCTGGTAGAGATCCTGTGGTGCAGTGTAGAAGCTGGAGAATGTCTGGTGGAGATCCTGCAGTGCAGTGTGGAAGCTGGAGAATGTCTGGTGGAGATCCTGCAGTGTAGTGTGGAAGCTGGAGAATGTCGGGTGGACTTACTGCAGTGCAGTGTGGAAGCTGGAGAATGTCTGGTGGGGATCCTGCAGTGCAGTGTGGAAGCTGGAGAATGTCGGGTGGAGTTACTGCAGTGCAGTGTGGAAGCTGGAGAATGTCTGGGGGAGATCCTGCAGTGTAGTGTGGAAGCTGGAGAATGTCTGGAGGAGGTCCTGCAGTGCAGTGTGGAAGCTGGAGACTGTCTGGTGGAGTTCCTGCAGTGCAGTGTGGAAGCTGAAGAATGTCCTGTGGAGTTACTGCAATGCAGTGTGGAAGCTGAAGCATGTCCTGTGGAGTTACTGCAGTGCAGTGTGGAAGCTGGAGAATGTCTGGTGGAGTTACTGCAATGCAGTGTGGAAGCTGGAGAATGTCTGGTGGAGTTATAATGGGACAGTAAAAATACTACTTTAAATGAATCATATAAAGTCTACTGCTCAATAAATCTGGAAATAAATGGGATTTGTTGTTAGTTTAGCTCTAATATATTACTAGAGTCCTACATGGGTGGTGTGAAAAGTTAGGATCATCATTTTCCTGAACAGAAGGTCACACTGGTGTAGTTTTATCCCCCTCTTTTCGTCACCACCACGTGTCCTCCCACATCCTGTCGATCTCCGTCACCAGAATATTAACTTCACCTGTTCGTAATCACTGGTGTATATATACTGCCCTGTTTGCTCTGCTTCTTTGTGAGGTTTTGTAATTTGGCTATTGTATCTCTGAGCCTTCTTCCTCTTTGCCTTTCTTGTGTTTGCCCTTCTTATTTTTTTTTACTTTGATTTTGCTCTGCTCTATGATCTTGTTGTTTTCCTTTATGGTTCTGACCCTGCCTATGATTATGACAATCCCTCTGTTATTCCCCAATAAAACCCACTATTTTACTCTTGGCATACGTCGATTCTGCGTAGAACTGGGCTTGACATTGGTCCTCCATTAAAGAAAGTAAAACCCAGAATGAACAATGAAAAGAATCATAAATAAAAATGTTATGAAAATCAACTAATGAAAATCAGACATTTCATTTTAAACAACACACTAGTGAAACTGGCCTGGACAGGAATGATAGTTCCCTTAACTTAATTTTCTGTTGCTAAAACTTTAAATATGTTTTCTGCAGAGATCTGAATCAGCAGGTTTTCCAGTGATGGTGCAGAATGTTAATACGAGTAAAGCATTATTTGTACTGAAGTCAGTCAGTCCAGGCTCGGTGTTCATGTGAAATGAATGTCTGATAAACTCGTAGGATGTGTGGATTTGTGTGGACTGCTGAGTGTCGATAAATGACATTCCAAACAGCAACTAAAGTCCAAACACGTCCCCCCAGTATGAAGTATAATGTGCTTAAGTAGACCCTTCAACAGTCAGAACACACATGATGATCAGTGGGGTTTTTAGGAGGGTCTCTGTGTAATAATGACAGATGAGGAGGGTCTCAGAGGAAGATCTACCAGACTGAGCTTTTGGTCTATCAAGCAACAGATTTTAATTGTCTAGTTTAGTCCTCCTCTAATGAACAAGTTAAACAGCTGTAACTTCAGCCTCTATGGAAGCATTAATAAGTACAGTAAGAAGATGAATAAAGGATTTCTTGAACATTCAGTGAAGCTCCGTCATAAAAGCAGCACTAACAAAGCTGGGCTTCCTTTAGTAACTTTAGGAAAACCTCAGGTGCACATTCTTTATTTTGGAGAGCAGTGGGTTCCTCCATGGTTTCCTGAAACAAGCACCATTCCTGTTCAGTGTCTTTTCTAGGTTAGACTTATGAACAGAGATGCTATTCAATGTTTACTTTAAGTTTTTAGCTGTTATTGTAGGTTTTTACTTTACTGAGCATTGACTTTTGGAGTGATCTTGGCTGGAGGCCAACTTCTGAGGTGATTAGACACAGTACTGAAAATTCATATATGATTTAATGTGAAATAGACGATTAATCTGTCATTAAACAGAATAATACAAAATATTTTATTTACTGGCTAAAAATAAGACTGAATAATATTTAGTGTTGGTCAAATGTTATATACACTCAACATTTAAAACATTTCAACGTTTAAAAAATAAAAAGATAAAAGATAGAAAATAGATAAAACATTCCAAATTATATTTTTAGGATGGTCCAAATCCCTAAAACCCAACACTGTTTAATGTCTGCTAGTTACACTCATTACACCCTATATAAATCCCCCCACTGATGTAACACAGTTCTACTGAACATAGAACCCAAATAAACTGAACAAAGTCTATAACATTTTCTCACTTACTGTAAATCATCACTGAGTGTCTGTTCAAGTGATCTTCACCCAGTAATCTCAGTATTATGATCTATTTAAATACATTAACATCTATAGAGTCTCTTTATCTGTGATCTCCAGTTAACAGAGCAGAGAGTCAGCAGGAGGAGGTACTAACAGCTGCAGCTAACAGAAAGAGAGAGAGAGAGAGAGAGAGAGAGTTACTCATTAAACTAGTGATGAACTTCAGATCCATAAACTTCTTCAGAGATTAAAGATCGTCTTCAGGGGTTGTATCCTGACGCTGAACATTAGAGAGGTTATTTTCCACAGTATTAATATTTAGTCTGAACTGAAACTATTATGAGGGAGAAAGTACAGTCGGTGCTGCTGGAGCTCAGTGGGATTAGTTTACCTCAGTGTCTGAAGGTGAATGTAGTTTAATCTGCTTCAGGACTTTTACAGCATGGAGGTTTAAACAGGAGGTACAAGTAGAATAAAACTCTGTTACGTTATTAAATGATGGTTTGTTGTTACAACAGCTGTTTTTCTGAAACATGGACTCACCATTTCATCTAAAGAGGAGGACGAATATGAAGAGTATCTCAGGTAAGTAAAACATGCTAATCGTTCTTAGAACAGTTTTAATATCAGCTGCAGAGTGAATGTGTGTACAGAAAGCTTTTAAACATGAACTCATGATCGGTCTCTTTCTCTCAGTCTCTCTCTCTCTCTCTCTCTCTCTCTCTCTCTCTCTCTGTAGGACTGTATTAGTGTGAGTCTGTAGGAGGAGGTAGAGAGATAAAGATGGCGACTGCAAGTAACAGTAAGTGAAACTTCCAGAAGCTACAAAAGGTTTTACTGTGAACATCATTAAATAATATTCTATCAGAGAGTTTATTTTTACTGTGGAGACACACGACCTACAGCTATTAATGTGTGTGTGTTTCTACACAGAGCTCTTTACACTCACTGGACCACGTGGTGTAGATGAACAGTCTGGCTCTGCGGTCACTCTCTCCTGTCACCTGTCTCCTGAACTCAGTGCTGTTACCATGGAGATCAGGTGGTTTAAGGAGACGGACTGTGTTTGTCTCTATAAGAACAGGCAGGTGACAGAGGGGAGGGGCTACGAGGGCAGAGTGAGTCTGTTCACTCAGAAGCTCCAGAGAGGAAACGTCTCCTTACAGATCAGAGACTGCACAGGGTCAGATTTAGGAGATTATCTGTGTCAGGTCACCAATGGAGACACAACACAGGAGTGTACAGCAGGAGTGTGGGAGTGTAAGTATCCAGAAGTTCACTCTACATAAACTCAACATCATCATCAGAGACTGATCTCAGAATGAAAGATGAACAGACAGAAATGAAAAACACAGATGTTCAGAATGTTTCTGTGTTCAGATGAAGGAGGTAAAGTGTAAACATACAGAGGATAAATGATGTTGAAAACTTTTATAAAAGCAAAATTAATATTTTAGATAAATGAAGCATATGCAAATATGAACCTAATTCTTTAGCACAGCAATGATACTCTGGTGACTGGCTTTTCCTCCAGAACAAGAATATATCACTCACATGAGCTGCTGTTTTTGTTGGAAAAACTCAGAATTGACTATTTAAAAAAAAAGCACACCATGACATGTTTAATTTTGTTTAAATAGTATCTTTGAATAAAAATCTGCTGTAGGTTTACACTTTAGCCGTGTAGCTGAACATCTTTATGGAGTTGTACTGAGAGCACTGAGTGACAGTGCAGTAGTGAGGAATGATAAACTACAGTACAGATGAGAAAAGGAGATTTCTGATAAGGAGATAAAGTGATTATAAATTGTTCTAATTTTGAATGATGCTAAGGATGGATCTAACAGTAGGTTTCTTTCTTTCACTTTACACAGGTTCCAATGATTCGGTAAGTAAAGCACATTTACTTCCCCTACAGACAGTTGATGCTGACATTACATTGTACAAAGGCAGTTTTATGTAATGTTCATTTGATGAACAAAGTCTCTGATCTCAGAATCATCACTTCCTGATCACCTCCATCTCCCTCCTTCCTTCACACAATGCTCCTGTGCATAATCCCACTGCACTGCAGAAATGTAGAGACAGTGAAGTTTACTGAGGAGAAAAAGACACAACAAATAAAAACAGTCTGGACTCTGTTGGGTGTTAATGTGGGGCCCCATGCCCTTGTGGACTGGAGGACATGTGGCTTCCATGCCACACACGGGTGCGAGGCAGAGAGAGACTGAGGGGTGAAGGATTCACAAATAGGGCTGGTATTTAAGTTCCGCTTTGATTTGTTTGGCACTTTATGTATAAATGAAGCATTCAGGTTTAGTCAGCAGAGATGTGGGTGGGTGTTTGGGTGTGTGACTCAACCAGGATTTGCCGAGCCGCAATAAAAATGTATAAATGGAGAGGGAGAGAGAGATACTTACCATACCAAAGGTCATGGGGTAACAGCATGTAAATTAACTGTGAAGTGGCGTTACCTCAGGGAACGGTTTGGGAATGCCCACACCTGTATACGTTGTGAGGTGTTAGTGTTGTGAGTGAGGCTGAAAACTGGCCCACTCATTGGAAAGCGTCGTGAACTACCATAGGTTGAACAAGACATGATAGTGGGATTCAGAAAGTTCGCACATTTCTCCAGTTGTGCAAACATTTAACATTCCTCAATCCACAGTTTCACGTGTGTACCAGGAATACAACATAGAAAGCATTACCACCCACAGTGGACAGGGCAGTGGCCACCCATGGGTGCTTACCAATCGTGACTAGCAACGACTGCCTAGATTTGTCTATGTGAACTGACAAGTGACTCTGGCAGAAATCACATCTACATTTTATTTTTATCCAGGAAGCTCCAGACGCGTATCCTGCAGGTCAGTGCAGCACTCTTTAGCTTCCATGGTATAAGGAAGGCCAAGAGACCTTCCAGAGTGCCTCTGTTAAAACCATGACTCCGGACACAGCGCCTCACCTGGACACATGGGTTTGCTAACTGGACCCTTTAGGACTGACAACATGTCACGGTACCAGTTGTTCAGGTTAGTGTGTGGCCCAGACCCCATGAAACCATGGACCTGCATTCTGGAGAGTTGTGATGAATGGTGTGGCCTACACATTTGCCCAACATGAGCCCAGCTGACGCATTTCACTCTTACGCCTTCTTCAGACTCTAGTAATTCACATTGCCTTGCCAAGAGAGCAATGGCCAGTGTTCAGCCTCACTCCCAGGTTAGCACTTTATAACTGTGGCCGTTTCCTGAGTTAATGCCACTTCATACTCAACTTACATATTGCTTTCCTATGATTTTTGGTATGTTGGCGTATATTTCAATGTGACTGTAAATTTGAAGTAAAAATAATTGGTTATTTACCTTGTTTGTTCTTCAGATTGGATAAAGCACAGCTAGCACATATGAACAAATTTATCTGAGGTTCAGATTTAGAATCACTTTATAAATTAAGTTTGTAAAACACAAATAATTTGTTTGGTGAGTACTTAGTAACATATGTATGAATGTAACATGTGGAACAGACTAGTAAGAAATATTTATTCAAGGTACAAATATAATATATAGATAAAAATACAAATATAATATCTAGAATAAAGAAAAGATGTGTGAATATGTGTACATATACAGCTATATATGGTTTGTTAGTTACACTGACTTGACATATGCTACAGGAGATTTGTGTTACAAGCTTGCTGTTGGTGAGCTGAAAGGTTCAAGGTGAAATACAACAAGGCTAGTAAGGTTACCTGAGGAGAAAAGAATGATACACATTTTAAATTGGCTTCTTCTAAATGTAAACATTGAGCCTCTATTGTCTATGGCTATTAATGGTCAGGGTTTTTGTTTGTGCAGTAATGGAGAGGAGGTTGATAGGTGGCTGTTTGCTGTTGTTCAATGCATAAAATCTTTTCATATATAATATTCACTTCACAGGGGTATTCAGAGAGAGAAGAAGAAGGTGAGTATAGCATTTACATTTAAGCAATTTGGCATTCTGACTTACACTTACAGGGATCTTATTGAATCTTATTGTAGTAGTATAGTTGCCCAGGTGAGGAATCAAACCCCATGGAGAGCAGAAGTGTAACCCACTCCACTATACCAGCCATAAGTCAACCTGAAATGTTTATGTCAATGTGTTAATTGGTCGATGAAGCAGGGGCACCACTAGAAGTTTATGAACAGTGGGTCTAAGCCTGAAGTTGGGGGGTCTGGGGCACTGTCCCTGAGGAGAATTGTTTTAATAGCTGCAAAATGTTCATTGTGAACTCTTAGAGTAACAACAATCAGAGCATTTATTATAGATAGATATCTGTTCAAACTGACTCACAATAGATCTGTCACTCTGTATGCTAGTGTAACTTCAACACCATATCCATTCCCTTAAAACTGAAACAGATTAAGCAAAAGGAGTAAGCAATTGCCTTCTCTCTCCTACATAAGCTAGAACTTCCTAAACATTTTATTCAAACACACATTTCAGATCAGCTAAGTCTCTGACAGAGTGTAATCTTGTTGTGCAGGCTTGTTTAATAAGTCATGGCCATACTGGTAAATACCTTCTCAGTAATGTTGAGTTAGATCTGGTATTCATTTTAACTGGAATCTTAAACAGCTGTACTTCTTTTTGTTCACTAACCTGCATCAGATCTGCTCCTTCAGCCTAGTCAGTTTCTTTCAGTTGCTTTCTCTTCTTTACCTCGTCTGTGTTTAGGGAGACATTAATCAAAGTCAGATGTATAGAACATTAAAGAAACTAACTTATTAACTTATTAATTTTTATTACTTAACTGGTAAAAATCATATCGTCTGACTGACCATCAGAACTACCACCTTTGAATTTCCAACTACAGTCTGATGAATTGAGGGATACCAAATGCTATAAGCCATAAGACATTTTCATTGACATTAACTTACAGGAAACAGCAATATATGGCAAACACTGGTGTCACTGTTTACAAATAGAGAAGAGAAACATAAAAAGTTGAAATATAACGAGCTATCAGTATGTTTTTCTATTTCTGTCTCTCATTCATTCACACTTTGTTTACACTCTAGCTAACTATGAAACTTCTTCAAATTCTTTCGCTACGTGGTTTGTCAGTCAGCTAGCTATAGTTAACTGTTAGCCTAACCAGTTATCTTAGATTTGGTGTTATGTAACAGTCTTAATTGATGTTTACATGGCCATTGTCCAGCCTCTCCATGTCACGTCAAACAGGCTGTAACAGACTGTATTTGCAGCTTGGTTTTCATATATGGACTGTATGAACTGAGGCAGTACATTTTGAAATCTTAACAGCAAATATGAAAAACCTGAATAAATAAAAACCTGATATGTTTTTGTTTTTATATGGTTTTAATATTATAAAAGCTATTATTTATTCTCTAATCAGACTCTAAACGAGTTGGCATTGTTCAGGTGAGTACATTTTTCTTTAATATGATATTAATAAATTTATGAATATGAACATTACTGTGTGTAAAACCTGAACAGAGTTCATTCTTCACAAAGTCTACATGAATGACTTGATCTTCTTGTATGTTGGTTTCTCTTTCATGGTGTTCAGTTGGATGTTATTATGGTGTTAATGCTGATCAGTGTTCTGTAAGTGATCATGATCCTCAGACGGCTGCAGTTCTGGAACTATTTGGATCTGTTCCTCACTTCCCATGAGGTCATGATTGATGAATGATTTATGATGAAGACTAAAAGTATAAGATGTAAAATAGCTCTTATTCAGTTCTGTATAAAATACTGTGTGTGATGATCACAGCACAGTCTCTGTAGTGTATCTGTGCACTCTGTCTCAGTCAGACTGGGTTTAAAGTCCCACAACTACAAACTAATAATCTACATAATGCTGATTAAACACGCCTTTAAAAGATGCTGTGATCCTCAAACACAATATCAGTTTAAACCAGTTCAGCTCATCAGAGTCTCTACTGTTATTAATATCAGCTCTCAGTGATTCATACTGACACATCAACAGTGATTTACACAGAGGAGCACTTACTGACCATATCACATACAGTATCACATCATACATCACATCCTCACTCTGTTTTATTTAGAGTGACAGGAAATGGACAGAAGAGGAGAGAATGAAAATGAAGAAATCTGCTCTGCTGCTCGGTGAGTTTTAAAAGATCGGTGAATTAAAATCAGCCACTGTTAAGCCTGTCAAACCTGCCATAATCTAATGATACAATTTGAGCAACGTTAATCAAAACCATCTACATACGTATTTTGTTCTAATGAACAAGATCAGGTATTGATATTTACTGTATGTAGTCCATTCCTGTTTAGAAATGGAATGTAATATTTACAGTAATTCACTGTTATATAGTCCACCGTAGGGACATTTATCAGTTTCTTGTTGTCAGACACCAGGGGTTGCCATGTCTACAACACAACTATAGCAATTTTGTTTACTATCCAGAAATGACTAATACACCCACATGTGTCTTCTTTACATGTAATGTTGTTGCTGGGAAAAAAAAAAATATTCTAATTTTTTTTTCTCCTACAGCTCCCTGTATGTACCTCTTGCCCAATAATAAGCTGTTTTTATCATTACTGCAGAACAGTCTATGACCATGACTATGATAAAGGTCAGGACTTGAGTGAATGTGTAGAATTTGCAGGGTATGGAATAAACATAGTCAATATAGGAAAAATGAAGCAGGTGCTGCTGCAGTTGCAGGTACAATTTGTTTCAATGAACTACACAGCAGGCGCCGACGCGAGTGGCTGCCTGTTCCAGTAGCTCTGTCAGTATTGTGTGTTTTTCTAGAGTTTTCTACCTTTATTTATTTGTCTTTTTGCTTTTACACATGTCTGGTAATCCTTGAATTTCCCTCTGTGATCAATAAAGTATCTATCTATCTACTGAATTCGATCTAGTACATACTGCTTAGCCGTTAAAGAAGTATGTACTGTTAGTATGCGAGTGCACAGTGTGCACACACCCTCGGATGCACTTTATCCACTATCATACCTGTGTGCTTTGACCGGGATCTCTGCTGAAATCATGTAACGGGGCAAACCCCATTCTTTAAAAGTCAAAAGTCAGCAAAATCTTTACCATTTGTTACTGAAAGTAGCGTTTGTTGTGGTTAGTTTTCGTGATGAACACTTCCACATGGAGGCAGCGTTGTAAACTTGTAAACAGCTGGCTCCGCACTTTCCACCATTTTTTTCACTCCTTCGAAACAGATTTTTAGCTCCTGTGGAATCATGGTATAGGACAGTGTGCTGTGGTCGCATACTTCAAAGTCTCTCCTGACGTAGTATGTCATCCGGGGACTTTCCGCGTACTGTTTTATGAACACTATGTATTCAAACATACTAACTATTCTCGCGTACTGCTTTCGCATACTGTACAGTACGGACGTACACCATTTCAGACGCAGCCTGTGTCATTTGTGTTTGACTGTCTGCAAGTGTTCTGGTGTGTTTTGATGAAGTAGTGTTTCTTTGGAGCGTAGCACTGAATATCTATCGTGTACAATATTTTTAAAAACTAGAATTAAACTCTTCTTCAGACATTTCTTCTGTTGCTGCAGCTAAACTGGAAATTCCACAAAAAACATAAGCTGGAGGACCCAGTGTTATTTCAGCACATAGAGTGAATTTGTAGTCAGTAACTATCTCCTTATTGCTGGTTGTTTCAGAGAGTCCACAATCTGAATCATCTCTCAGGACAAAAAGGAGTATGGAGGGATTACCGTCAAATAGTAAATAATACAAGTTACATACATATCATCTAAATATAATAATCACCATCACACATATTTAAATATTAAATAACTTATTGTTGTTGATTTGCAGTGTCTTCCTCCTAGTCATACCCGTGAAGCAGTCTACAGGAGAGGAGAGAGGGATGCTGGAGAAAATGGAGGAGATGTTTGGAGAGAGATGTTGGAGGAACACCATGATCCTCTTCACTGTTACTGATGAAGTCCAAAAAGATAGAGAACACATTAAAGTATAAAATACAAAATAAAATAAAACCCAAAATAATGCAGACAAATCAACAGTAAACAGAACCAACAAATTATAAACCAAAACACCATATGGCCAGAAACAAAATCAAATAGAGAAACAAAAAGAAGACAGAGAAAACTCAACAACCAACGCAAAACAGCAGCGGCTTCAATTTCACCATGTAGGTAAAAATAAGTAGAGTTAAAATGGTCGAGAGGTGACGGAGTGTATCTGCTGCCAGGCTTGGACGTTCCAAGGATTAGGTGCCACCTAGACCAGTCAATAGTGACACGCGCACACCCAGAGCCTTTAGTTGGTGCTAGCACGAACTCCCATCCGGTTAGCCGTCGTCACACCAATCCACACTACACCTACATTAGCGCAGACGTTAGCCGCTATATGCTACAAGTAGCCATGATACGAGATAAAATATTGCAGACATACCTGCTTGTAGACGCTGTCCCACAGCAACCCGAGTACAGGAGCAATATAATGCAGTGCGGCCACACCAATTGGCTACTTTTTACAGTCGTTCATGAAAGCTCTTTGCTAATGCACGAGAGCCCCAGGGAAGAGAGGGGAAGCTTGCATAGACCCACGCGCCAACACACCTATACAGGGACATTAACTCATTAATATGAACCGTGAACATAAAATAGCGCCACGCGATGTGCCAACCTACCGTCTCACGACCAACCCCAAGTCACAACCGCCAACAGAGAGAACACGTCCATACAGGCGTTCCTGCCATGCGTATATATGCACACATGCTAATGCTAGCCTGATTGTGACACCTGGTGCGTGAGGGGAGGGGAAAACAGCGCAGCGCCCAGACTACGGGGGCTGGCAGGGCTCACACAAAACACGTACGCTCCTGAGAGGGAGGGGAAAAACAATGCAGCACCTCAACTAGGGTAGCTGACAGGTAACAAGTAATGTTATAGAAATAAATCTTTAATAAAAGAATAAAAAAGTAAAACTAAATCCTTTTCTGTTCCTTTTTGGTCAGTTTTTTTTCTCCATTTGCAAAAAAAGAATTGTCCACATAAACACTGAAAACGTCTCAAATCTACTGCAAGGCTTAAATCTGCACCCTGGAGATTTTAAAAACCACATTCAGGTGTGTTTGTGGGGCAGACCAGGAGGTTAAACAGCACAGGAAATCCTCCCACCAATCTGGCAACACAGACTGGCGCTCACATGCAGTGACTGGAATGAAGGTGAAAGTGAAAGTAGCTGCTGCTTCTTCCGCTCTGGATGCTGAAATGGAGAGCGGTGTGTAAGACTAGTGTAGAGTTTAAACTCGGTCTTATTATGATGGATCTGCTGTTATAAGATAAAAACCTGATATGAACTGATTTAATATGTGGACATATTTCACCTACACTAGCGATATGACTATATGAAGAACAGCCGAGGTAAGAGCAGTTAGCATCATGCTAATCACCATCAGCACCACTGTAACACCCTACCTGATCTAACCTCTCTCTCTCTCTCTCTCTCTCTCTCTCCCTCTTTCCCTCTCTCTCTAACTCTCTCTCTCTCTTTGTGTCTCTCTCTGTCTCTCTCTCCCCCCTCTCTCTGTCTCTCTCTCTCTTTCTCACTCTTTCTCTCTGTCTCTCTCTGTCCCTCACTCTCTCTCTGTCTCTTGCTCTCTGTCTCTCTTTCTTTCTCTCCCCTCTCTCCTTCTCTCGATCCCTCTCTCTCCATCTCTGTCTGTCTGTCTCTCTCTCTCTCTCTCTCTGTCTCTCTCTCTCTCTCTCTGTAGGACTGTATTAGTGTGAGTCTGTAGGAGGAGGTAGAGAGATAAAGATGGCGACTGCAAGTAACAGTAAGTGAAACTTCCAGAAGCTACAAAAGGTTTTACTGTGAACATCATTAAATAATATTCTATCAGAGAGTTTATTTTTACTGTGGAGACACACGACCTACAGCTATTAATGTGTGTGTGTTTCTACACAGAGCACTTTACACTCACTGGATCGGGTCTTTTAGAGCGTCAGCCTGGCTCTGTGGTCACTCTCTCCTGTCACCTGTCTCCTGAACTCAGTGCTGTTACCATGGAGATCAGGTGGTTTAAGGGGGCGGACTGTGTTTGTCTCTATAAGAACAGGCAGGTGACAGAGGGGAGGGGCTACGAGGGCAGAGTGAGTCTGTTCACTCAGGAGCTGCAGAGAGGAAACGTCTCCTTACAGATCAAAGACTGCACAGAGTCAGATTTAGGAGATTATCTGTGTCAGGTCACCAATGGAGACACAACAGAGGAGTGTACAGTAGGAGTGTGTAAGTATCCAGAAGTTCACTCTACATAAACTCAACGTCATCAGAGTCTGATCTCAGAATGAAAGATGAACAGACAGAAATGAGAAACACAGATGTTCTGTATCTTCTGTTCAGTCCATTTCCAGTTTAAAATCAGAAATCAGAACATTTATTAAAAACTAAAAACTAAAACGGAGTGTTTCCTGTAAAACCTGCATTTAAATCATGAGTTACAGGGATTTCCAACATCACATCAGTTTACAAGCGTCTGATTTCACATTTTTAATCTTCCTTTGAAAGTAAGTTTGGATAAATCAATAAATCTAAATATATAAATACAAATAATAACCTAAATGATTATTATTATTATTATTATTATTATTATTATTATTATTATTATTATTATTATTATTATTATATAATCAAATAAAATTAATAAAATGAAATATAGATGGTTTGTTATTTTCATAAAATGCCCTATTTAACATAATAATAACTTCATAACTAAAATATCACATTACATTAATAGAATAGTTTTATTATATTATTACATTAATAATTTACTACTTTGTATGTGGATTAATGACTAACATGGACCAAAATGTCTTCACTACTAAAAATCCATTTCTGGGTCTTGTTGAGTCTTTATTTCCTCTAAAGGGACGAATCCTTTCTCCCCCAGACTTTCTCCACAGTAAGGACAGTTCTGTCTGATCACTACAGAACAGTGACAGATGTGCTGTGACTCCTTCATTGTTTAATCATATTTGAACATGAACTATTTAACTCTACACACAATATAAACCCAGTAAAACAGTAAATAGAGAAACACTAAATCTTAAATAACTTATTAACTTATTCTCTCCATTATTAATATTTTATTTACTTTAATCTGATGACATTCTCTTATTTCTGAGAGATATTATGAGTTGATATGTTAATTGTGTTTGAGTATTAGGACTCTATCCTAAAGCTGGACTTCTGACTGTTACACTGATTAATCTGTTAGTCTTTACATTTAGTTCATTCATTACTTTTCATTCAGCTCCTGGTCTTTATTAATTCATTCAGCTCATAATTCAAATCTGCTCAGTTATTAAATATGTATTTAATGTATCTGTTCCCTGTTGCTGCTATATATTAGTTTATAATTTTGGTTAATCCTTTAGATACTATATCAGTTAATCCGTCTGTTTAATCTGTAAATGTTTCTGATGTTAAGTACTGCATATAAACATCTCATCTTCATTTATTATCAATAAAGTATAATAAATAATTTATTACTGATGATAAATAACCTAATGTAAAGTATCACCAGTCATTTCTATCAGTGTAGAGTTTCTGCTGTAGGTTTAACAGTGTAGCTGAACATCTTCATGGAGTTGTACTGAGAGCGTTGAGTGACAGTGCAGTAGTGAAGGATGATAAACTACAGTACAGATGAGAAAAGGAGATTTCTGATAAGGAGATAAAGAGCTGAAAAGATTGTTTATTTAGTTTCTAACTGTAGAAAAGTATCTCATGGATATTTCTCTAACTCTGTGTTTCCCTCTGTTTCTATTCTACAGCACAGAGGGTAAGTAAATAAGAACTAAATTCTACACAGACATGCATGATGACATCACCAGCTAATCGAATTGTCACGTTTGCAGGTCTACCTGACTCAGTCACTCCTCCGAACTCCAATTCCCAGAGTGCACAGCCCAGTGATGTCACACCCGCATGTGCCCTCCCCACCAATCCTCTTCGGTCCTCGTCACCAGTCTACTGATTGCTCCCGCTGTCAGTCACACTACATAAGCCCCATTCATACACTCATTCCCCGTGAAGCTTTGCCAACCTTTTCGTTGCAATCTTGAGCTTTTCTCTGTATATCTACCTGTGTACCGACCTTGCTTTTCTCTTGACCACGTCTGTTTGCCTTCTTCCTGTAACCTGTTTTCTTGACTCTGTCTGTCTCTTTGATTTCCGACCCTTGCTCTTCTCCCCTGGTTTTCACCTCTCGTTTCCCCTTCCTGCTCAGTTTGCCTCTCTGCTCGATTCTTGACTCTAGCCTGTACCTCGTTTGTGTCTCTGTGTTGCCCTTTCTATGCCGCTGTACTGTACTTTGCTGTTGCGTGATATTTCGCCCCTGTTTATTAAAGCCTGCTTGTCTCCTGGCTCTGCTCGCATTGCGCCTGGTTCTTTGTCCCTGACATGAATATTAAATTGTTTGCCAGCAAGTCAATAATCACACATATACAGTGATGTATAATAAAGCATGTACAGGTAACGTTAGTGGTGATACGTGATTTCACGCTGGAAGTGTAACTGTGGTAATAAATTATATTTTACTAAAATGATCATTTCTTAAATGATGCAGAAACACTTTTAGTGAAAATGGGCTGATTTGTGATCAAACACACATTCACACAGCAACCAACAATAATCACAGGTTTATTCCACTAACATTAATGTCTTTATGTTATATCTGTTAGAAACCCCACATGGAGTCTCACTTAATGGTTACTGCCTTGTAACTCAGCACTAAGTGAAAGTATTTGTTTGGTACATACAGACCATATATCCTTTCTTACTGTTCTCTCTGTGTGCAGAAGATGATGTTTATGATAATCAGAGAATCTGTTCTTCCTGGTTTTTCATATGTAACTCGCGAGTTTGAGCATTAAAGCTTCAGGCTGTTTTCATCAGAGATCCACTGTATAGTTAAATCTCCAAACCTCTTGAAATTCAAATACAATAATTTAGTTATAGTTCCATACATGACATGCTCACACTGTACTGTTTACTTCACAGGGATCTATGAGGAGAGCAACAGGTGAGTATAAATCAGTGTGTAGTGTTTTTATGTTGGTGTGTTGATTGTAGATGAAGAATGTTGTTGGTGTAAAGACTGAATGTATTTATCTGTATTGTGTGTTCAGAGTGTTCAGCTGAACATCTTCAACAGTGAGGAGTTAATACTTAACCTACATCTGTACTCACACTCTGTACTTATATGAATAAATATACACAGTGTGGAAAATAAGTATTTGATACACTGACAATATGGCAATTTTACCACCTACAAAAAATGGAGAGGTCTGTATTTTTTATTGTAGGTAGATTGTTTATATATATTAAATAGAAAATCAGAATTTAATTGTAAGGGGTCAGCCTGTGCTGCCAGCCACCAGCAAAGACAGCAAGGCACTGATTATCCAGGGAACTCAAAATCCCAGAGTTCCCAGGGGTAGTCAGTGCCAGTCAAGCTAACTGGCGGTACTGGATTTAAGGGTGTGGCAAGTAACACTGCTTTGTCACATCTTTGCTCTAGGGTGGCCAGTATTGTACTGGTGCCGTCAGAAAGGAAAAGGAAAAGGAAAGAAAAGAAAAGAAAAAAAGGAGAAGGGGGAAGAAAGAAAAATAAAGGAAGAGAAAGGTGGGGAGAATAGAGAAGGCCTTAAATAGGGTGTTGAGGGCCTTAAACAAGGCTAAAGATAAAGGAGGCCTTGTTGGTGTTCCTCCTTTCAGGTGTTTTTGTTCGGTTTAAGCTTTCCTTTGTTTGAGGTTTCCCACTCTTTACCCATCACCATTTAAAAGGAGTGCCGTTTGCACTTCTGCCAGTAGGCTTTGGTGCCGCAGTGCTAGTGTGTCAGTATTGATGAGAACATGGTTGCCGATTAGAATGCAGCCTGACGTTCCCTCGACTGTGCACAAAAACACTCTGTGCCCCACAACAGTGTATATTACATATAAGTTAAACACTTCTGGTTCTCTGGGTTTACCTTATACTCGTTCCCCATGGGTCTTGCCATCTGCACTTGGGTCCCCTGATCATCCCGTGACATTAATATTTGGTACAGAAACCTTTGTTTGCAATTACAGGGGTTGGCCGTTTCGTGTAGTTCTTGACCAAGTCTGCACACACTGTAGCAGGGCTTTTGCTCCACTCCTTCATACAGATCCTCTCCAGATCTTTTAGGTTTCAGCTGGACCATGAAATGCTTCTTATGGAGCACTCCTTAGTTTCCCTGGCTGTGTATTTTGGGTCATTGTCATGCTGGAAGACCCGCCACAACCCATCTTCAATGCTCTTACAGAGGGAAGGAGGTTGTTAGCCAAAATCTTGTGATACATGACCCCATCCATCCTCCCTTCAGTATGGTGCAGTTGTCTTGTCCTCTTTGCAGAAAAGCACCCCTTTGTAGAAAAGCAAGTATAATGTTTCCACCCTCAAATACTTACTTCATGCCATAAAATGAATGAAAAATTATTTATTTAAAAATCATACAATTTAATTTTTTTTCTGGATTTTTATCTTATATTCTGTCTCTTACAGTTGAAGTGTACCTATAAAAAAATTAAAGACCTCTCCATTCTTTGTAGGTGGGAAAACTTGCAAAATCGGCAGTGCATCAAATCCTTAACCAAAGACTTATTAAGGATTCGGTTTGTAAAGTATCAATAGTTATTCATATCGGTGTTGAGTTTCTGCTGTAGGTTTACACTGTATCCGTATAGCTGAACATCTTCATGGAGTGACAGTGCAGTAGTGAAGGATAATAAACTACAGTACAGATGAGAAAAGGAGTTTTCTGATAAGGAGATAAAGAGCTGAAAAGATTGTTTATTTAGTTTCTAACTGTAGAAAAGTATCTCATGGATATTTCTCTAACTTTGTGTTTCCTTCTGTTTCTATTCTACAGCATGGTTGGTAAGTAAATAAGTGTATTTATTCTTTCACTGCTGGTAAACGACTGATTTACACATTCATCACATACATTACACTCTGATACAGCTGTCTAACACACACATCATATTGTACTTCAGTTCATATTCACACCATCAACAAAGCCTCTGTTCTCAGAATCATCACTTCCTGTTCACCTCCATCTCCCTCCTTCCTTCCCACAATGCTCCTGTGCATAATCCCACCGCACTGCAGAAATGTAGAGACAGTGAAGTTTACTGATGAGAAAAAGACACAACAAATAAAAGCAGTCTGGACTCTGTTAGGAGTGATGTCACTGTTCCTATGGGATGATGGGATATTTGAGGTGTTCCATCATCAGTACATCGTTATCATTAGAGTGTCTCTCATTACTGGTTCTCCTCTCCTCTGTTACTGAACACAGCCCTGAACACTCACACAGCAGGAGCTTCTGACACACTCACACACACTATCTGCCTGTCTCTATATCAGTGACTCACAACAAGCAGCACATAATGAAGAGTCAGCAGCACTGAAAGACCTGATCACTGAGATCCTCTCATCTCCTGCACCTTCAGTTCCAGTGTTCTAGATCATATGTGTATGTGTACAGTCATTTCTGAACATTTCATGTAGAGTAGATTAGATCTTTCAAATGAACTGATCTGAGTGAGTTTCCTGAAAGTGATTAGTCTTAGTGAATAACGAACCAACTAACGCAGGACCTCAGTCAGTTCAGCGAGTCAGTTCAGCGAGTGCTACTCCACAAATCCAAACTCAACGAATGAACTGGAAGAATGTCTTTGCTGACTCCGCCCCCCAAACAGCTCTCAGTCAAACCTGAAACATTGATCTGCTCAGTCAGATATACAGTCTATATTTACTAAACACCTGAAAAACATAAATGTATTCATATCAGTGTTCATTAATATTTTAATATATTAATATATTAGATTTTCTTCTTTAAAAAAGTAAAACGGTCATTTGTGTTTCATTACACATGAGCTCAAGCTTCACTTTTACAGTCTGTAATAAAACAGATAAGAGAAAAGCACTGTACAAAAACTAGAAAAAATGTACTGAAAATGAGAAGTAAATGCTCATATTAAGCAAAAAAAAAAATCTGCCAATGGGGTAGTGAAGTCTTCACATCACACTAAATGTCTTAAAACTAGAACAAAAATATGTAAATAAAGCATTTTAAACTTGATATGAGCATAACAAATTCAGTTTTAATGCACAATAATAAGAAATATAGACTCAATATAAGACTATTTCTCTCATCCAAGTCTCTTGGTAAAACTATATTGTTAGTAATCCAAGTCTCAAAATAATGCACTTCACACTCAAAATAAGCCATCATAAGCCAAATTTGCTTTTCAAAGAAGCAGCAGAAAATCAAAATTGTTGTCACTGGATTTTTCCCCAATAGTGATCATGCGGTTCTCCTGGTCAATGAGAAGAAGGGGGCTAGACAGAGGGTGTCTACCTAAGAAGGCAGCAGCATTTTCTGAGGGCTGAAAAAAACAAAAAACAAAGGCACAATAAACCACAGGCATGGACAGAGCAAATTATTTTCACAATTTTTGCAAAACAGGCCAGGTTTACTCAATGAACTATAAAAAAATTAAACAAATAACAACTGACAACACTTACCATGAGAATATGGAACAGAGCCTCACTTGGCTGCCCCAGATTCTTTGGTGGTGGAACTCCTGATATAAGGAGTGCTGGGAGGCCTTTCACAATCTTAATGGTTTGTTTTTTTCATCCAGAACTCTCTTGATGTCTGTAAAGGGTTACTACAGGATTTAGAAAAAAATCCACATGTGGTTTTGCCCTAGCCCCTCAGGTGTATTTTAAACCCTACCATAAATTATAAATCAAATGTTAATAATTGTTTAGAATTATGGTTTACTAGCTATTCATGATGTCAAATACAATGCATTCTGGTTCAACATTTCAGTATTTACATGTAGTAATTTTGAGAGTTACTGCAAGAAAATCTGATCCCAGTTTGAATTTACAGAGTCTTGAATTTACTCTGTCTTTTAGGTCTTTTAGGAATACAGTTCATTATAAATAATTTAAAAAATAATAATATTTAGTTAAAGAGTATTAGATAGATACTCTCATACACATGAATGCATTTTTATTTTTGTATTTTTTTGTATACATGTCTGACTGCCAAACACAGAGTGAATGCATTCCACAAAAGCATGCACTCTGTGTTTGGCAGTCAGACATTTGTTATTTTAGGTCAAATGGTTATATAACAATTCCAAAGAAAGTCATCCAAAAAATTTGATATGTTGGACGGTTGATTTTCACTTTGGGATGAATGAGTAGGTCTTGCTGAATAATACGCCCTCTACACCACAGGATAATCAGTGAACTTTATTCTAAAGCAGTGGTTCCTTGCCCTTCACAGGTGCTACTACTCTGTGCACCAACAAACCTGATCTTGCTCATCAGGGACTTGTTTATTAGTTTAGCAGCTGTGTTGGGGCAAGAAATAAATAAAAGTGTGCAGGTCAAGGAATCCCAAGGGCTGGAGTTATTTTGCTTAAGATCTGGTTTAACTGGTTTAAGATTAGTCTGAAATCAGAACAGCTACATTTGTCAGAAGACATAATCTTCTGAATTTTGGAGATTTTATTTAGACAACCGTGGGTGCAAACTGCTCATTTACCTTTGAGTAATTCATTTAATTAAATTGACCTTCATCCAAAGACATTGGTGGCCTCATGACCTTTTTCATGACTTCATGACTGTAATTTTGAACAGAATACTTTCCATCTTTCTTTCAGTTCTCCGATGTACTTGTGATTGCTAGGTTGACGAATCCTTTGCAACTCATCCATGACCTGTAAACAATCAAAAATACCATGACAAAATATTTCAGAGAACTTTAACTAAATATTCTTGTTTTTTCATTTAAATTACTATTTTTGGTCTAAAATTTATATAATTGGCACAATTCTTTGGGCCCTTGTAGGAAAAGTTTGATATCGCAAAAAAATCTAATTTAAAAAGAAAGTTCAAACAAAAGTATACTACCTTTAAAATAAAACAGCCTAACTTTCATAATGGTACAACTAAATTATTGTCAAAAGCACATTTATAAAACAGACAAAGCAGCTTCACTGTGGCCCTGATTCTTCTGCAAAATGTAAGGATGGCCCTCTCAAGGGTCTGATCTTACTCACACATTTACTAGTTCATTCACTTTAGGCTAAAAATGTGACAAATTAGAGTGTTATTAGAACTGAAGTAGGTTCTGTGCAACATCAAAAAGGATGTAACTGCTATGGAATCACAGCAGCAATCTCTCAAATGTATACAAATTAAGGTATGCTTGTAGTCACAGTTGATAATATCACTTGGGTAAAATAAATAAGGGAACCGCATGCACGGTTTTACAAAAATGTTGTCAAGAGTGCAAAGGCTGCATTATCTATGGTATTTTGATTCACACTGCATTAAGAAATCAGTATTGTATTCTGATTATTTGCACAGTTTTGATAAGCACTCAGCACAGCATATTTTAAATGTTCTGTATAATAAAGAGAGATTTAATATAATAAATAGGTGAACTTGATCTTCACCAGAGGCTCAGAGTGTGACAGTGGTTAAACTCAGGACAATAGAACATCTGCTTTGTGTCATTAATAAACAGTCAGAGTGCCTGCTTGTAAGGATTCACCTGAACACGGCTGAACCAAGCCAAAAAAAAAAAAACAGTCAACAGAAAAGACTGATTTTCTCTGCTAATTTACTGTAAAACCACATCACAAAACACTAAAGCAAAAAAAATCTTCACAAATTAAACTATCTAGCTAGCTAATTAGGTTCGCTAGCATTACTAATTAGGTGTCACTAGCCTGCTAGGAAGTCATCAACTGCACGGTAAATTAGGTTAACATATCTAAAACTCTGGATAACTGTAATCACAGGCTCACAAAATTAATTTAATGCTAAATTCCAACTGAAAATGCTATTACCTTTAAGTGCTGCTGTGGAAATGTCATCCAACGCCTCCATTTGCAGTGGGGTTGAATACTAGAAGTAAAGTCGTATTTGTTATTTTTAATAGTTAAATAATTATTTTAATAGTTAAAATGATTTGGTGTTGTGTAATCTGTTGCGTGTTTGTGGCTTTGACACTGAAGTCCCTACTGAGCCACATCAATTTAGTGCATAGTCGCAGCCCAGATTTCTGTGTTACATACGGCATTGATGGCTGTACCAAAGAGTATCGAGTCTACAATTCTTTCTGGTACCATATAAAGCGAACCCATTCCCAGCACTTGTTGAGGACCACTTGGAGCAGGTGCACGGACAGACAGACACATTGGGGCACCGACCGTCGATTAAAGTTGTGTAAAGGCAGCAGGGGAACATGTAGGACAAGAACATTTGAACGTTTTGGGAACTTTGACACTGGGTAATTGGTATACTCAGGATTCAACGGTGCGACAAATGTGGCCTCAGACCCAGCGCCAGCAGACCCACATCTGAATCTGCTCCCTCTGTTTTACTGACTGAAAATGGACACGAAAATACAGGGGTAAGTAGCAGTTTTCTAAAAGTGCTTGCAAGTAAAACATATCTTTATTAGTGTATATAAAACAATGTATGGTCAAATCATGATTTAAAAAAAATACTCGCTGTTAATTTATTTCCTCGTCAAAGTTTACTTGACGAGAATGCTTAAAATACATCTTTGTCAACTGCACATTTCTACATTAATGATGACACTATCTTTTTTCCTGTTAAGGATACTAGTCCAAGACAGTACTCTGACACACAACTGCTTTCCTGCTAACAGCTAAAGAAAAACATCACCTGACAGAGGTGTGTTTTGTGCTCATAGTGGATTTCAGAAAAAAAATTGTTTGCTTTATTATTGACACCTGCTGAAGTATTAATGCTGATGGTCCAGAGACCCTTGTTATGCACTGCTGTAGGATTTTACTAGAGTTAATGGTGTTAATTCACATTTTGTCCTTATTGTTTCAGAGCAGTGCGAATACAATTGTAGCTGGAGTGCAGCAGTGCTAAATGTTGCTGATCAACAGCCTGAAGGAGCGGGTCAGAACAGTATTTCAGAGTAGATCCTGGAGTCAGTTGGAAAAAGAAACAATGGAGATATTTGACATGTTAGAAGACCCATTCGCCTCACTTTCAACAACACACATGCGGAACAGTGCAATACAAGAACATTTTAATGTTGTTGAATCAGAAGAAGTTAAGATTGGCCAAAAAGCTTTCAGGGTAAAAAGAAAAGGGTCTAGTGGCTTATCTGCAAGAAAAATGTAGAGACTTTATTGACATTGAAGGAATAGATCATGCAGTGGCTTATTTTAAATGGCAACAAGTATGTAAGTTGAAAGTCTTTTATTGTTACCAGTGCCACTGATGATGATTTGCCTGTATTTGGTCTCATACAAGATATATTTGTCATAAAATCAACACAGTGTTGTTTTGAGATTCAATCATACAACACACTGCTTTGACAAAGATTTCTTGTCATATACAATTGAAATACCCTACCTTGCTCAAGGAAATGAAGTAGTGACAGCAGACAGTCTTGTTGATTTCACCTCTTACTACACATTTTGGAACAATGAAAATATCTATATTCCTGTGAAGCACTTACTTGATGATATGATTAGGCTTTACAAAGCATCTATTAATTCATAAGTGTACATATGAAAATTACAAACATGATGCAAATATGTTTTCATGTATATAAATTGTCAAGCACTATGTTAATCGCTGACCTGGTGATATCAGATCGATTCCTGTAATTCCTGTAAATGTTAGAATAAAAACTGTGAATATGTTCCTACAGTATTGCTATGAAGTACTATTATGAGAAGTGAAATGGGGTCCAGAGTCACAGTTTGGTGATTTTCCTGCTCTAATCACTGGCCTGGTAATATCAGACCAATTCCTCTAATTCCTGTAAATGTTAGAATAAAAACTATTAGTTTATAGTTTAACAGTTAATAATACTGATGCCGGTACCTACCCATTTAGGTTTTTCATACTGCACAATGCTGTTTTTTTTATTTATTTATTTTTTTTAATTTGTATTTGTATTTGTATCTGTGCTGTTTTTTTGTGAAACTGCTACTGGCTGCTAAATTTCCTTCGGGACCAATAAAGTATCTATCTATCTATCTATCTATCTATCTATCTATCTATCTATCTATCTATCTATCTATCTATCTATCTATCTATCTATCAATCTATCTACCCGGCCATAAACATTGTTAATTAACAGTTTTAAATCAGGTCTGCTTAAGCAGGAAAATCACCAAATTGTACTGGAGTCTGGTCCTCCAGGACTGGAGCACCCAATCCTTGGGTTTTGATGTAAATAAATGAGATGGTCCTTTACAGGCACCTGCCATGTTAAGCACTTCGCTGGTAGTGGAAGGTTGGTTCTGTATGTCTTTTTAAGAAGTACTTTTGTGAAGTAATGTTATAATTCCTTAGAGCATGTCTGTGTAATACATGATGCTAGCATCATGACAAATAAACAATATAAAATGATTTTTTGTCCCATCTCAACATCCTTGAAGTAAGACAAAAGTAGCCTATTTCTTAAAATAAGTGAAAATGCCCTGATTTTGTATTTTAAATATGGATGCACAAATAATAATACCTTGAACATTAACTTTTTATGCTTATTTTAAGCCCTAAATAACTTAAAATGAGGTAAATCACCTAACTAAGGCTGAGCAAGGTAATTGTTCTAAAAATAAGCAAAATAATCTTACAAGTAAAGTGATTTGTAAGACAAAAAATCTTATCAGAGAAAAAAATAAGATTTTTTTGTCTTAATATAAGATCATTTGACTTGCTAAGATTTTGTTTTTTTGCAGTGTATAATCTAATCAATGTTCCAGAAATACATGGTGTACAATCTGTTCATTAATCTGTTTTTTTCTCCAGGATTGGGGTTTCTATGTCCAACAGGTGAGTTCACTGATGTTAATGTTTATTAAATTATTAATAAAGTATTGTTTTGCTCAGTACCAGTAAAATACTCATAAACACTGTTATATCAGCTATCAGTGATTAATACTGACACATCAACCATCATGAAATCATTGCACTGTTTATTCACTTCCACAGATTAACAGAGAATGGATAGAAGAGGAGAGAATTAAGATGGAGGAGTCTGTTCTGCTGACTGGTGAGTTTTAAAGGAGATAAAAAATCAGTGACAGTCAAACTTGTTAAATTCTAATGTTCTGTACATTTCCAAAAAACATATTTGTATTTAATATATTGAATTAATCCATTATTAGTTATTAATGATTTTATATTGTTGTTATAAGTTAATAAACTATCATATTTCATTTTTACAGTCATATTTTCAGATCACTCTGCTATAGTTTGAGACTTGTTGCTATCATGCTGTTCTGGTAAAGACAGATTAGTGGTTTGGACAACTGTAGATGGGTTGGGTATGGCAGATGCTGCAGAGGAGCTACATATACTCTAAGGTCTTTAGGATCTGCTGTTGGGTACTAGACCCAACAGCATTCACTTTACTGTATATACTGTACATCTGGACACTCTGACACTTACTGTATATACTGTACATCTGCACTCCTGGACACTCAACTCCACTTAAATATCATGTTTCTGATGTTAATTCATTCTGTTCATTTATCTGCTGATAACTGCGTCCCTTGCTCATTTATTTATTACTTTTGCACTACAGCCTGTTTTGTACTTCTGTGTATATATTTCTTGCCTCCTTACCAAGTGAGATATATTTATATATTTATATTAACATATCCATAGATAGTGACTCGCTGTATGTATAGTTCTATAGCCTATACCTTAATAGTTAGTAATACTGCTGCCGTTACTGAACATCCCTTTTAGGTTTCTCATACTGCACAACACTGTTTTATTTTTATATTTTTGTATTATTATGTGTATCTGTGCTGTTCGTTTTTTGTGAAACCGCTACTGGCTGCTAAATTTCCTTCGGGATCAATAAAGTATCTATCTATCTATCTATCTATCTATCTATCTAGACTGAAAGGTTCTGGTGGTTCAGCTTCTTCTGCTGTTCTGTGCTGCAGTTCCTGATCCTGATCACCAGCAGTCACTGAGTTTTATGGGGACATATGATCAGTTATATATGAATCAGTGAGCTGCTCAGTTGTGTCCTGAATGTTAATGAATGTGTTTCTTACAGAGGCCAAACGTTACAAAGACAAACAGAGCATTGTACTGGAGAGAAATACTCAACTGATGGAGAAAGACAAACTAATCCAAGAAAAAGAAAAACTTCTGATTAAAAACACAGAGACTCTTCAGATGAAGGAGAAGATGCTGGAAGAGAGAGAGAAACTTCTTCAGGAGACGAAAGACAAACTAGAACAAATGGCGAAAGAGACTCAAATACAGAAAACTGAACTCGCCCGTCAGCAGAAAGAGATAGAAGAGAAAGAACTACAGCTTAAACACACAGGTAAGAATTTAACACACAGATTGATTAGAAAATATCTGTCTGATCAAATTAATATTCTGTCTTTATCATTTCAGCACAGCAGAATTCTGATCTACAGACTGAAACTGAAACCCTGAGAAGTGTAATTTCATCACAGCTGACTGGTGAGTTACAGGTTTAACCACATTAGATCTTTATAAACCCCATTAATTAATGTAATTCAGTTATAACAGTATTTAATTAAGCATGCTATGATTAAAGATATGGTTGCCAACCATCCCATAAAATATGGAATCCTTTTTTATTGGGGGAAACTAAAAGACGTGTTATGTATTGAACTGATACTGTATTCACTTTGTTCTGTATTTTTAATCATCAGTTCAGTGCAAATCAATTAGAGAGAAATACCGTAGGTCAGACTGAGACAGGGTGATTTTTACGAGAAAGAAGGAAGCCCAGCTGCCCTCTTTCAGCCTGCCTATCTGTCATGTTATGTTTTTGGATCCATGCCATCACTGCCAGACTCTGCAACAGCTTTGTTCCTCAAGCACTCAGGATTTTAAACTCACAAGGACTGATCTGAAACCCCCTCTCACAAGCACGTTTGCACTTTGTACTCTGTTGTTCCATGTTGCACCTTGTTCCTGGAGGAATTCCACTCCATTGTGTACTTGTACATGGATGGAATGACAATAAAAGCCTCTTGTCTTGACTTCAGGACACAGTTTGTGCTACAGCAGCTGGTGAGCAGCGCTGACGTAGCTTAAAGTTGCTAAACAAAATGATGCTTCTCGGTTCAGACTGCATTACACTCAACTCCATCAGAGTGTCCCTCAGGCCAAATACAGTAGGGAAAGCATGGAGACAGAGGAAACATCCAGTATTTCAACTCTTAGCGTCGACACGGCTTCCAGACCAGCTGGTTGATTATTTGACTGTTTTGGAATCGATTTGCGATCAAAAGTTTCCTCAGGTAGTCTAGTCATGCTTGGCTAGTCTAGGTGTGAAGGGACCACTACTTTCAAAATCACATTAGTTTTTTTTTTTTATCTGAATAAATCATACTCTGTGTTGAGCTGCATTTGTTAGATCTCAGTACTGGGTATCCGTAAACTTGGCAAACTGTGAACTGGGAAACACTGCACCATTTTTTATCTTACAGATTTAACTGAAAAGACCAAACAGCTCAAAGAACATACAACAACTCTTCAGATAAAGGACAAACTATTAGAAGAGAAAGATCAGCTTCTCACACAGACACAAGATGAACTGATACAAACAACAAAGACATTAGAGAATAACACAATACAGATAGAGGAAATGGAGAGAAGACTTGTGGATAAAGATGAAGAATTAAAAGAGATAAAAGAAGAACTGAATGATAAAGACATAAAACTGAAAGAGAAAGAAGAGATTATAAAAGATCATTTAGAGATTATTGATAAGAGAGATTCATTATTAAAGGAGAGAAATGAAAGATTTGAAAGTGTTAATAAACAGCTTAAAGATAAAGACACACAACTGGAGAATCAGATGAAACTGCTGAGAGAGAAAGAGACTCTACTGGAGGACACAGTGAAAAAGGTGGACAGCAGTAAAGAGCAGCTGGACACACTGAGAAAGGAACTGCAGGACAAGAGCAGCAAACTACAGGAGATCATGATCCTACTGGAACAAGAGAAAACTGAACTAATGGAAAAAGACATACAGCTTGAAGAAAAGGAAAAACTTCTAGAAGAGAGAAACAAGCAGCTGCAGGAAAGAACAGATCCAGACTCATCAGTTCCAGCCAGGAGAAGAAACAGCAAAGAGAAGATATCTCCAGGCTGTAAGTAAATACTAAAGTTACATGAAGTTACAAACAATAAATGAAAAGTATTACATATTGAAATATTTGTTACTATCATATTATATTAATACACATAGTAATAAACAAAGTAATACATCATAATCTATAATCTCTATAGTAATTAATAATTAGATCAAAATCATCGAAAATCACAACATTACACAGCAGAACATTAAACTCATATAGAGATTTCATACTATATACCATCTACAAACTGCTCAATAACAGTCTTAATTATATGTGGTTCTTCTGTTTCATAGTGAGTGGAGAGACTCCAGAATCTGCAGCACCACTCAGGAGAAGACGCAGTATAGGAGATCTTCCTCCATCCAGTAAATAATTCCAGCTTCATATAATATCTTCTACATTTCTCTGAACAGAATAATCATCAGCATATAATAAGAGATTAAATCCTCATTCTTGTTGATCTGCAGTGAGTGGAGAATCCTGTAGTTCAGCCACTCCAGCGTCAGTTCCTGTAGCAGAACTCCGGCTGGTGCTGCTGGGGAGGACTGGATGTGGGGAGAGTGCAGCAGGAAACACCATCCTGGGCAGAGAGGAGAGGAGCCAGGCTGGAGCGTATACAGTGAGGCAGCAGAGTGAGAGCAGACAGGGGGAGGTGGCTGGGAGGCAGGTGACTGTGGTGGACACTCCTGACTGGTTCTGTCCTGGACTGTCTCTGGAGGAGCTGAGACAGGACGTGGGACTCTGTGTCCATCTGTCTGCCCCTGGACCCCATGCCTTCCTCCTAGTCATACCAGTGAAGCAGTCTACAGGAGAGGAGAGAGGGATGCTGGAGAAAATGGAGGAGATCTTTGGAGAGAGATGTTGGAGGAACACCACGATCCTCTTCACTGTTACTGATGAAGTCCAAGAGAAGAACATTGAAGAGTTTATCCAGTCAGGAAACCAGGAGATCCAGAGACTTGTAGAGAAATGTGGGAACAGGTTTCACTGTCTCAATATTAAGGAGAGTGGAGATGGTTCTCAAACCTCAGAGCTGCTGGAGAAGATAGAGAAGATGGTGGAAGGAAACCGAGAGGAGTTCTACAGCAGTGAGATCTACCTGGAGACAGAATCTCAGATCAGAGCAATGGAGATAAAGATCGTGAAGGAAAGAGAAGAAAGGAGGGTGATGGAGGAGAGAGAAATCATGGAGAAACTGGAACAAGAGGTGCAGACCTCTCTGAGAAAGATAGAGGGAGCAGTACAAGAGCATGAAGGAGAGATAACACAGCTTAACAATCAAACAATTGAGCTAGAGAGGAGGTTGAAAGAAGAGAGGGATGAGGAGATCAAGAGAAAACTGGAACGAGAGCTAGAAAGAGAGTTGGGGCGAAGAACAGAAATGGAGGAGAAGGTGAAGAGACTAAAAGAAAAGAAAGAGAGGGAGAGGAAAGAGATGGAGGAGAGACAAAGACAGGAGATGGAGGAGATCAGGGAGGTGTATGAAGGAGAAGCCAGAATGGAGGCAGAGAGAAACCTTATGAAGATCCTCCTGCCTGAACTCCAGAGAAACATTCTGGCATCAAACTCAAAGATGCAGGAGGAGATCAGCAGACAGATGGAGAAGAACAGAGAGCTGGACACACTGAAACAGAGACTCAGAGAGGGAGTCAGAGAGGAGATCACAGCGGGAGTAGATGATTATCAGGAGGACACTAGAGGACTATTTAGCAGGTTAACACAGCTGCTGTTTTGGGGAACACTCAGTGATCCAGTTATCATCACTCGGGTAGATCAGTGAAAGCTTCCTAATAGACTTTCAGCCATATTACAGATACATTACATTCCACATAGAGCACTAAAGTCAGAATTAGATTAGAGGAAGACTCGTTAGAATTGTTCTTCCATGAGCGCACTGCATATTTTATTCACTACGCTGTAGAGCCCATATATTAACACATTTCACACGTCTTTTGATATCTACTACCGAGGCTGTTTTTATAATGACAGGGTGCCGGAACACTTAGTATCGATGGATCTTACGGGTCCTTTCAAACTTTGTGAGCCCACGGGTATCCATACAATGTAGAAGGGCTGTGATCGCTCCACTGACCCAGAAAAGCATCCTTGTATCAACATTCGTCAAGATTCTATATACTTAGAGCTGGATCTGGGAATGAGCAAACCCAGCACCAGATACTTAGTTGGCTGTTGCCAGATGTTCAAAACATGCTTGTCTGGCATTACAGAAGTCAGGATATCCCATATGCTGAAATTATTTTCAGTCTTTTGTAGGAGGACCATCATTTTAGTCCATGCCAGTTTCATTCATTTGTTTATTAAAATGATTCCAAAGCTATTTCTGATTTACCAACAAATTTGTCCATATGTGTATATGACAAAGACTAAGACAGAACATGGCTTTCCAAAATCCTGCAGCTGTCAAATGAGAGGGATGACATACAGTAAACACATGGCCAAAAGAGTTCCGTTACGTCTTCTCCACCCACTGCCTCCATGACTTCTAAGCTAATCATTAAAACTAGCTTTTTCATGAACATCATCATATCTGGGTATATGTGTGTGTGTTTCTGAAATAAACATTTAAGAATTGTATAGATCCCTGTGTGTTTTTATCATAAAGATGTGAATATACTTAAAATGTGGATCACCAAATAACCTAACATTTTAAAAACAAAGACCAGGGCTTATAGACTAGTCAACTTTAATGCTTCGCAATACACTTCAAGCTTCAGAAAAACTAAAACTATTATATTGCACAAGGTAAAGTTCTTTAGAACTAAGATTATTTAGAATGTGAATATGTTCTGAATAGCAGCAATAAAATAAAAGATTTCAGAGATAACTGTAGTGTGAACTTCACTGTATATCTACAGGTATGATTTAAATATGAACAAGTTATAAACAAGTTAATCTGGCTAGCCAGTGACTTCCGGGAATAGACCGGATGACCACTATGAACAGTATGGCGACAGCTGGAAAGACAGCAACCGGGGCGGGGAGGGTTAGCTTCCCAAACTGCAGCTCCCACAAAGGAGAACCAAAGTAAGCTACAGAGAACCCTGATGAATTATACCCCCAGGGGTGCCCGAAAGGGGGGGAGGATGAGCACCCCAACAGGACAGTTCTACAGGCAATGACCCAAGTTTATGAAAAACTGGTAATGAGTGCAGTTTGTACATGTGGCAAAGCTGCATGGCCTGAAGAGGCCAAAATGAGATGTGTGAAAAGGAAGCAGATGGAGCAACGCACAGGTCCAGTACCTGGTGAGACGGAGAAGGAGCCCGTCTTGGAGTCACACCACAGTGCCCAGACCCTCCATGCCCCACCTTCTCTACCCTATCTAAGTCATGCATTTAGAACAGCGCAGGATTAATTGGCCAGCTGCCAACAAGGTGAGAGAGTGGTGGCAGTTTGATGAGAACGTTAACCAGGTACTGGAGGCCACCAACAGGGGGAGTGCAGACCAAAGAATGCGGACGATGTGCACAATGATCATCAGCATTGCAGCAGAGAGGTTTGGCATGAAGGAGCAGCCGTCGGCTAGAGCTGAAGGTGGGCTAAACCGACTAGAGATGAAAATCAGCCAGCTATGGCAGGAGCTTAGACTGCTAAGAAAACAGCACAAGCAGGCAAAGCAGGAGGAAAAGTCTGGTCTCAAAGAACTCCATAACATCTTGGGGAGAAAGCTCACCACCCTCTGGCGCGCAGAGTGGCATAGGCGAACAGGTAGGAAAAGAGCCAGGAAACGTACTGCATTCATGGCAAATCCCTTTGGGGTCACAAAGAAGATGTTTGGGCAAAAGCGAAGTGGTCAGCTTGCATGTGCTGAAGATGAGATCAATGAGTACCTCAGTTCCACCTACAGTGACCGTAAAAGGGAGGAACACCTTGGACCATGTACTTCCTTGACTACTCCACCAGAACATACTGTGGCATTTAACAACAAGGAGCCAAACCTTAAGGAGGTTGAGGCTGTCATCAAACCTGCAAGATCCAGCTTAGCACCTGGTCCCAGTGGTGTTCTATATGTCGTCTATAAGAGGTGCCCCAAACTGCTGCAGTGACTATGGAAGATCATCAAGGTCATCTGAAGAAGGGCGAAGGTGGCCCAGCAATGGAGACATGCAGAGGGTGTCTGGATTCCTAAGGAGGAGAACGCAAGTACCATCGAGCAGTTCAGAGTCATCTCTCTCCTCAGTGTAGAAGGCAAGGTATTTTTCCTCCTTGGGAATGGATATATTGACACTTCTGTGCAGAAGGGGGGGGTCCCAAAGACGTCAGGATGCATTTAGCATACTGGAGTTGTCACCCAGCTCATCCAGGAAGCAAGAAAAGGAAAGGGAGACTTGGCAGTCTTGTGGCTTGACCTTGCAAATGGCTATGGGTCGATCCCTCACGAGCTGGTGGAAATCTCGCTTGTCCAGCACCATGACAAGATCAGGGACCTCATTCTGGACTACTACAACTGTTTCAGTCTGAGAGTCACGTCTGGAACATCTGCAGTTCATTGGCTTGAGAAGGGCATAATCACTGGATGCACCATTTCAGTGATCCTCTTTGCGCTTGCCATGAATATGCTGGTGAAGTCAGCGGAGGTGGAGTGCAGAGGTCCTCTCACCAAGTCAGCAACCTGACAGCCCCCGATCAGAGCCTATATGGACAACCTGACGGTGACCACCATCGGTACCGGGCTGCAGATGGATCCTTCAAGGCCTGGAATGCCTCATCACCTGGGCCAGGATGGACTTCAAACCAGTCAAGTCACCATCCCTGGTATTGAGGAGAGGGAAGGTTACTGACAAATTCCGCTTCTCCCTCGAAGGTGTCCGGATACCATCTGTCAGTGAGAATCCTGTCAAGAGCCTGGGTAAGGTTTTTGACTGCACCCTGAAGGACTCCAAGAAACTGGCAAAGAGTTGGAATGCTGACTGACAGCAGTGGACAAGTCAGGGCTGCCAGGCTAATTCAAGGCCTGGGTGTACCAACATGGTATCCTACCACGACTGCTCTGGCCCTTGCTTGTATATGATGTGACGCCAGTGACCACTGTTGAGGGCTTTGAGAAGAAGGTCAATCAGTACCTGCGGAGATGGCTAGGCCTGCCATGAAGCCTCATGCCATCCTCCCACAGTTTGAATGTGCAGTAGTACTGGAAGGCAGGAGCTTGTACAGGTATTGTGTACGGTGGCCGAGAAGTGTAAAACAAATTAACATTTCAGAAAACAAAATGACATAAAATAAAAACAAACTTACAAATGAAAAAAATTCCATCAACCTAACCCTAACCTACCCAACCTAACCCTAACCCTAGAGTGGAAGAGAGACAAACAGGTGACGTCTAAACCACTTAGAGTTCGGAAAGTAAGTGGGCTGTAATGCTAGCTATAGTGGATAACCAGCTAGCTAGCTTAAAATGGCTGAGAGCTTAGGCAAAACAGCCCACTTTTTACAGCCCACGTGGTTTAGACGTCGCCTATTCATCTATTTCTTCCGTCTGCTCTTTTAAAAGCTCTAAAGACCTTCCACAGGAAAAACAAAAGCGTGTCAGCTGGCTAAAACACGTGCCACAAAATGGACAAAACATGCTTTAGTGTCGCCACCATCCCAAACTCCACTCACTCTACCACCAAAACAGTTTGATTGACAATTCCTGTGTGTTAGATCTGCTCTTTCCATCAGAATTCGGAGTTTGTAAAAGTGTTTAGCGTCTTGTATATTTGTTTTTACTTTTGTAAGTTTGTTTTCTGAAATGTAAATTTTTTTGGCACTTCTCGCCCACCGTAAAATCCTCTTCAGCTTCAGCAGCTGCCGACAGATGAGAGCAAGACCCGCCTGATGTGATTGGCTTACAACTTGCAGGAAGACGAATTTGATTCGCTTACAACTTACAGGAAGTCTGATATGATTGGACGGATTGGGGTTTGAGGGCCTTGAGTCAGAGTCAGCCCTACCTCAGGCTGCACCCGCTATTACAGTGTATTGTGAAGAAGAATAAACTCTAGATGAACTAGCTGAACTAATAACGTGCATTTATTTGGGAAAGAGGGCTAAATAGCAACCCTCTAAAACTGACCTAGCGACTTCTATGGTGAGCTCATGAATAATTAGATGAACCCTGTTGTGGTTGGCTGGTTTGCAGCGAGACACCACGTGATGACCACACAGAAAAAACATGTCCAAATAGACACAGGCAGGAAAATAAGACTCTGTTGTGACGTCATACAACGAGCGGGGTGAACAGAAGGAGTCACAAGAGATCAGTTAGAGGCATTCAAGTGGTTAAAAGAGCTGGGAACAGTTAGAGGAGGTGGGACCAGTTAGAGGAGCTGGGACCAGTTAGAGGAGGTGGTGGAGGGAGAAAACGTAGGTGAAAGTGATGTAAGTGAATTGAACTTGTACTGTAGAAATCCACCTGGTCACAGTTAGATCAGTTACCAGGCCTGTCCTGCTTGAGCTGTTGTAGCTCAACATGAAGACTTGATGAAACAGAAGCCTGATCTGACGCAGTGTAACATGATCACAGTAGTACATTAGGAACCTACTAAATGAGCTCCTGCAGGACCGATACTGAACACTTACATTTACAGCCAACAGCAATGTGGCTCGACTGTTAACCTAAGTGTTTACGAATGATACACACAATGGAAGGAAGGTCAGAGTGGAAGACAACACCAATAAAACAAAATGTAAATAAATGAAACCAGGAGCCAATAGGAGAGATGAGCTCTACTTTCCCATTGTACCTTAAAGGCAAAGATAATTACAGTGTTTCGACGGTTTTTCTGTGTGTTTATTTTTTTACGAGTGTTTATTTTTAAGGTGTAGCTGAAGTCAGGTGGGGGTTATGTGGGCTAAAAGGTGGTGTCTTTACTTTTTGCAGATGTTGTTTACACTGTATAGTTTTCTGTCAGTGCTAAGCGTCTGTGTGTTTCCTTTTGCTTAAGCTGAACTATGAGCGTGCCCATCTGACAATCCTGTTACAGACTAATCAGACATTTCTTCCTCTGCCTCAGTAAACACTGACCACTTCTCTTACTCTTACTAACAGATCATCACTGTAGACTTCTAGCAGCAGTTGACGTTCCAGGTTGACTGTGATACACTACTTACAGTATTTTATTCCTTTATTTTTGTGCATGTTTTGCTGTGTCAACCCGAGGACGGGTTCCCCTTTTGAGTCTTTGTTCCTCTCAAGGTTGTTTCCTCTGGCTCTGAGGAAGTTTTTCCTTGCCACTGTCTCCCCTGGCTTGCTCACTGGGGGCTTGGACCCAGACTCTCTGTAAAGCTGCTTTGTGAACATCTGTTGTACATTTTTAACAGACTGTTTCAATAATAAATCATTTCAAATGATTTACTAATGTCTGTTTACTCCATGATTCATATCAGACTCATTGTGTCATTTTAAAGATCATTTTGTTTGATTTCAACTCACAAACAGAAACAATAAACATTATGACTTGTGAACTCAGCTTCAGTTCAGGGTGAATTAAAAATACAAGACCAGGAAGTACAGTAATCAGCAATAGACAGATACGTAACATTCGTTAACATCAGAGAGAAAGAAACAGATCCATATCAGTTCATAGCATTTACTGAACTGCTGTGGGTGACCAGATGAGAGTGAGTGAAGTTCAGGACAGGTGAGTCGGGGTGAGGGTGTCATGTCAGAACAATCAGTCATTTAGATTTACATCAGACGCACTTATTCTACTATGAAGAGCATTTACAGACTCTGAGGATATAAGGGAGACACACAGGTGACAGGTGTGTTACTGTCATCTTTAAACAGATAAGAAGGTAATTAAACTGTCGGGAGCACAAACACATTTTTAGATCCTTTATTTGATCAGAAATTCCTTCCACAGTAGCAGCTGCATTCTCCATTATCTGCTCTGATAGGAATAACTAACAGCAGGAATCACTGCCTACATACGGAATCTGATCCAGCATACAGACAGCTCTCCTTTAGCCTGTTCATATCATCTACTACTACAGCTAAATCCGCTACAGAGTTCAGGACTCAGGACCACCACTGTATACTCCGGACTGGATTTCCTAGGGCATCTGGTCACCCAACTGTGGGCAATGAAGTCACATTGTATTAACCTCACTCTCTCGCCTGAACCTGCTTTTTCCTCTGGAGGAACAATCCAATATCCATGGTTGACTGGCTGGTCAATATAGTCAGTATTCAAGTTACATGGGATGGATGATCACAGGACACCATTACTCCATGCCAAGACCTCTGGCATGTTGCATGAGTAAACACGGCAGCCCAACGCCATACTGCGACACTACTTCTGTATGTGTAGCTCAATAAATTATTGTACATATCAGTCTAAATTTATCATCAATTATTATTCCTGGTAACCTTTATCTTCCTTCCCAATAGCATTGCAGTCCCACACTTTCTTCTGGGTGCAGCTATTCTTTTGATGATGAGTGTTTTATAAATCAAAACAGACAGGAGTGCAGAGTCAGCTACATATTCAGTAAAGATGTTTAATTTTATTCTCCTTTACAATGAGTTTTATTATTTCTCTTTCAGAATATCTCAGTAATAATATAAGTGATGATGATTAAACAGAAAGAGAAAGGACTATTGACTGTCATGGAATATCAACAAATGATGATTCTACAGAAAATGATGTGATGTACGAATACAGGCAAGGCAGGTCTTTCTCTTCTGCATCAACTGCACAAAAACATTTAGTGATGAACTTAGGGGCTTAAACGCTGCAAGTCCATCAACCTTAGCTCCTCCCTGTCTCAACTTTGTTTTGCTTTACAGTTAATAACTTTGTTCAGTAAAGCAAATTTAATTCAGCTACATGTGCACTATTTCATACTGGACAAATAGTTCCCTACTTGCAGTGTGAGCACAAGCCAGAATTTCAACTTGCCCAGTACACCATGTAGAAGATTTAGCCTGGGTTTAATTGTTTAATCCACAATTTAAGTCACGTTTCTTTCTTACTCAAAAGTGAATATGAGCAGAAAGTCTAAGAGCCTGTTTTTATCTTGAATTAAAATTTGTTTCATGTTCAGATCATATCTTGGTGTATCTTGTAGTTTACAGAAATATGTGCATATATAGAGTATTCGCTTTAAACATGACCAAGCCAATCAGATTTTAGGATTGTCTCTGTCCATTTTATTACATTCTTACTTAACATTATTATTCATAAAACAATATTGGTTTCTTAATATTGATTTCTATTGGAATAGTAGTGTTTTACTGCTCGATAGAGAACTGCCTAAAACTTTTACAAGTCAGAAAATCACAAGAATAACAAGCTAGTTTAGAGCCTAATATCAACCTTAGTCTCAGAAATGTAATATGTCCATATGGATGGGAAATCATAGAGCATTTTCCTTCTAATCTGTACAGTACTGTTAACATTTTTGGGACAGCTTTTTAAATGTTTGAGATCAATGTTATAATATATAATACTCATAATACCTCGCTACTTAAAACAATTCAAGTCCCTTTATCTGTGTGAGTAATGATCTGATGTTAAGACCATTAACAGCTTATGGGTTTGGCTTTTTGGGCTTGGCTATGAACAAATCTGGTGTCAAAGGTCAAGGGCTGGTCTTCTACGGTGAAACAGCTTTGCCTCTACAATGATCTCTCTGCAGTGTTTTTTGTTCTCCGCCACTGCTTTACTGAAAGTGCTCACTCCAGTACTAATTTTAGTCTGTACAAGACACAAACGTGTGTAATAGTAATAACAAAAGGACACTATAAAACTTAATAGTGGTAAAAACCTTTATTAGGGTAATTTCTCATAGTAAAGGTGTCCTTTACTGTATCTACAAAGTCAATTAAATAAGAAACTAGTTAAATAATTATTATTTAATTATGATAATAATTAAATAAGAAAAAAGTTAAAAATGACAAAGGGTCTTAGCTGGTCTTCCAATCTAAGATCAATGGCACAATATGGTTCACTGTTCATCCTACACCCGTTGCATTTCCACCACTGCTCTTAGTGCACTTGTGTTTTATTATTGTATGTGAATACCTGAAACTCTTCCCGCACTCTGAGCAGTGATACGGCTTCTCTCCAGTGTGAATGCGCTGGTGTAGTTTGAGGTAACTCTGCGGAGTAAAACTCTTCCCACACTCTGAGCAGTGATACGGCTTCTGTCCTGTGTGAATGAGCTGGTGTTGTTTGAGGCAACTCTGCTGGGTAAAACTCTTCCCACACTCTGAGCAGTGATACGGCTTCTCTCCAGTGTGAATGCGCTGGTGTTGTTGGAGATGACTATGTTGATTAAAACTCTGCCCACACTCTGAGCAGTGATAAGGTTTCTCTCCTGTGTGAATGCGCTGGTGTAGTTTGAGGTAACTCTGCTGGGTAAAACTCTTCCCACACTCTGAGCAGTGATGAGGTTTCTCTCCTGTGTGAATGCGCTGGTGTTGTTTGAGGTAACTCTGCTGGGTAAAACTCTTCCCACACTCTGAGCAGTGATACAGCTTCTCTCCTGTGTGAATGCGCTGGTGTAGTTTGAGGTAACTCTGCTGGGTAAAACTCTTCCCACACTCTGAGCAGTGATACGGCTTCTGTCCTGTGTGAATAAGCTGGTGTTATTTGAGGTAACTCTGCTGGGTAAAACTCTTCCCACACTCTGAGCAGTGATACGGCTTCTCTCCTGTGTGAATGCGCTGGTGTTGTTGGAGATGACTCTGTTGATTAAAACTCTGCCCACACTCTGAGCAGTGATACGGCTTCTCTCCTGTGTGAATGCGCTGATGTATTTTGAGAGTACTCAGTAGATTAAAACATTTTCCACACTCTGAGCAGTAATGATTTCTCTTTTGGCTGAGTTTTGGTGTTTGTCTGTGAGATGCATTCATGTGGGTTGTACCGGATGAAATTGTCTGAACACTGGAACGTCTGCTGGATGCCATATTGTTATATATCATCTGCTTCAGCAGCTTAACATTCCTCTTGGTAGATGCCACAATGTCATGACATGTTTATGGAAACACGTTTAATCTGGGTAGGAATGTGCAGGAAAGGACTTAAAGTGGGACATCATTTGTTTCTAGAAGAAGAAAAAAACTCAATAAGTAACACAAGAAAAGCAGTCTGAACCATGTGGTGAATGCTCCACATACATAAACTGACACAAACTGTAACAACAGAATAAACTTCCATGTGATGCTGAAAAATCAATCGCACAAAGTGTTCAAACAGACACTTACACAACTGAAGCTGTGTCATCATGCATATACTGAAATCTCGAGGGCTAAACAGAATTTACCCAGGCCTATAGTGACTGGGATCATTTGAAAACTGACACCAGTGGTCAAGTGGTAAATCAATTTATTTCAAACTTGATCCAACTTACATAATTATAATTAAATAAGATGTTTTTCCTGCATGCGGTGGTCTAATGAACCAAAAACTTTGGCTGTAATCATCACTTACTGAGTGGGTCTCCAAACCTTTTATTGAATTTTTTTTCCAATATACTCAATTTAGCAAATAAATGATGATTTTGCACTTAAATGTGGTAAGGAGCCTGTCTTTGCTGGACTGATGAGATCACACTGTAAAGTGGAGATTCAGAAGTCAGCAAGAACTACAAACTCAACTGCCTATACTGCACAATCTCTTGTGTTCTTATTCTGCAGATTGGCTTTGTATAATATAGTATAATATTACCTGTGAAAAAACCTGTGGAAATCTAAATTTCAGATGGTTTGGAACAAGGATCCAATGCTACATCACTCATTCATGCATTACTATGCACGGTCACAGTCACAGTTTTGCTGGCTTTAAAAAGGATTCAGATAAATGTTCCTACTCTGCTACTTTCAGGTGCAGACATTTCAGTGTTTTCCTCCTTGCTCCCATCCACCACCGGTCCCAGTCCTGTTGTTCAGGGAGTAGGTTCCACCCCTGCCATTCATATCTGTCAGAGTCTCAGAAGGATTTCTTAGAAATCTTCCAAAGTGGGTATTCCGCTCAATTCAATTTTTTCCCAGTTACACGGTTTGAGCCCTAACCTAGCTCATCAAGAGCTATTGTGTAATTACCTCCTGGGGCAACTCAGGTCTGGGGATCAGGTATGTTGGGCCAGTGCATACTGAACCTGTGAAGGACAGTGGCTCCAAAATAAAAATCATAAATCACCTGTAAGTTTATATGAATCTGTTTCTATACTCCAATGACTGGATTCTGCTGAGCTTGTCAATTCCAGAGGTTGTGATGGGAATTGAAGTTATGTTGTTAGAGGTCAGTGTGGCAGGTTCTACTGTTCTTTCTTTCATTTTAATTTCAGCCCAGACAAACTATTATATTATATTATATTACATATAAATTAGAATTAAATCTGACCTCAGAATATACAATTAAAACCTAAAAACATGTGTCTAGTTAAACTCCTAGTATCCATGATTTGATGATGAGACACCAATATGAGGCACATATTAAAACATTTCACATGTTTGCTGTTCTAAAAATGTATAGCATTGAGACACTGGTGTATCATATAGGATATGTATATTGATTTTTGATGTTTGATGTTTTTATTTGATTGTTACATGCTTAATAAAGAATAAGAAAAAGATACAAATGTGAAATACATTAACTCTTAACTGACATTTCTAAACAATACCTTCATAAATCAAATATCCACTACATCAAAAATGAACTATGTTAATCTGATGCAGAGACATAAGGCACTGTATCATTCTTTAACAAAATTCTAACAATTATTCCATTTTGCATATTTCCCACCCAAAACCTCCTCCCGGTACTGCTGCCACAGCAATGGCCTTACTGACTACGTTAAATGCACCTTTTTACCTCCAACAACAAAACCGTCACCAATCCATCTGCATTTAAATCAGAAACTATTTACTGTTTAGACCACAAACGTCTGCAGGAAGAATGACTTCTTCATGTATATGACTACCCACCCATCACGCTCTATTCACACTCATGCTGTCTGGAGAGAGTGTGAAATATCAAGGACCACCAGTTTTCAGTTTCATTCAGACCAGAGGTTCCTAGTTCCAGCCCTGGAGAGTCCACACTATACACATTTATACTTTAACCTTATCTAGCCCTCCCAGTTCAACTCATTGCATGATTAAATGCTGGATTGGGAGTGTTACAGTAGGGAAAGCATACAAACATGCAGAGCATGTGGTCTCCAGGACAATCAAGCTCCTAAATGACTCTCACACATTAAACACCCTTCTAAACCTCCAACACCCACCACAGACACTCCTTAATCTACCAGCCATTAATCAGCAAACGTAACAAAGATTGTTCCAGAATTTGGCAGGAAAGTAAAAACAGCATTTTAACTAGATGAGATCATTATGTCTGTGATAAATTAACTGACATGTTTTTCAGCATATAGAGTATAAACCATAAATAAACCTGAAACAAACTTCTGTTACCAAACAGAAAAACATTACCAACCAAATATCCTGGTCCAGCAGCAGCAGCTCACATTACTCAGCTCAGGTCTGAATGAGCTGCTTCCCAGTAAACATCTGGCCATTGAAACAACGTTGAAATCACGTATCTGACTGCCGTTTAAACTACGCTTTATTAAGGTTAAAAATGAAATTTGAAAAGACGTCTAAACTTACCCGTTAAAAAGACGACCACAGTAGTCACCCCAAAAATGTCATTTTTGTCATTTTGACTGTTGATTTAACAGTTGATTTATGTGTCATTAAGTGATTTAACATTGAAATCACGTACATAACTGCTGTTTAATTTTACGTTAAATTAACATTGAAAATGAATGTTAAAAAGATGTGTCTCCAAAAACGAAAAAAGAACCTAGACCAAATTAGTCCACCTGAAAAGATTTCTCATTTTTAAGACCGTTGATTTAACGTTGAAATAACCTACATAACTGCTGTTTGATTTACATTTTGTTATGGTTGAAAATGAAAGTTGAAAAGATGTCTAAACTTCTAAACTATAACAGGACCATCAATCGCATTATGCTGCCCTCGCACTGCATTCTCCTGAGTTTGCAGAACTAGACAGCTAGCTAACCCTTGGTCCTGAATAAAGTTGCTGAATGGTCTCAAAGAAACTTCCACAATTCGCGTTGACTTTTTGTCTTTTAATTTGCTTGAGGTTGACTAGTGCAACAACATTTATACAGGTTCTTAGTTGGGGGGAGTGGTAATTGGTAAAACTGCAGAACCCAAAGAAAGGAAACGATACATCAACTTCACATATGAGAAATACAGATACACCATACACCACGTTTCACTTAGCTAGCAAGGCTGTTCTTGCACTAGCTTACCTTAGCACATTAGACGGCAATCCAAACATTAAGAAGAGACATTTGTTCTCTCCTTAACACCACTTTGGGACCCTCAGCATTTTAGGTCCATTTTACCTTCTTGGCTATAAATATGTCACAGTATGTGCTAATAAACTGGCATAGGCAAAAAAATAACTGAAAATGCACTTATTCTGCTCTGTTTTGAGCTTTAGCATTAGCTCAGTTGTAGACGCTTTTCCCGCATATATGCCAGGAAACGTATCCTCAGAAGTAGAATATTTTCTTGTAAAATGTCTCTCAGCGTTCGACTTTTCCTGAGACCGCAGGCAGCTTCTCATTCACCAGCTTCTTGTTCGAATCTTCTACCTTAAAAGGTACAGTGTTGAACGTCTTACATTTCTGTCAGTTTTTTGTTGCAGATTAAACACATCAGGAAACCAGCTGAGTGCTTATAAATGCAAACAAGTCCATTCGGCTTCTAATCATCGGTGTTCATCTCAAATCTCTCTGGTTTCTGTTTTGTTAGCTACTAGCTAGGCAAAATTCTTGTTTGTGTTGCTGTGGTGACCAGCGGGTTGGTGACCAGCGGGGGGGGGGGTGGGTGCGCTCCAACCTTCAGGGGGGGGTAGGGTTGGTGGTGAATGAGTGTTATATGGTGGGGGGGGGGGGGGGGGCTGCCTGCCTCCACGCCCTTCATTAACTCTAGCGTTCAAGGTGATTTAGCAGCAATATCAATGAACAGCAGAGCTGTAATAATAATTCTGTTATGGAGCTGGCACAGTGCAGCAAACGAGCCACATGCAGCTTCGAAGCCATATTGGTGCATCCCCCAAACCCACACCGTTTGATTGACAAGACTGACTTGTTGAGCGTGAATGATATTGCAAATACATTTTCCTTTTTGCACTATGATAAATGCATTTGCAAATGGGCGTTTTTTGTCATTATAAGTACATTATTAATAGATCACAAATGATTTTGAACCGATTTTGAACATCTACTGACGTTATTACTACATCACAAATAAACTGACTTCTTTAAAACCGATTTTGGACGTCTACTGATGTTTTTAATAAATCACAAATTAACTGACTTCTTTAAAACCTATTTTGGACGTCTGCTGACGTGTTTAATAAATCACAAGTGAACGGGCTTCTTTAAATTCGATTTTGGACGTCTGCTGACGTTTTTAATAAATCACAAGTGAACTGATTTCTTTAAAACCGATTATGGACGTCTAAAGATGTTATTAATAGATCAGAAAAGAACTGACTCCTTTAAAATTGATTTTTTTTATTTTTAAACATATGTTAGATGTCCACGGACGATTGTTGTTTACTGGGAATGTACTGTGTTGTTAGCTGTTTTCTAATAAAGTCATGTGATTTTAAACTGTTTATGATCTTTTACTAAGTGCTTTCATTAAATGTCAGAGTCTCTGATTTATGCTAAATGTAAAGATTTTTTAGTCTTAGGTAAGCCTTTAATATTGCCGGAGGAGTAAGGTAACACTAGTAAGAAAAAAACATAAACTTTAAATAAAAGTCCTCTATGTGTATTTACACAGCCAACAAGCTATATAATAACACAGTGTAAATTTGTGTAAGACATCTAGACATTCCCAGGTGGACGTTTCTGTAGAATGACACATATTCTCTCCAACAGCTGTTTAATAGCTACTAAACAGGTCCTGTTCAGCCCCAGCAGTTTCCAGCTAAACCAGAGCATTAGCTGTCTTCCATTCAGAGCGCTGGGGGCGGGGCTTGACTGTATATGGGTGGGATTTGAAATACCGATCTTTCCGCCTGTTTCCGTGATCACGTGGTTTGAGCGTGAAGCCGCTCCAAGCCAGGTGGTGGCGCTGATTCTGTAACTAAAACTTTCTTCAACTGCACTAAGGTGGAGAAGCAGAAGAGTGCGTTTTGTTCAGCGGTCCACGCCTCCTCCGCGCTCAGACCGTGTTGTTGGAGGAACAGAAAGCGGAGCTGAACTAAAGAAGGTGGGTCCGATACTGTAACACGCACTGTTCATTCAGTCTGAGACTAACAGCTGGAGACACACTGGATCTCTGGAAATGAGATCTGATGGGTTTAAAATAGACTAGACACACAGAAGCAGCTCATTCAGACCCGAGCTGAGTAATGTGAGCTGCTGCTGGACCAGGATATTTGGTTAGTAATGTTTTCCTGGTTGGGTTTGATATGCAGAACAGTTTGTTTCTGGTTTATACTGTATATGCTGTTTGAAAAACCTGCCAGTTAATTTATCACAATCATAATGATCTCATCTAGTGGATTAAAATGCTGTTTTTACTTTCATCCCAATTTCTGGAACAGTCTTTGTGACTGTTGGTTTATCTCATGTGCTTCTATTGTTTTGTGTGCTAGTAAAGATGATCCTCTATGTGCATGACTATCTGCTCCATTATCAGTTTGAACACATAAAGCAGATCATCAGTCATTCACTTCTAAGTGTGTAAAAGAGGTCATGCCATATTGAAGGTGTATCTGTAATCCATGTAGATATAGGGGCTGATATGCTACATTATCCAGGATGGTAGAACTGTTTGTACAGATATGGTAAGAAATCAGAAGTTTGTTCCAGAACAATATGAAGAGCTTCCTGAAAGCCGTGAATGTCTGGGTTGGGGTTGCTGGCCAGTGGCTGGTAGATTAAGAGTTGGTTGGAGTATCTATGGTGGGTGTTGGACGTCTCTTTAGAGGGGGCCTTTAATGTGTGACATTTTGATGGCATAGTTCAGATGTTCCTAATCCCAGCCCTGGAGACCACATGCTCTGCACATCTCTGTGCTTTTCTCTACTGTAGCACTCCCAATCCCGCATTTAATCAGTTAATGAGTTGAACTGGGAGTGCTAGATAAGGGAAAGTATAGATGTGCATAGTGTGGGCTCTCCAGGGCTGGAACTAGGAACCTCTAATCTGAACGAAACTGAAAACTGGTGGTCCTTGACATTTCACACTCTCTCCAGACAGCATAAGTGTGAATAGAGATGTTTGTGGTCTAAACATTAAATAGTTTTTCGATTTGAATGCAGATATATTGGTGACAATTTTGTTAATAAAGCCATTGCTGTGGCAGCAGTATGGGGAGGGGGTGGGAAATTTGCAAAATTGTATAATTGTTACCAGTTTGTTAAAGAATAAGACGCCTTATATCTCTGTGTCAGACTAACGTAGGTTATTTTTGATGTAGTGGGTCTTTGATTTATGAATGTATTGTATAGAAAAGTCCTTTAATAGTTAATACATTTCACAAGTTTGTCTTTTTTTTCTTATTCTTTATATTTTTAAAGCAGCAAGAAGGTGGAGTGTTCCAATATGTGCCTCCTGTTACTGTCTTAATGTTAATATTTGATTTAATTATATGTTTTGAGGCCAGATTTAATCGTAATATTTAATATTTTTGTTAATAACTGTCACAATTCTGCAGAGTTCTAATGTTATAATAAACAGATTGGTTAGGCTGAAATTAAAATGAAAGATATACTCTCAGTAGAGAGGTGTGTTGGTGATACAATTTTTTGGAGTTTTATGTTGGTACAGTCTGTGTTAGCTAAAAAGCGCTAAAAGCTAAATGAAAATGGATTTAAATAAACTTTTTTTATTGATCTTCCACAGACATTCACGATTCATAGGCTGAGATTTTTAGGTTTTTAGCAGTTTCAGCACAGAACTGGATAAAGCTTTGCTACGGGGTAAGTAGGTAAAACAGTGTACATGTGTATTAGTTTGTGTTACATTGATGTTTTGGCTTTGATATGAATGACAGCTTTAATGCCTCTGTATTCATTCCAAATCAAAACCTTGTGCAGCAGATTAAGCAGAATAAACATCAGGCTGTTTTGTTCAGGTGTGTTTGCACATAGAAGGACTTAGTCTTCAGTTACACAGAAGCTCAGAGATACATAGCAACTGCACAGCTTTCACACTAATAGTGTAGATTTAAAGAAAGATTAAATTTAGACTTTAGAACGGCATGAAGTGCTAATTAGAACTCTTGTTGTCAAGGTGGAGCCAAGCTTTTTTTTATATCTTAGTGCAATAGATTTCAACTGTCAAGTCCTGGGGAGCCACTGTCCTTCACAGGTTCAGTGTTTGCTGCCCCAACCGAGTTCAGTAGGTAATTATCAAGCTCTTCATGAGCTGGGTTTAGGGCCCAAACCCTTTAACTTGGAAAAATACCCACTTTGGAAGAATTCCAACAAATCTCCTCCCCGTAATAGCAGAGTTGGTTCCAAGATTGGGCCTGAATTCAACTGCTGTCTGGCCACCAGGTGGCGTATTCCAGAGCTATTTCTTGGAATTTGATTGGCATTGCAAATGATTGTTTTCCTCTATTCTCCTAGATTGTCTTATCCGATGTTGGAAATTAATTATTTTTATGGTATGTTCCTAATCAAAGATCTTTGTTACAGAACTATCTGTAATTCTGACTAGGACTTTCAAATATGGGGATATTTTTATTGGTACATTCCAAATCTATGATCCTTGTTCCTAACCATCTGAAAATTTGATTTTCACAGGTCTATTTCCTAATACTATGTAAAGTCAGTCTGCGGATAAAGAACACAAAAGATTGTATAGTATAGTCTATCTTTCTGGAAGAATTTATCTAGTTTCAAAACTGATCCCAGTTTTACATGTGTTTTTCCTAAGATTACACAACATCAGTCTGCAGACAGAAAACATAACAGATTGTGCAGAATTGTAAGTTGAGTTTGTATTTCTTGCTGACCTGAGAATCTCTAGTTTTGAGTCTTTAGGACAAATGAGCAAATTCTGAGAATTTTAAATAAGTAGTGTAGACTGAATTTCAATGAATATGATCTGAATCCTTTTTTTTTCATTGGAACAGGGGAAAGCATTGAATTTTGAAAATTGTTTTAACACCATCTAGCCTTCCAAGGATGTGACATGTATCCCTTTATTTCACTGAAACATATAGTAGAGCATCCCAGTTATAAAATATTAGACTCTAAATGACCAACAACACCACAAATACTGTTGTGCGGTCAGGTCGTCATTTAGAAGTTAATATTTTACATTTGGGATGCTCTTTTATTTATTCCAATGAAATAAAGGGATTCAGATCAAATTCTTGGAAATGTTGCCTACACTTTTTTTTTAATTCTCAGAATTCACTCATTTGTTCTAAAGACATCACTTCTACACAGTCTTACCTCTGATGTGTTTACTATTAGTGTGCAGAGTGTAGTGAGGAGGCAATATCACATGAACAGAAGGAAACATTTGTAATCCCTGAATTCCAAAGTTCAAAATTTCAGATGGTTAGGAATAAAGATCTTTGATTAACAGCATATAAAAAAACTCCCTGAAATATTTGGACCTCAGAAGCAGTGATTTTGAGGATTCAAAAGTGCACCTACTCTGTCCTGGACTGAGAATTATTAGAAATCTGAGAAATTGAAACTAGAGATTCTCCAGTCAGCAAGAACTACAAACTCAATTGACAACTTTGCAGAATCTGTTGTGTTGTCTGTCTGCAGACTGATTTTTGTGGAATCTTAGGGAAAACACATGTAAAAAATTGGGATCAGTTTTGAAACTAGATGAATCCTCCCAGAAAGAGTTGGATCTCAGTAAAAATTACCTGCAGGATTCAGGAGTGGAACCTGTCTTAGCTGGACTGATGAAATCACACTGTGAACTGGAGATTCTCAGCAAGAATTACAAACTCTATACTGACTGTACTGCACATATTCTATACCGCACTGCATCGCTTGTGTTCTTGTTCTGCAGACTGGTTTTGTATAATATTAGGAAAAAGTTTCAGATTGTTAGGAACAAGTATCAATGATTTGGAATCTACCAATAAAAAATCCACAAATTCCAAAGTACAAATCAAAATGTCAGATGTTATTAAAAATGATCATTGATTAGGAATAGCCCAAAGGAGTTCTCAAAATTTTAAAGTCATAGTCAGAATTTTAGTACCAATTTTGTACCAATTAAAAAAAAGTTAAAGTCCTAGGCAGAAATTCAGTTGGTTAGGAACAAAGTATGCATTAATATATATATATATATATATATATATTTCCAAGATCAGAATAGCAGTCTAGGGGAGTTTGGGAGAAGCATTAATTTGGAATGCCTATCAAATTTCAAGAAATAGCTCTGGAATATGCCACCTGGTGGCCAGTCAAGAATTGAATCCAGGCCCAAACTTCGAACCAACTTTGCTATTCCCCAGAATTGGTGGAACTCACAGGAACAAAGTGGGTATTACATGATGAGCTTGATAATTACCTACAGAGCTGAGTCAGGTATGTTGGGGCCGTGAATACTAATCATGTGAAGGGCAGTGGCTCCCCAGGACTTGAGTTGAAATCTGAACTATGATGAGAAAAAAGCACAACATGGCTCCACCTTGACAACAAGAGTTCTAATGAGCATTTCATGCTATTCTGTTTAGTGTTTAGCACTTTTTAGCCAACACAGAATATAAAACATGAAACTTTAAACCTGTAAAACTGTATCACCAATGCACCTCTTAGTCTCTACTGAGAGTATTTGATTTACAGCCTTTTAGTTATGTTGTTAAGAGGTCAGTATGGCAAATTCTACTTTCTTCTGTTTCAATGCTTCTGCCTACTGCGTGAGTGCTCTAAGTATCTCCTCAAACTTTAACCCTAGGACCATCAAACTCTTATAGGTTGTGTTAGGCCGTGTGTCTTAAGCAATTTAAGCAATTTCAGCCATTTCTCTATAACTTTTAGGCCTAGGAACACCAAACTTGAATACGTTGTACTCACCAATGTACGTGCCAACGTCCTTAACAATATATCTGAGTTTCCTGCCCCTGTGATTTCTCCTTCCCTTTGGATGGCTACAATTACAGGTTTTTAGGGATCTACCTGAGGCCTAAGCAGTATCAGGTCTATTTTTCTATCAACATTGAACCTAGCATCTCCAAATTTGGATGTTTTATGTGCCATACCTCTGAATGACGCGTTCGAGTTTTGTACTCCTGCGATTATACATTCTTTTTGTGACCTGGGTTAACACCATTTTTATGACCTATGGACTACACTGACCAGTATAGTTCAGTTTTTTGCTCCTGTGTACTCTCCTTCCTTTTGGCAGATATAGTCATGCCTCTTTAGGCTTTTGCCTAATGCCTCAGTGCTCTAAGGTCCGCATGCCCTTGGTCTTTGACGCTAGGATTATGAAACTCTGATATGTTGTATGTTTTGACATTCTGACGAACATACCAAGTTTTGTGGTCAAGATGGGTACATCCGTGCATGGTCTGATGCTTCAAGTCCCAGTTATAGCTACTTCCTAATCCCTCCCACCTAAGGTTCTGGTGCTCTAGAAATAGTCTGGAATAGTTGTTGGAATAGACAACATGTAATAGGGGTAAACAGAAAAATACATAGCAATAGCAATGTATGAATAGCAATTTTCAGAATAACTACACAGATACAATATGGAATAAGGGAACAAGGAAATAATTCCTATATTTGTAATAATTCCACAAAGACAGTATGCAACTGGGGAAAATAGGAAAAGAGTTCCAAGATTTGGCATGATTTATGGCCTACAGCTCAAGAGAACCATGGCAACAAAAGAAAAAGCAAATCATGAAGTATGAGGTCTATTCAAATGTTTCAAGTTAATTATTGTAGACATGAGCTAAAGACAGTATTTTCAGTTAAATTTTTGGTTTTTAACTAAAGAATTTGAAAAAAGTTCAAGATTTAGACATTCTGGTGATACGGTAAGCCTTAGTGTTTGAAGAATGAATTCAATATGTTATGTTGTCTTAACATATTGCTTTTTTTTGTACACTGTCAACATGAAAAATGAAAATGAAAATGCTGCTCACAGTAAGTGTACATAAAATGATGCTGCTGTGCAAACACCCCATTTTTTTACTATTTACACTTGTTGTTCAGGGTAGCATCATACAATTACACTCCTAGATAATTCATACCAACTATTTGTCCAGTCACAGGAATCAAATCCCATTTCAAAACACAAAGGGTGGTGGTGTTATCCACTATAGTATCAACCAGCATCATTGTTGTTATATTTTTATTATTTAACACTCAAACAAAATAGCAGTCAAAATTATTCAACACTCATTGCAAATTAGCATGTTTAGCTTCAGCTGTTTGCAGTTAACTGATCAAATGGAATTAATTAAAACAGCTTAACACATAACAAATAAATAGATAATTGCTTCTGTTTAATACTAACTAACCATATTCTTTATCCCCTGGGCACAGCTTCCCCCAAAGCTGATTCAAATTTGTTTAAGCAAAAAATAGGTATTTTGGTGTGGTGTAGTCACATGATATGTCAGGAGGGGATAGTGCAAAAGCCAGACTGTGTGTTTAATACTGTTTTCACTTAGTGTAAAATAGTGGCTAAATTTAAATATGACACATTTCTACACATTTAAGCTCAAAATCATCATTTACTAACTTAGTATATTGGAAAAAATAAACTGTATAAAAAAATAATAAATATTCATCTTTGCAAGAATTGGAGACCCACTCAGTCAGTAATGATTGCAGCCAAAGAGTTTGAAATAAAGTGATTTACCACTGGACCTGGTGGCAGTTTTTGAATAATCCCATTTCTGGATAAATTCAGTTTAGCTTAATTTAAATGGGACATTTCAGTATATGTATGATGACATGGCTTCAGTTGTGTAAATGTCTGTTTGAAAACTGATTAGGTGATTTACTTTTCAATCATACAGAAGTTTATTCTGTCATTACATTTTGTGTCAGCTTATGTATGTAAAGTATTCACAAGGTGGATCAGACTATTTTTGTCATGTTGCTAATCAAGTTTTTTCTTTTTTTCTTCCAGAAGAAAATCATGTGCCGTTTCAAGTCTTTCCTGCATATTCCAGTTTAAATGTGTTTTCTTAGACCTGTTATTATATTGTGGTATCTACCAAGAGGAATGTTTAGCTGCTGAAGCAGATGATATAAAAGAACATGGCATCCAAAAGACATTCCAATATTCAAGTTCCAATGTCATCTGGTACAACTCACATGAATGTGTCTCAAGGACGAACAAAGAAACACAGCCAAATGAGAATTCATTACTGCTCCAAGTGTGGAAGTAGTTTTAATCGACTGAGTACTCTGAAAATACACCAGCGCATTCACACAGGAGAGAAGCCGTATCACTGCTCAGAGTGTGGGCAGAGCTTTAAACAACAGAGTACTCTCCAACAACACCAGCGCATTCACACAGGGGAGAAGCCGTATTCCTGCTCAGAGTGTGGGAAGAGCTTCGCCCAGCAGAGTCATCTCCAACAACACCAGCGTATTCACACAGGAGAGAAGCCATATCATTGCTCAGAGTGTGGAAAGTCTTTTACCCAGCTGATTTATCTCCAACACCACCAGCGCATTCATACAGGAGAGAAGCCATATAACTGCTCAGAGTGTGGGAAGAGTTTTAATCGACAGAGTCATCTCCAACAACACCAGTACATTCACACAGGAGAGAAGCCGCATCACTGCTTAGAGTGTGGGAAGAGTTTTTGTAATTACAATTTGCTCTATCGACACCAACGCATTCACACAGGAGAGAAGCCGTACCACTGCTCAGAGTGTGAGAAGAGCTTTAGTCAACAGAGTCATCTCCAACAACACCAGCACATTCACACAGGAGAGAAGCCGTATCACTGCTCAGAATGTGGGAAGAGTTTTAATCGACAGAGTCATCTCCAACAACACCAGCGCATTCACACAGGAGAGAAGCCGTATCACTGCTCAGAGTGTGGGAGGAGTTTTAATCGACAGAGTCATCTCCAAGAACACCAGCGCATTCACACAGGAGAGAAGCCGTATCACTGCTCAGAGTGTGGGAAGAGTTTTAGGCATTCAAGTGTTATGTTGAAACACAAGTGCACTAAGAGCAGTGGTGAAAATGGACTGTAATGAGTGTAACATTTACATTTAAGACATTTAGCAGACGCTCTTATCTAGAGCGACTTACAACCGTGCTTAGTGTTCCGTTGGATAATATTTTCCAGCTAGTATAAGAAGATTAGAGTCTAAAACTTGCCATGAGCTCAGACACTGCCTGAACAAGGGCCAGTGCTGATACCTAGAAAGATCAATACACATATGTATATACAATTAAGCATATGTGCACTACCTGGCAACCCAACCCAGGGCTTATACCTAGAGAGAAGAAATGTAATTGTGAGTATAAGTGCAAAAACGTTTCATGTATTTCAATATACACATATAACATACACATCTACTAGTGCTTACTCACTTAAGTGCTTTATCTATATCTATAGCTGTAACACAGTAAGTGTAGGATGAACAGTGAAACATCTGAAGGATGAACGGTGAGCCATCTTGTGTCGTCCTTTTGACCTCGGACCCTTTAAAGGTTCCGCTTTTCCTTTTTTTTTGCTGCTGTCAGTAAGTTTGAGTATGCCAGTGTTAAGCAAGCTTGTCATAAGACAAAGGCCTTTGGACCCAACCGATTTATGACCACCGAATTTTTGCCCATTCTTCCAGAAGCGCATTTGTGAAGTCAAACACTGATGTTGGAGGGGAAGCATGGCTCACAGTCTGCTCTAATTCATCCCAAAGGTGTCTTATCAGGTTGAGGTCAGGATGCTTTGTGCACTGGTGCACAGTCATGTTGGAACAGTAAAGGGCCATCCTCAAACTGTTCCCACAAAGTTGGGAGCAAAGTTGAAATGGTCCAAAATCTCTTGGGCTGCTGGATCATTAAGAGTTCCTTTTACTGGAACTCCTGGAAAACAACCCCACACCATAATCCCCCCTCTACCAAACTTTGCACCTGGCACAATCAAGTCAGACAAGTACCGTTCTCCTGGCAACCGCCAAACCCAGACCCATTCATCGGATTGCAGACAAAGAAGCGTGATTCGTCACTCCAAAGAACATGTCTCCACTGCTCTAGAGTCCAGTGGTGGCGTGCTTTACACCACTGCATTAAATACTTTGCTTTGCGCTTGGTGATGTAAGGCTTGGATGCAACTGCTCAGCCATGGAAACTCATTCCATGAAGCTCTGTACACACTGTTTTTGAACTAATCTGAAGGCCGTTTGGAAGATTTGGAGGTCTGTAGCGATTCACTCAGAAAGTTGGCGACCTCTGTGCACTATGTGCCTTAGCATCTGCTGACCCCACTCTGTAATTGCTGTTGCTCCCATTCACTTCCACTTTGTTATAATACCACTGACAGTTGACTGCGGAATATTTAGTAGCCAGGAAATTTCATGATTGGACTTGTTGCACAGGTGCCATTCTATCACGATACCACGTCTTAAATTCAGTGAGCTCCTAAGAGCGACCCATTCCTTCGCTAATGTTTGTAGAAGCTCTCTGCATACCTAGGTGCTTGGTGTTATACACATGTGGCCATGTAAGTGAACACCTGAATTCAGTTATTTGGATGGGTGAGTGAATACTTTTGGCAATATAGTGTATGTCCTTGGACCCAGCTCAGAGTATGCTCAGCATCGCTTAGCACGTGGGGTATTAGATTTCTATCTCTTCACAGACTGTTTTTCACAGGCTGGTTTCATTCTAAAGGATACAAACTAAAAATGCTAGGCTAGCTACTTTAACTGAGGTAACAAGTCATTAGCATTTGTCTACTCTAAAAGAATCAGGACTGTTATGTAACAGTTAAGAAATTTGTAATCAGCCCATATTATCATCCTCTTTTGTAAATGGAGGATTTGTATTTGAAGGAGGAACGACAGTGTTTCACCAGCCCGGTTAACCTTTGACACCAGATTTGTTACAGCAAAGCCCAAAAAGGCAAAACCATAAGCTGTTAATAGTCTTATCAGATCATTACACACACACACACACACACACACACACACACACACATAAAGTGAGAATCTTTTCTTTTTATTTTCTTTAAATTGTGAGGTTTATAAGTATTCTTGTAAAATGTTATATATACAGTTGAAACCAAAAGTTTACATACACTATATAAAAAGACACACATGCATTTTTTTCTCACTGTCTGACATGAAATCAGAATAAACTTTTCCCTTTTTAGGTCAGTTAGGATTACCACAATTATTTCTATTTGCTAAATGTTAGAATAATGAGAGAGGAATTTCTTTAAGGCAATTTTTATTACTTTCTTCAAGCTCAAAAGTTTAAATACATTTCATTAGTATTTGGTACTATTGCCCTTAAACTGTATGACTTGGGTCAAACGTTTTGGATATCCTTCCACAAGCTTTTCACAATAGTTGGCAGGAATTTTGGCCCATTCCTCCTGACAGAACTGGTGTAACTGAGCCATGTTTGTAGGCCGCCTTGCTCGCACATGCCGTTTCAGCTTCGCCCATAAATTTTCAATAGGATTGAGATCAGGGCTTTGTGATGGCCACTCCAAAACATTAACTTTGTTATCCTTAAGCCACTTTGTAACCAGTTTGGCAGTATGCTTTGGGTCATTGTCCATTTGGAAGATCCATTTGCGCCCAAGCTTTAACTTCCTGGCTGATGTCTTGAGATGTTGCTTCAGTATTTCCACATAATGTTCTTTCCTCATGATGCCATCTATTTTGTGAAGTGCACCAGTCCCTCCTGCAGCAAAACAACCCCACAACATGATGCTGCCACCCCCGTGTTTCACAGTTGGGATGGTGTTCTTAGGTTTGCAAGCTTCCCCCTTTTTCCTCCAAACGTAACGATGGTCATTATGGCCAAACAGTTCAAACGTTTGGAGTAATGGCTTCTTCCTGGCAGAGTCGCCTTTTAGCCCATGTCGATACAGAACTCGTTTCACTGTGGATAATGATACACTCTTACCAGTTTCAGCCATCATGTTCACAAGGTCTTTAGCTTTTGCTCTTGGGTTGATATGCACACTTCGAACCAAAGCACGTTCATCTCTGGGACACAGAACCTTTTTCCTTCCTGAGCGGTATGATGGCTGGACATTACCATCTTTTTTGTACTTGCGTATAATTGTTTGTACAGATGAACAAGGCACCTTCAGGCATCTGGAAATTGCACCCAAGGATGAACCAGACTTGTGCAAGTCCACAATTCTCTTCCTGATATCTTGGCTGATTTCTTTCGACTTTCCCATGATGTTACTCAAAGAAGCAGCGTGTTTCAGGTGTGCCTTAAAATGCATCCACAGGTGTGTCTTTAATTAACTCAGATGTTGCCAATAAACCTATAAGTAGCTTGCAAAGACATGACATCATCATATGGGCTGTCCCAAACTGTTTAAAGGCATAGTAATCTTAGTGTATTTAAACTTTTGAGCTTGAAGAAAGTAATAAAAATTGCCCTAAAAAAATTCCTCTCTCATTGTTCTAACATTTAGCAAATAGAAATAATTGTGGTAATCCTAACTGACCTAAAAAGGGAAAAGTTTATTCTGATTTCATGTCAGACAGTGAGAAAAAAATGCATATGTGTCTTTTTATATAGTGTATGTAAACTTTTGGTTTCAACTGTATATATACAGTGGGGTGCGAAAGTTTGGGCAGCGTTGTTAATTTTCCTGATTTACCTATAAAGCATTGATTGTTTGGATAAAAAAAAGATTAAATATATCATATAGGGGACAAACACAGTGATATTTGAGAAGTGAAATGAAGTTTATATGAATAACAGAAAGTGTGCAATAATTGTCTAAACAAAAGTAGGCAGGTGCATAAATTTGGGCACAAAAAAAAACCCTTAATTCAATATTTAGTAGGTCCTCCTTTCGCAGAAATAACAGCCTCTAAACGCTTTCTATAGCTTCTAATGAGAGTCTGGATTGTGGCTGAAGGTATTTTAGACCATCTTCCGTACAAAACATCTCTAGTTCATTCAGGTTTGATGGTATTCGAGCATGGACAGCTCACTTTAAGTGACACCACAGATTTTCAATAATATTCAGGTCTGGGGACTGAGATGGCCATTCCAGAATGTTGTACTTGTTCCTCTGCATGAATGCATTAGTAGATTTTGAGCAATGTTTAGGGTCGTTGTCTTGTTGAGAGATCCAGCCCCGGCGTAGCTTCAGCTTTGTCACTGATTCTTGGACATGGGTCTCCAGAATCTGCTGATATTGATTGAAATCCATGCGTCCCTCAACTTTTAACAAGATTCCCAGTCCCTGTACTGGCCACACAGCCCCACAGCATGATGGAACCACCACTAAATAGCAGGTTTTTTTTCTTGGAGTGCTGTGTTCTTTTTCCTCCATGCATAACGACCCTTGTTATGCCCAAATAACATAGCACCTTATTCCAAAATTAAGCTGGCTCTGTTTGTGATGTGGGCGGAGAAAAGGCTTCTCTGCATCTCCCATACAGCATCTCCTTGTGTAAAGTGCGCTGAATAGTTGAACGATGCACAGTGACTCCATCAGCAGCAAGATCATGTTGTAGGTCTTTGGTGCTGGTCTGTGGGTTGACTCTGACTGTTCTCAGAGTCAACAGTCAGACTCTGTCAACACCTGCTATTTAGTGGTGGTGATGGACTTATTCAACTGATAAACATACAAAGAAGATTCCAATGTTTTCACTGAGCAGCCTGATGTTTTGTAAATTTAAACAAATGTAGAATTTGATGTGACACACTCAGAAACCTGAGTCATGTTTATCACTGAGATACATCACCCTTTCTTTAATTACACTGTTTAATGATTGGGAAACTAAGGATTCTAAGTGTTCCAGTTTGAAAAGTGGTCTTCATTCTTGCTTGATACAAGACTTCAGTCGTTGTCTGACTCTCTTCTTCATGTGGTGTCATTAATCTTTAATAGGAGGCAGATCTGGACTGCAGACAGGACAGTCAAGCACACATGCTCTGTGTCTATGAAGCCACTCTGTGTTAACATGTGCCTGGAATTGTCTTGTCAAAATAACCATGGACTTTCAAGAATAAAACGTTGTCTTGATGGCAGCAAATGTCTTTTTAAAATCAAAATATACGTCTGAATGTCAATAGTACCTTCATACGTAAATCATTCATGGTGACACTCACACTGATGTTCCTGATGGTCCCTTTCATCTTTGCATCTGTTTTCCAAAAACAAGCTGACTCATCTGACCACAGCACATGCTTATACTGTAGTTTGGAGCAGAAATCTGGGTTGTTTTTTGCATAGAATTGAAGTTTAAATTTATTTTTTCAATGCAGAGGCGTGCTCTTAACTGCTTTGATTGTTAAAATACTTAGACAGTTGATGACCCCTAATCTATATGTTTTGGGCTGGGTCTTGAAAGCAGTCCAGGTTTACTTTGTATTACTGTCTGATATAAGGAAACTCTTGCTTTAAGCATTCTACTGATTGCTGTCTACAATTATTTTGGACACTATCTTAATTTATTTCATGTTCTGTTTACACGTTCTTGGTGTCCTGCTGTTTATTTGGAGCTGTGAAGCTGCACCATCGTAGCATTTTAATACATGTAATTTTATACTTTTAAATGTAAACAATTTTGTTTTATAGGCTTGAAAACATTGATATCATTTAAAGAGAATTCCCAAAATTAATAACATTACTGTACAGAATGGAAAGAAAATCTATGATTTCCCATTCATTCTTTCTGACACTAAGTTTGATATTAGGCTCTAAACTGGCTTGTCGTTCTTGTGATTTTCTGGCTTATATTACTGTACAAAAGTTACAGAAAAATGTCTGTCAGAGCAGTAAACCTAATAAGAAAACAATATTGTTTTATGTATATAAATATGTTAAGTAAGAATGTTATAAAGTGAATATGTACAGTCCTAAAATCTGATTGGCTTACGGTCATGTTTGAAGCAAATACTCCATATATGCACATCTTACTTGAAACTATAATGCTGTATAAACTTTATTGTAAAGCTGCAGTATAATAAAGAATATACAGAAATATGGCTTGTCTGTCTTTTCCATGTTCTAGTCTGATCGGCCTTAAAGATCCAGTGTCTGGGCTTGGATCCCAGCGTTTAGCTTATTCGTTTGTAGTTGACGAAGTGTCAGAAATGCAGCTTATTTGATGCATAAGGATGATGTGAGCTTCCTGAAGTAGAATGGTGTGTGGGAGTGTGAGCTAAGTTCACAGTTCATTAATATGCAGTATGAGGTAACTGTGATTACCTGCAGTTAAAGTTATGCATGACATCTAAGGCAGAGTGATTCCAAAACAATGGTTAGGGGGCAAAATAACTATGTTCTGAAACTTCAAAGGTATTAGGCACTAATCTTTGCACAGTACATGTGCTGAAGCATAAGCATAAAGGTAATCTCAGGGCCTGTTTACACCTCGTGATAATGTTTTCTGTGGTTTGGATCGAATATTTTATTAAAATGTAATAAAAGAACATCTGCCCTCAAAATACACCCAGGGTCTATTTATAGTCAATCTGGACATGAAGCCACACCTGTTAAAATTCAACTCATATTACTTCACAGGCGCTTAGACTTTCTGCTCATGACAAACTTTTTAGTAAGAAAAACCATGGATTGTTGGATTGATAGCTGTGGCCGCATTAAAATGCCCAGGCTAAATCTCTATATAATAGTGTATCTTGGCCAAATTCTGGATTCTGCGCATGGATTGCATTACAAGTAGTGAACTATCTGTCCAGTATAAAATTGTGCATATATGGCTAGTTAGAGGTACCTGATTGGAAAAATAAGCGTGCTGGGCCTGAACACCTCCCTCTGTAACTGGGTCCTGTATTTCCTGACTGAGAGACCACAATCATTCAGGATAGGCAACATTTCCAGTTCCACCACAATGAGTATCAGTGCCCCCCAGGGCTGTGGGTTAAGACCACTGCTGTTCACTCGGCTGACTCACGACTGTGCTGCAAAGCACAATAGAAATTGCATTGTGAAATTCGCAGATGATACGTCACTTGTGGGCTTCATCACCAAGAACAACGAGACAGCATACAGAGAAGATGTGCAGCGGCTAGCGGACTGGTGCAGAACCAACAACCTCTCTCTAAATGTGGACAAAACTAAAGAGATGGTTGTTGACTTCAGAAGAGTGCAAGGCGGCCACGCCCCCCTGAATAACAATGGCTCTGCTGTGGAAATCATCCAGAGCACAAAGTTCCTCAGCGTCCACATCACAGAGAACCTCAGTGGTCCCTCAACACCAGCTCCATAGCTAAGAAAGCCCAGCAGTGCCTCCACTTCCTGCAGAGAATGAGGAAAGCTCATCTTCCTCCTTCAATCCTCACCACGTTCTACAGAGGGACTGTGGAGAGGATCTTGAGCAGCTGCATCATCGCCTGGTTTGGGAATTGCTATGCTTCAGAAGGCAGGACCCTACAGCGAATAGTGAGGACAGCTGTCACAGACATTCACACCACACCCATGACCCATAGCATTTTAAATCTGTCTGCATCCTATTTATCTTCTTTATACATTCCACACTTTACTACCTCAGTGCTGTGTTTCATGTTTTATGTGTGATGTATGCTGTCTGCATATAACATGTTAAATTTCTATGCACCTTATTACCAATACCTACCTTTGCTCATTTTTAGAGAGCTGTGAAAATGGAATATAAATGGATTTCATATTTTAGTGAATATTTTAGTGAAACCCGGAGGAGTAAAGTAACACCAGTGAGGAAAAGACAGTAAGACATAAAAGATCTTTATGTGTATTTACACAGTCAACCAGTTATATAATAACACAGTGTAAGTTTGTGTAAGACATCTAGACATTCCAAGATGGACGTTTCTGTAGCATGACCCATATTCTCTCCAGCAGCTGTTTAATAGCTTCTAAACAGGCCCTGTTCAGCCCCACCAGTTTCCAGCTAAACAGGAGCATTAGCTGTCTCCCAATCAGAGCGCTGGGGGCGGGTCATGACTGCATAGGGGTGGGATTTGAAATAGCGATCGTTCCGCCTGTTTCCGTGACCGCGTGGTTCCAGCGCGAAGCCACTCCAGGCCAGGTGGTGGCGCTGAATTTGTCCCTAAAACTTTCTCCAACTTCACTAAAGTGGAAAAGCAGAAGAGTGTGTTGTGGTTAGCGGTCCACACCTCCTCCGCGCTCAGACAGAAAGTGAAACTGGACTAGTGAAGGTGGGAAGCTGTCCGACACTGTAACACTCACTGTTCTTCATACAGTCTGAGACTAACAGCTGGTGACACACTGGAGCTCTGGAAATGAGACCTGATGGTTTTAAAATAGACTAGACACACAGAAGCAGCTAATTCTGACCAGAGCTGAGTTATGCCAGGTTATGCCAGGTATTTGGTAGGTAATGTTTTCCTGGTTGGGTTTGATTTACAGAACAGTTTGTTTTGGACCAGTCTTTGTGACTGTTGGTTTATCTCATGTGCTTCTATTGTTTTGTGTACTAGTCTATCTAACTGTAAAGATGATCTGTGTGCATGGCTATCTGCTCCAATGTCAGGTTGAACACATAAAGCAGATCATCAGTCATTCACTTCTAAAACAGTGTGTAAAAGAGGTCATGCCATATTGAAGGTGTAGCTGTATTCCATG